>PDGT01000002.1:6057912-6188575 GCA_003671415.1 Megathymus violae
ATATATATATGTATATATATATATATATATGTATGTATATATATTCTATAGCTTAAACTAAAAACATGATAACCATTTCTTACTAATACTAAGATATGTCACTTATAGTAAAAATAATATTTTTTTAAATAGAATCTAACAAAATAAACCATGAATAAGTCTTATTGAAGAAATTATGACTGTCATAAAACTTACTTTGTTATATAACCCTTAACCCTTAAGCCACGGATAGCAACCCTGAAATAGACGAAGAATATGTGCGACTAGCTTAATTTAATTGCACAAGTTCTTATCGAAGGTTTCGAAGTTAGATACGGACAGAAAAGAGTCCCTCTCCTAGTTATCGGGTATCGGCTTGCGAGAAGTTTTTAGATCACAGTGGCACAGTTACACAATTGTCTGACATTGTATGATTTTAAAGTTAGGTCGAACATTCAAAGTGTTGTGTCGACAAACTTAAGCAAGAATTTGGTATAGTTTCATAGTAGCTTCTTAGCCGTGTCTCCCTTAGTGTTAAAAACTGGTATTGAACAATAATCGCTTTAGAACAACGTGGTGGAATGCATTCTTGTATTTTAATAGACCTTTGCCAAGACACGTGGACAACGTGAAAGATCTTGGAAGTTTAATTTAAATATAATATTATCTAAAGAGTTATTTTGCATAAAATTTGTCACGATACCCTTGACAAGTAAGTGAAAATTCCTATCCCAGTTGTAGCAATACTCGGCGAAGAAGTTATGCACCAACTAGTTACGGAAGCTCTTCAACTTGTCTAAAAGTTCAAAAAATTAGATCGCTGTGAATGGATAGGGATATCATTATGGAGGTAGGCGGGTAGGTGCTGTTAGATAGGGTGCTTTTTGTAATGACACGTAAAAGGATGTGATTAGGAAAACTTAGGCGATCTGCTGGAGACGCAGGAAGGGGCTTGTTTCGTTGATTTACGTCATATTCAAGATCGTAAATTTCTTTCAGTTATTGGACAATTTGACAAATAACTTGTACTCGAAGAGGAGTAATATGAGGGGAGATGAGTAAAGCAAGAAAGGATCACAACTTAAATGTTTTATCACCACCTGGTATTCTCGTGGCTTACGCTGCTGGATAACAGACATGGTGATGGCTAACTATTCCTTCTGTTAGAGGTCGATGGGCTCTATACAACCCATTTTATGTCAGAAGTTACTAGTGTCAGGTGGTAATGAGTTGCTTTTTGTTATGTATATGGCATGTAACACAATTTGCTTGTTTGGAGAGAGTTCTTTTTAGAAAAAAATTAAACCCGTTTTAAGGAAGCTTCTTGCAAATACAATTCATATTACATACTCGCGATGCAATTAAAACCTAAAAATGTTTATCTATTTGAAGAAGACATTTTTATTTGATAGTAATTTGTTAATGAGTTTACCATTAAGTAATTAAGTCGACAATTTATGGTAATATCAAGTATTTAATTAATATTTACATTCAACTATAAAAATTCAAATTCTATTTGACATTGACCAAATAGCGGTATAAAACCAAATCGTTAGCGCTCTTGTCACCGATATCCAACATAAAATGCCAAATATTAATTATTCGTTGTTTTCACTTGTCATAGTTATTCAGTACTCGGAGTAGTTTGGTAAAAAAATCGTTATAAGGTACTGTAACAATCGCGCTAATTTCTTCCCAGCCTTTGCGTTTTAAAATGTTATTTTTAAAGTATTCATCACTGGCGTTGTATAATATGTCAATTTTTACTAATTCTATTAATAATTCGTCCCTTGCCTTTGTAAATTTCACCATTTTTATCAGATAAAAACACGACGGCTATTCGCTGGAATGTCCAGAATAATTGGATGCGGCGTACAAACTATCAACGTGTTTCGCCCATAGCGTGCGTGAATAACGCCGCTATGAATGCGGTGTCAAGCGTATGGAAGAGACCACTATAATCGGGCTTTTCATTTGTCGGCCGCGTACAGCGTCACGCCAGAGACGGACTGTTGGGTACATGGTATCGTAATAAAATCGTAATAAACTTGATGATTCAGAACATTGCGAATGAGGCGAATATTAACCGTGATAACGCGGGTGATAGGATGATTCGAATGAAGGGCTCGATTTGTTTCCACTATCTAAACTATCGCGTTATTTTTATATTCAGCTGTTGGAGACTGACGAAGAATCAGATCGGTCACGTGATAAAAATTGCTACTGTCACTTCTGGACATGACTAACACTAACGGAGTTGATATTCGCAGCACAGTCTTAATAATCAAATTCGCACACAAAACTTGGAATTACTAAGTATTGGTCTTTTTTTTCTCGTTTTACAAGTTTTAAGAATAACATTATCAAACTAGCAAACCTCCCTCGCTCCGCTTTGGAAAAACTACGCCTTAAGCTAAGAAATAGTTCCTACATAATTTTAAATTAATTTTCATTTTTTTCATTTATGAACGGATTGCAATGAAACAAACTTTAAATATTAAGTGACGCTTACTGTCATACATTAGTGCAAACCAGAACAAAATCGGTTAAGCCGTTCCTGAGATCAGCACGAACAAATACACAGACAAATAGACAAAAATTCTAACAACTATTGTTTGGGGTTCTATCGCGTTAATAAAGGCCCCTAATAATATTTTTTCTCATATATCGTTACAGAAAGGGATTAAGATGAATTTAACTTTTAATGATTTTGTTTTATTTTAGAAAATAATTCAATTAAAAATTTAGTTATAGCAGTAGTATATAACTAACACAAAAATGGCATTGAACATTAAGATAAAGAAACGATCCTCGTTCAAACATTATCATAGTTCAAGTGAGAAAATTATTCGGTAAACCATAAAGTTAGCTAATTAGAGCAAGTTAGGAAAATTTGTTATTTATAGATAATGGTGTTATAACTGAGATCTAATGAGGTAATTATGGACATCTTGTGCCATGAAATTAATAGGAGTTAGCGTAAACTTGTACGGTTCACTTAAATTTTGATTCCAATCAAATCTACTATTTCCGGGAGGAAGTAGGTAAGTAGGTAGTGTGCAGTAAGCAAATTTGTACTGGGTTTGAATGGACATCTGAAGAGCAATGCAGGCGGCTATTTATTTATTTATATCTGTAATAGATTCGCTTATTTGAGTTTGGCTACAGTCGTCCTTTGGATGTAGTGGCCAATTAACACTACATAGATCCATTGACTACTTCCATATCAGAGCAAATTGAATTTCTTGTTTTACTACTTAAATTTGTTTACTATTGTTTTCTATTCAAAATGAAACTTGGAATTAAAAATACCTTATAAAAACTCGACTAAAGATCTAAACACACTTGAGGTTCAATCACGTGTGCCCATATACAAAAATAAATCCAACCGAATGCCCAAAAGGTAACTGCTTTGCTTGTTAAAGGGGTAATGTGGTGTCGTCTGCCTTACCAATAATAACCGATCATTAAACAATGCGTGTGGGGTGTTGAAAAGTCACGTGAGATCTAAATGATGTATATGTATATTAATAGCCAGCACGTTAGTTGACTGGCGTTTGCTCTTTAACGATAAACCACCTGATGTCAAATGTTCAGCGTCCGCCAATGGACTTACGTGAAAATTTCTATATCGTGCTATTTTGTCGTTTCTAAACACTATTATCTTTTATGTTCATTGTTCTTTATAACAACATATTTGCAAATAAGATTCCATCAATAATTCGTTAGTTGATTCTTTTTCCATTACAACGAATGTGAATACACTCAGCCATAACAACTCCAGTTGTCTCGTGGTAACGCACCCGACTCTAGACATAATATCCTGCTGACTTGTACATTATACGTTAGTATATGTTAATTTATTCTTCACGTAAAGTAAAATATTTTAATTTTGCCTAACTTTTATGTGAAGATATAAAAAAAATAACAGTCTTTGACATAAATGTAACAACATTATTAACACACCTTTTTTTTCGAGGGGGAAACTTTCAAAAGGTACCCGGTGCCGTGGGAGCGACGCAGGGTTATGTGAGATTTTTACCGCACTAATGTGTCAATGGTGGTTTACACGTCAACGTCACGTCAACATAAACATAAGATTTTGTTGTAGCGAAGGTTTTCGTGAAAACCTCATCGCAACCAATTAGTATCGTTCCTAGTATAGGTCTTGGGCTTCGTCCCATAACGTGACGGAGAAAGCCTCCCAACTCACAGACTTTACATATTTTTGAGGACGTTATGAAAAATCAATTAATATTTATTATTTGTGCAGGTTTTCTAACATTTTCTTTCAACCGATGTGTGCAGGATTTGAACTTTACGAAGGATTGCAAAGTTTACACCTCGTAGATTAGACTAACCTCCTATGTGGAACTAAATAGTGATTCATTATAAAAAGTTGTTTTTCGATTGATATTGAAATCATAACTTTTGCTAAGCGTTTTTTACTATATGAAATTTCAACTGCAAACTGCTATTTTATGTTTTTGCACACATTAAAAGGCGACGGTAATTATTTGCTAACCCATTATGAGACTATTGCTCCATTTTGTCTCACATTTGTTTACCTTCACAACCAGTCACAACTTGTTGAATACACGACCTGAATTATTCACCTCAGGCGTCCGTGCAAGTGGGTCAGACGGGTTTTTGTTTGGCCCCAGTTTATAATTCCTCCGGCTTCTTGTTGCTATTCACTCGAGAGGGCGATTCGTTGACTTGGTGGGGATCTTAGGGGTATTATGCAGGAACTTTAGGGCTTTTTGATTGAATCCTTAGAATTGGTTAAAGTTAGATTGTAGCATCTTTTTATGACTAACAGCTGGTAAATGAGAAGGCCAGGCAAAATAAAGAAACTAGTGTTTAACGTGTCATGTTTTTTTTTCAGTCTGTAACATATTGTTAGCATAGTACATAATTTCCATGATGATGAATTTCGGTGATGAATCAACTTGGATTAACTGAAGAAAAAGTTCAGGAAAAAATCAGTGTAAACCTATTTTGATGTAAACTTACATATATGTAAACTTAAACCTGCCTTTGCTCTCTATAGGTTTGGTCGATCTTGATGAAGAAAGCATTGATAGCCAATAGCAAACAACTAGTTTGAACATAGGTCTCCCCCATGAGTGACGTGTGAGTTTGAATCCTGCATGCACCTTTAATTTTTCAAATTATATGCGTATTAATAAATTAAAACTTGTTTCGGTGAAGGGAACCACCGTGACAAAACCTGCATACCTGAGAGTTTTTCATAATGCTTACAAAGGTATGTGAAGTTTACCAACCCGCATTTCGCCAGCGTGACAAACTATGGCCTTATCTCTTTTAGTTGTGAAAGGAGACCTGAATCTAGCAGTGGGGCAATATGAGATGATTATGACTCGTTCTTGAGAAATATAAAATCATCCCAAATTATCTGAAGTTAATTTAAGAAGAAATTCCGTACATTTTATATTGTGTGATATAATTTTCCGTAATCCGCACCCGGTAGTAAAAGCGAAGAATGCTTTACACATTCGGATATTTTGATTATTTTTTTTCCTAACCTCGCTTCTTACATTTTACCATTGAGTCATAAGTAAAATAAAATGAACAGTGTCAGCAGCCAAGTCTTTTTTAGTGCCAGATAAATGCTTCGAATTTATGTAGTCATGCATCTATTGAAAATAAGGAATCTTTGGAGGATTACTTATATGTATCTCTGTGTTCGTCTGCCAAAAACTATATGCTTTGACATTAAATTTGGTACTCTCACTCTTACTTTCAAATTATATTAAATAAGTAATCGAAACACTTATTGTCTTAACTTTACTATGGAAAATTAACAATATTCGTGGATATACGGATCGTATTTATAAATTTTATTTATGCCAGATACCTTATTTATACGCTAGTCAGCTTTCCAATTGACTACTTTTATTACTTAATAAATTGGATAAAGAAACGGTTTCATATTTTTATTCTACAATACAATGATATCACAAGATACATATGCAATCTTAAAAGCTTCATCGCAACTCCCTGCATTATGTCATCTGCTACTGGAGGCGAAGAATCGTTTTAACCACTCGAGTCAACTCGAGTGCTCATTCTCTTCACGAGATTCGTTCCTTTAGCTCTGCATGTTCACTTACGACTCAAAGGGTCTGAAGTGTCCTCATCGGGCAAGCGTTTCTTTATTACCTTCTGTACTGATTGTACCTGCCTTACGTTATGTAAAATAATCCTTTCCTCCATCAAGGTGAATCCCGGAATTCTCTCTATATTGTCTCTACAAAGTGGAAAGCGTATATACTTTGCAAAGCCGTTTATATGTTTAGCATTATTGGATGAATCAAATTGAATTTTTTATAAAGCAATTTGTTAATCTAACATAATTGGATCCATATTAATTCACAACTTCAGTATCGTCCAGCACCACTATAATGCACGAGTAATTTTGATCCTTTATATCGACTTTTAACGTGTTACGAATGATTACGAATACACAAACTAACGATTACGAACGGAAACTTCCCTAGACATCAAATTTTTTCAAACTTGTGAATGCTTTAAATACTACACAGGGAGTCCCAGTAACAATCTAAAATCTTTAAATTTTAGTGATAAATAAAAAGAACATTATAAACAATCAAGAGCGCATAGCAATGCAATGATATTGCAATGATCATGAAAGAAATTAATAGCCCGGCAAAATATAGTATTACGCCAATTGAACTATGCATAATATCTCGAGTGGCTAGTTTTATTATTTTCGGCGGAAAAAAATTTCATGTTACCGGAGAATAAGAACTCTTCACCTACAGTACATAGGTAGTATTGGCCTTCTTTGTAAATTCAGTCTTTTCAGTATGACTAGAAGACCTTGCTTTAAAGGTCGTCTGAAAGATATCACTATTAGGGAACAATTTATTGAGTTGGGTCATCCTATCATTCTCTTCACGGTTTGCAAATAAACCGTATTTGTATTACAAAGTATGTACGTGATGACATTGAGATCCATATGTGTTATTGTATATTTTGTTTGACTTACAACGTTACATATTTATTCATCCATCCAGTTGTTGTCCGTTTTATCTCCTCTAACATAAACAATGGGTTGCTCCGATCTCCTCGGAATACAAATCTCCTTTAAGTATGCAGGGATACAGTGCGGTAGACTATACCAGTAGGTATTTCGTCGTTGCTATAGTATTATAACTCTGGTCCGCTATTTTCTTTGAATATATGTCGGCGATGCCAGTAGTTTCAGCAGCATTGCGAACATAGCGTGGGCGTATAATCGTTTAACACTTTTAATTAATTGTTAACATACACTTCACACCAGGCAAACGAAACCAGTAACAGTTCCCAGTGCGGAAGAACCGATCACTTCGACCGCAGAATGTAATCTGAGGATTCATCCACGTCACTCCACTAGCTAGGCTCTGTTGTAGCACGATGTTAGCCGAGTATCGACGTCATCGCGGCGGTGCTGCCATCACTCGGATATCGTGCTGAGTTTCGTTTCACTTCTATACTAATGACCATCTCCAACATATAAAATAAGTTAATGCTTGACAACAATCCCACCAGATGGTAAGTGGTGATGAAATCTAAGATTTCAGCACATAAAATTATAAAAGCCTATTCACTCTTCTCCTGAAGACTCCCATATCATATGTAGTCCGGAACACCGACGCGGCCAAGATATTCCAGTCCTTCGGTCAGGTCCGGTAATAATACCTCTAATCGTACATTGGAGTCTGTTGTATCTGTAATTTATTATCATTCCCTTTTTTGTTACATAGAAGTAGCGATTAGCACAACGGTATTAACACCGAGCTGTCCACTAAAGTTCTGCTTGAAAAATGTAACAAATTGTAAAACACAATTTCAAATGAAAAGGCTACATTTGCTTTGGGAGAGTTATAACTATCATTGTTATGACGTGGAACAGTTACTAACGTTTCATCTTTATTTTCTACATAAATATCTATCTGTATTTTATTGAGCCAAGTTCCAGGAATATTCATCTCTTTTAAATGTCAAGGTAAAGACCACATTAATGAGCCAATCATTTTGTGTGTCAATAATAGTCACTTCAATACGATTGAAACATTATTCACAGACGCCATCTGACGTGGAAATTGCCATTATGAGATTTCTTCGTTTCTTCTCCGAAGATTTGAAAGTTCGATTTCTTTTTAAACATGACCCCGCACCTTCAATCAACGACCGGAAATAATTGAGTCCACGCCGTTTCCTGCTAGCATTTGATTTGATTTTATCGCTGCCATTAGTATAAACTTTTCCCCAGTTACGTTTTGTCAACATTTCAATTAAATGTGTTTCGATAAGGCTATATTTCTTTGTCCATCTTTGCTTGGATTTTTTTTGTTTTAAAGTGATACCGATGTTCAATAAGAGCAGTTAGTGTAGATCGTTCAATAGTCAATAGTCATCTGAACATCCTTCAATTCGGAATTCGGATAGGGAGGACTACACTGAATAATAATTTTAACAGAATTAACCAATAAACAAGGAGGCCGAATATGTACACTAAAAATCTATGTGTCTATCTGTAAACATGTAAAATAAAAAAATATTTAATACTATATAAAAATAAAAGTAAATTGTTCCTGGGGTCGATGGTATTTATAAACATACAAAGAAGGCATAGGTCATATGTAACGAAATGAGGGCGTATCACTGGTACCATTATAAAAATACTGTTACTTATCATTTCATTCCTTTTTATTTAAAATAAAATCAGCTCACTTAAACATAATAGGTCTTATTTCATTAATTAAAAACCGTCCCAGCAGCAACATTGCATTTCCATTAAAATGTAGGAATATTTTTGTTCGTTAAATCACTGGCAAACAATTTATAAATTCAAAAGCGGAGCCTCGAAGTACCCAAGGCTTAATGAACTTCCGCAGCCTGTCATGAATACTTATTACATAATAAACGGTACGCTCTCACTCACACCACGTCTTGCTTTGTAAACCTTAACGTTATGAGTAGGATATACTGATGGCGCTCCACGACGTCACTCGGGTGAACTGGTGGTATTATTCGTTGTCAATTCCCCGTTAGTATGTAGTTATATGAACTGATTACAAGTTGCTTATTTTTTTTTCTACAAAAATATCATAATTTACTAGAAAGTTGCCCTTCATTTATTAAATTCTTTATTAACGTTAACTGACTTTTTCATTTCTAATGCTTCATAGATGAATTAACACAAATTAAATATTTTTTTTTTGCAAATATTTACTTCCTATACTTTGGAGATCAGTCAAGGCGAAGGAAACAATAAATTAAGAATGAAAACATAGAAGATCAAACATTTATGAAATAACAAATGAAGGCTTAAGTGGCTCAGCATGGTTAGGTAACATTTAACTACAATAGCAGGAAGCCGCATTGAGGAAGCGAAATGGCCGGTTATCTAAGTGCCTAAACAAGTTAGCTGTGTTGCGCCGGCATTAGGTTTACATCCTGTGTATGATGTTATTGAGTTGAAAGCTTACCGTAGCACATGCCCTATGAACTTTTATAGAATTTGCGATTCAATTT
Source organism: Megathymus violae (assembly GCA_003671415.1). Lineage (NCBI taxonomy): Eukaryota > Metazoa > Arthropoda > Insecta > Lepidoptera > Hesperiidae > Megathymus > Megathymus violae. The sequence continues at coordinate 6,067,459 of PDGT01000002.1, forward strand.
ACTTTTGATTAGTTCAATCGCTTACGACTTGATCCAGATGCAGTTTAAATTATACATAGATAGTAAATAGATACATTCGCAAACAAATCTAAAACTTTTAATGACATTTACGTAATAAATTATGAGGATTGAGAAAGATATCTGATTAATGTAGTAGTATTTCTAAATTAAATAAACAAAAAAAGGATTGAAGGCATTTTAACATTAAGGCTCAGTCTTGCAGACTTGCCAGAGTTTGCTTGACTTGCTCGAACTTTGAATGTAATGCTTAAGAATGAAACTTTTTTTAAAGTAGTACCAATCAAGTTTTGATTGATGAACTAATGACGTTCCAATAAATGTTGCCGGATGTGAAGATACATATGAGCTTGTACAGATAAGTGGAACTGCTGAAATTAGTTTAACCACACACATCTGAACGCCTATCTAATTTTAGGGCTTACAACATCATTAGCAAACGTGCTCCGTTACCTGTTAATCTTTTTAAATCTGTTGTAATAACTCCAGTGGCCAACGTCTGATGCCGAGCAAAAACATCTTTAAATCCATCGTACCAACTCCACTAAGCAGTAAAGCACAATACAACGCCTACTATTTTTAAATCTCTCGTAGCAATACTCGTAGCCAAACATGTTATGGTGACCGCCGTAACCTTTAAATCCATCGTAATAACTCCAGTGGACAACGTGCCACGTTGAGCTTAAATACCACTGAATCTGTCGTAGCAACTTCAGTTGCAACCGTGCTACACATCGGGTGTAAAAACCTTAAAAGTTCTCGTAACCACTCGGTAGCTATACGTGCTACATCGGGCCTAAATATATTTTAAATCGTCGTAAGAACTCCGGTAGCTAACCAATTACCAACGTGCTATGCTGAGAGTAAATATATCTTTAAATCGGTCGTGACCAATCTAGTGACCGACGTTCTACATTGACCCAAAATAATTTGAAATCTGTTGTGGTAACACCAGTACCATATGTTCTAAGTTGACCTTAGAACGTAAGAGCGGTGCGGGTATATTCGTATAGTGTTAGCGTCTACATCGTAGTGTGCTACGCGTACGTAGCATTGAGCTACGGTAAAACTGCCTTATTCGTAGAATATAACTTTATCATGTTATATGTTCATCGTTACGTGGGCAGAGGTGTGCAAGTTGAGAGAACAATGCTTCATGCCCCCCAATTGGCAATAATTGGCGGTGTTAAATAATGAATTAAATATACTATTAATATATACCTACAACAAAAAATACATATCTTTATTACAAACAGAATTAATAGAACATAATTTATATACATATAGTAAACTCTGACTGGTCGCTTTCTATACATTAAGGATATGTGAGTAAAACTACTATTAGAGGCCTTTATATAATTTATGGGCAATAAAAACCAAAACAATAGCTGTTAGAATATTTGTCTGTGCGTTTGTTCGCACTAATCTCAGAAACGGCTTAACCGATTTCGTTACGGTTTTCACTAATGTATTGCAGTAAGCGTCACTTAGTATTTAAAGTTCGTTCCATTGCAATCCGTTCATAAATAAAAAAGTTATACATTAATATATTTGTAATTCATACAAAAAAAAAGGAAAACCCAGTCCTAGGACAATGCAGGTACTCTTTCTAAACATAAGGCTTAGTTTTTCTGAGGCGAAACGAGGGCAGGTTGCTAATTTCTATATATGTATAAAAACGTTGTGGGAACATCATGATGACCACAAGTAAATGGTGTTGTTGTCAAATTATTAAAATATCTATATTTATACATAAAAATTATTCATATTTAAATATATTATATTATATAAAATAATGTGTGCAGAAAGGTGCGGGTAAACTTTTTTATATATCAATGAACCTACTAACTGCTACAGTTATTAAAATATCGCAGTGAAACAATATTGCACGAGAGCTGTGCATAACGTTCTCGGAGTAACTACAAGTCGTTGGTACTCTCACTTGTCGCATTAATAGTTTAAGTTTGACAAAATTGCCCAACTTTGCCTGGCTACGGTTGGCGGGGGGGCTGGCGTCGCTCCCGCGCTGTATAACCGCTGCACTGATTAGATCTTAAACTGAACACTTACGGTACGCTAGTCTCTTGAGTGAGCTCAGATCATAGATGTACGAGTATCATTACCCGAAGAGTCGTGTGAAATACACGCGAGATGAAAATTGTTAAATATTTGTAAGTTGATTAATAATTAATTGCGGCAACGTCGCTCTCTATTAAATTTAATTTCCAGGTTTACACATACAATTAGTAATTGTTATTCAAAATCGGCAGTCGTAACTATGTAAGTTCTATATTAAACTCGTGTTAATTATTAATATTTTTAGTTATTCAGTGTTGTCCTTTGAAACAAAACAACGTTTATAAAAATATAAAATTATTATATTATAATACCCTTAAAAGCATATCGTATTAATAATTATGTATAACTTATTAGTCCTATAAATGTCTTAATAATCTTTAATTGAGACGATATACGGTTTAAATTTTATAGTTAACTTTTAAAGGTATGTCTTATTGATTAAATATAATAAAATATAAAAATCAAGTCTCAAAATGTATATAGAACTATGTAAATTAAAGTCTTAAATTTAATTCTTGCTAGTATTTATACGTGAATCTACCCTGAGCGTTTAAACCTTCACGATCGTAAATATTTAATCGGTTTACATAGTTAAACGAACGCGTTTATCCTTTTACAAACGTATTCAGAAGTAACTTGTGCTTACCTAACAAATTAAATTATTTTACAAATTCAGTTTGCGTCTTTGTTGAATAGGATTCAATACGATATTAAAATTAATTGTTCAACGCGTAGTGCCGCTGGCGATGAACGAGGGTGGCGGGCATTATGTGATAATGGTGGTTCTCGTGTTTTTTAGGAATATAATGGTTTAAAAAATACGGAAATATGGTTGTACTGTCGAGAACAATATCTAACTATAATTTATAAACAGTCTATACAATTTTTTTATCGAATATACCCATATCATAAAAATGTGTATATGATATTGACGCTCCATTTAGAAAAAATTAGAAAATAAAAATAGGTCAAATTTATCATGTGACATAAAAGATATGAAAATGGACATCACTCCAAAAATACCAAGGTAAAACAAAAAACCTATCATAGATCCTTAAACAAAGTTATTAGAAAAACCTTTAAAAAAGCCTTATTATAACACAGCATAGAGACAATCTTTTTAAATATATTTACGCTACAAAACCCTTGTAAACCGCAATATGATACTTACCGATACTTGACTCCGTTTTTATTATTTAATTAAATAATTTTCCCGAAAGCAAAAATTATATTTGATCAATACTAGTAGCAGCGTTCGACTGACTGTACTTAATAAAGTGAGTCATTTTGCAATCCCAGTTGACCTGCGACTTATGATTATTACCTATTTATATCACCCTATCTACACGCTAATATATGTATATATTGATACTAGACTAGACACAAGATGTTAAATAGCGATGTAGCGTACTTCCTTCACCAAAGCAATCGAAAATTAATTTCAAATATGCGTATCATTTTGAAAAATTACATGTGTACGCTGTGCCATGGGATTTGTACACGAATATCCCGAGCCGACATCTAAATCACAAAGCTGTCGCTGCTTACTTCAATCAAAATTCTAAAATAAACATGACTTTCCATCCCCAACCGAGTGTTTCTATGATACACAAATTGTAAACAGTCACTTCGATTTATGTTTGCGTCAATAAATCGAATTCATGGAGATTTCGATTATCTATGGCACGTGTTTTTAATATACATTTATACATAACTAAAATAAGATATAGTCCATTCAGCTTGACAACATTTGCTTAGTGGTCATTTTCAACTCTCATCCGCATTCCACGTTGTTTAACTTTTTCGATTACTTACAATTAACATTAAGCGTGGAACTTAAACTCAAATACGCTATCGTCATAAATTATGTCGAATAAAATATTTATCTTCGCTGCGAATTCATGATTAATCAAATTAAATGTCACCTGAAAAATCATTCAGGTCGTACTTACGATCTGCGGTTATGTTCGGGCTACAAATAAACCATGGAATTAAACGACCCACCAGACTATATGAGGATGTTTAGCGTACCAGTGATAATAATTAATTATCAGCTTGCTAATTACGATCGGTCTCCGAGGGGTGTTTGTGAAACGTGTGTGTTTTGGGCACGGCGATAATGTTAATTATTCTCTATTGAGTCGGTAAGTTTTATGTTACCTCTATTTCTCTTTCGCTTTACACTTTCTTCATTTGACCGATGCGATGACAAAAATTTTATTTCATTTAATAATACTATTTGAATTACTAACTTTACATCCGTGATTGTGTAAAACTTGGTGACATGCATCGGGTTAACACAGAGAAATACAAGTGATCGACTAGAATTAAGATGATACACAGGAAAAATATCTCAATGCGGGATAGTGGAAACACTGAATGCAGCAGCTGGCGAACTTCCGATGGCCTTGAACATATCATAGCGCGGGCGGTACCGATTGAAGTATAACAGAAGTTCTTGCAGTGAAGTTTTTTTGACCTACATTGATGGTTGGTCGGTTTAAAAGATTATAAATCGTAGGATCGTTTATGTTACGCACGATCACTTAGAATTCAAGCTACCCTATGTGGTAGTTAAAGGGAGGATTTTATATCTCCCTTGTAAGGGAAAACCGAGCCCTATTGGGAAAGTAATAATGTGATACTGTACTTGGAAATTAAGAGACATTTGCCTAAATTAATTATTCCTCTGTTCAACAATGGAACCAGTCATCACGTCTGGAAAATTCCCAGTTTCGATTACGTATTTGCAATATATCATCAGGTACCGTTAACAGATGAAGCAGAAACTTGATATATTTTCATCACGATTCATCGGAAGTGCAATGACGTTTATCGTGACTAATTCGGGGAAACTCGAGATGCTCGGCTCCATGCCATGTGTCTAGCGTGTGACTGGGTGCGTCATTGTGGAGGAAAACCGGTGTACAGTAACGAAGACATTTTATAATGAGAATTCGAAAATAACCTCTATTTTGACAAAAGGATAAGATTTTGAACGTAGGTAATAAGGCTTTTCTTAGCTGAAGAAATAACGTACAGTGCGAACAGTGACATTTTTCTTGTATCACTTGTCTGAAAATTAATGATCGCGACTGGATTTTATCAAATGTCATCCTTAAACTGTGTGACAATTTGTAGACAACTCTTGTAGGTGATTAATGTGTGTCTATTTTAATATAAACTAATTTAAATTAGCGTAAATTGTTTAGTGTTGTTACATATAAGCATTGTTTAACAAAGAGATTTTTTACCTACAGTGATTATGCATATGGATTTATATTAGGGATGTTATGGAGCTCCGTAACCGTGACCGAACTTATCGGATATCCGTAATAAAAATATATCCGAAACCGTAGCCGAATTCGATGAAGTTTCGAATAATTTCGGATAGGGGCAGAGTCTAAATAAACCCGTTATGTCAGGTTTTCACCGGCCGAGCTGGTACACTAGCCGCTTCGCTCTCATTTTTAGACAGTTTTTATTATTAATGTTTAAGGATATTGTTCTTTTTTATGGTTGTTGTACCAGATAACATCTAGAAGTAAAGTCAGTGTTACCTTGTAAATATATCATCCTAAATCATCTATTATCCATAACCGAAATTATCCGAAATAATTTCATAACATTAACCGAAACCCGTAAAATATTATTCATATATTCTTATCCGTATCCAGATCGGAAATTTCATATCCATAATATCCCTAATTTATATTAAGGATAATAATATGTCTCGTCTTATTAGGTGGCTTAATAAACATTATTATTATTATTATTATTATTATTATTATTATATACTAGCGGCCCCGTCCGACTTCGTTGGGGTTGGACTATTAATTACATACACATGATTATTAAAAAATTAAGATTACCCATCTTTTACTCACTATTTACCAGTTTTCATTAAGATTGGTCAAGCCGTTCTTGAGTTATAGGACGTACAGACAGACAAAACGAACAAAAAATTTCAAAATGTTTCATAAAACTGTGTGTCATAAAACGAATATTTATAATGAAATTTGACATAAAATGGATTGTACAGACAGAGAGACATTACAGATCTATATAGATGGTTGATTTTTATATAGCCTACCATCTGCGCAGTCACGTGCTCTCACTACATACCAATTTTCACTAAGATCGGTCAAGTCGTTTTCAAGTTATCAGATTTATATAGTAGTATAGATATCGATGTAGATTTTCAGTACATATTAGTAAATTGTAAACTATACATATAATAAAATTGTAACTGATCACTTTCTGTACATGATCGATATACGAGAAAAGCTATCCACTACGACCCTTTATTAACGCAATAGAACACAAAACAATAGTTATTAGAATTTTTGTCTGTTTGTTTGTGCGTTTGTTCGCGCTATTCTCAGACACGGCTCAACAGATTTCGTTCTGATTTTCATTAATATATTACTGCAGTAAGCATCATTTAATACTTAAAGTATGTTGTATTTCAATATAGATTTTCGGTACATATTAGTAAATTGTAATTTAGGATAATTGTGTTATAGAGTGCCAGATACTCCCTATTCAAATTGCTTACCTGACGTGATTGATTTCGATTTGTACTACACAATTTTAATGAAACGTGTCTGGTTTGTTTTACGCCGCGAACACAAAAAAAAAATTATAGGTGAACATATCTTTTTAAGGAACCGTTTTCCAAAACCTCTTCGATTGGATAATAACATTGTTTAATAGAATCGGTTGGGGTGTAAGTAGTGTACTGGCCGTGTTATATTGGCCGCCGACAACATAAACGAGTGTGTTATTGAGTCTCCGCACACAATTCTAGATGAGGTACTGCGATGTTATCGACTACCGTTTGTATCCACCTCTGACACTAGATATTATTTGTAGATTAATAAAGTTTTGTGGTGGTATTTTTTTTGTATAGCTTGGGATTTTATATGTATTATTATTATTTTATATCTTGAAGTTCTCTTTGTTTACGGTCAGATTCTAGATGTCATTATACCACAAACCATTCTTTAGTGACGCTCTCTATAATAGGTACTGGTTTGTGTGTATATATATATATATATATGATCTACGACAAAATCTTGCGATAATAAAGTCGGCTGAAGGACTGGAGTATAATCCCTTACATAATGCATCAATGTAATAAAAGGAGAAAATGCTATTTTTGGCGAACCTCGCGTGTGCGCTATACAAGTTAAATTTCCTGGGCAAGTTTATTTAGTTTATTTAATGCCTCCATCACAAAGTCTTATTTTATCCGTAAAACATTTTCAACGTAAGGACACTATGAGAAATGCGATATCGTTTAACGTGATATTATCGGGCGTTATCGAGTGCCACGTTCATATGTATAATATTCTCTGATAGCGTATCACAAAAGATTGCGAGAGGTAATCGTTTTGGGATTTGGATAACAGAATTACCTATTAGTAGAAATAAAGTGTCCGAATACTTTTTTCTAGTGGAAAATAAGTCAGAATAAATATGATACAGTGAAATCAACTTGATGGATTCTCCTTATTAAACACTCATTCGAAGGTTTAATAATTTCCGAGTTGATATATGGCTATTTGGTTGTTGATATCAGGGCTAACGGCTAATGTAGCCTGTAATCTATTACTTGAAAGTTCCCTTGGGCTGTATCTAAATCACTTTCCATCAGATAATACACATATAATTTTGCATAGTTTATTGATATAAATTGTGAATTATTTGAAACGAGCGACGTGCTCCGACTGCGCACAGGATGAAGCATATACATACACATACATGATATGGATATATGATGCTTACATACACCCGGAATAATGTACTTTTCAAATGATAAAAGAATTTTTCAATTAGTTGCGTTTTAGTCTGAAAATTACCCTCCAAATACACAGAAACTTACAAATTTCACACTCTCTTTTTAAAATATCACATTAAAAGTACGTGCTGAAGAATACATATTATTTTTCTTTATTGTTCTCGATTGTTAAGAAAATTTATTATTGTAACAATTCACAGCATAAAATGTCGAAATAATTCATACTTGTAATAGTATAAAGCAGTGGCAGTCTTGAAAAGCAGTGATTGTCTAAACTTGTGAACGTCTTATGAACGAATACCTAATTTATAATACTTAAGTGCGTACCTGTTAGGAATTAAATAAGATATTCGAAGGAAATCCATGTACCTGAAAGTTTTCCTCTTCTTTCAAAATGAGAGGAAACGAACAAAGCAGCAGGACAGTTATCGGTAAATCAAACATTTATGTGCCAGATAAATATTTGTTCTCGGGTAACGCAAACCCGTTGGTTATATTTTATTAGTATATACACAACGGAGTGTGTACATTTCACCGGATTTGGAATAGGAAAACTGAGTGCGGAGGTGTGAGTGTTTGAACGTTTATGGATAATACACAACTTTCCAAATATTCAAGATATTAAATATTATAGACCCGACCGGCTTTAAATCAGCACATGTCACATTTCATACAAAAATGACATCATAATTTCCGGTTTTTCCGGTGAGTCTTCTAAGTTTTTTTTATTTTATATAAATGTTGTCTTAACAATTCGGATACGACAAAAAAAACCAAGAGATGATCTTTCGTACGTGCGGCATTTGTTTTTATTTATACAGATTTTGTACATAATGTTAAATTTGATCATATGAATCGTTTTCACTGTTAAAACTATTAACATAAAATATTAATATTTACTGTAATCAAAAATTATAATTTACTCAAATATATTTACAAGCTAATCCGTCTTACATGTATTAAGTATTCATATATTATTTTGATTTTGAAATTCATCTACTTGTCAAGTCTTATGTTCTTTAGTTGTTGACCAACAGATAATGACCTAAGCACTTAGTCCGCTCGTTGTCAAGATTTCACAATAAAGTGTGTAATAAATAAATAGATATTAAAAAAAACTCTTCACAAAAACAAATCTCTCATATAAATCGGTGCACAGCGCGACGGCGTATATTTTCACTTAACATATGAGTACTCCATCCAACCAACAACGCCGAGAAATTGATGTGTCAATAAATATAACTTGGATGCATAACCCGATTTTCATTACAATATTTACATTGACAGTTCCATCTAGGGCCGAACAAGATAGTATCTGGCGCACGCGAGCCATGGTGCCAGGTGGCGCTAAGCGGTGACGTGCCGGGGAACAATCGATGCGTCGGTGTGACCGACAGACTTATGATTTATCGGAACACATCAATATAGAGACGATACTGTAAGCTTTGCCAGTCTGTTATTGAGAGAAATTATAAAAATAAGTCTGCTGGTATGTTGGTCATTAGTTAGTGTAACAAATTAGAAATTATAGTTTTCAAGTTTTGGATATTTTTGTATATTTTACTTGTCTCTATCGTTTACTTTATTGATGTTGGCGTTGATGGGAAAATAAAATGATCTAACATTTTGAATTCAACAGAGGTTTTTTTTATCTTAATAGCCGATAAACGAGCAGACGATCCACCTGATGGTAAGTGGTCACCGTCGCCCATAAACATAATTAAAAACAATGGTATTACCGATGCGTTGTCGGCCAGGAAATTAGAAGAAGGTAAGAAAGAAAGTACTGGCTCTCAAGCCCCCAGCCGGAACACGACTAGTCATTTGGCGGCTGTAGTATTTAAATACTTACATGTTTTTATGTCTAGTATTTTAGTACTCACATAGTTTGTAACTCTTATAATACTCCTTTGGTTAACTTCTTTTATAATTTCCTGTCTCATTTATCCATTTATTCTGTAATTTCTTTATATATTTTATTAGGTTTAATGTTTTGTTATTGTTGTCAAATATTTGACAAATGTCCTAAATTATTGTCATCATGATTACTTTTATTTTTAACTTGTATAATTTTTATCCTTTTTGGTAATTTTATTTAATAGGCTGAATAGAAATTTTAAATTCGTAAATAGAACATAATAAGAGAATCATTTGAGAAAATGTGAGATATAAAAGGCGAGCTGTGACGAGATTGCATCAGTCTCTCTCGCGTGTGGGTCGCAACTCTTGGATCTCGACACGAACAGTCTCACGAGTGGAGTCACAATTATGATACGGAGCAGTCTCTCTCGCGTGTGGGTCACAACAGTGGTTACTTGAAGGAGTCTCATGCTAAAAGTCTCTATCGGAACAGTGTCGCGGGTGTAGTCGCAATTACGGAACGAAACAGTCTCGCGCTTCCAGCCGGAAATAGTTTATTACTCTCCGACTCTGGGATCTATATACTTCGTGCGCCCTAACGCACGCCTGGTTAAGGCGGTCTCCGTGTGCTGAACACCGGACAATCTACGCGTCTCGTGCGTATTAACGCACGCTCCAGGCGCCGAGGTCTCCCTGCGCTGCACGCCAGAGAAGCAACGTGCCTAGCTTCTTACTTACAAGTGACCTTCTTTTTAGTTTCTCAATATTGTAACTCCTGTATTATAGTCATTGTAACCGCCAGGAATTCTTAAATACTATATATTCTAAAAATATCTAGATCTTTTACTATAACACTACACGGCTGACTCAAGCAGGAGGGTGGTAGTTAGCTAGGCAAGCTTTACGGAAAGATAATAATACCAGTATTATAGTACCAGTAGTAATAATATTAATGACTTAATAATAATACTGATAATATAATCTTTACGTGAAGCCCTACCACCAAGCAGGCTGACTTCTGTCGCCTCTTACGACACCCTGTTTTGTCAGCATGGGATTGGCGGGAGTAGTCTAGGCCGCCACAATACGGTAGGAAGGTCGGTGTAAAATAATTAATGAAATTAACTGTTTATTTTATTCATTACATTTTTATTTTTCATCTATGATGTAATGAATTACTGCGTTTTCATTATATTGTAAACTATTATACGACAGGAAATATTCTTGTTCCGGTACACTAGTTACATTTTACACCTGCACCACCTAGTCACGAATGGAACAATAACCTCTTCATAGCAGGATTACACAAACGCTATCCGAATTCAAAGCTTTGCGATTTGCACGAAAAGAAAACGCTTACAAAGACGCCAATATCAAAGGCAACAACTCGTCTTTTATTCTACTGCAAAGCTATAAACGTACAATAACCGTGCACGTGTAACTCCACGTGTCGTGTACACCGCGAGATGAGAACAACGGCCCACGCGGTTAAATATTACAATCGAGAATATTATGGAAATTGCTAAAGAAGTGTGTGTTATACTGCGTCTTATGGTGTCCGGATAGTATGGTCGTTTGATATTATGTGTTTACTTCATGGATTATTATTATAATTTATTAGTTTACTTAGGACTTGAAATCGATGTTCTGTTTGCGTTTCGATATACACGTATATTATATAGTTACGTATTTATTTCTGTACATATTAACATTCATTTTCGTTAAAACATTTCGGTGGTTTCAGATGCAGTAGCTTTAAAAAATACAAATTTTTTCAATACAAAAAATCTGTGTAGTGGTAAAGATCGCAAGATAATCCGTTTTTGAATTACCGCGTTCAAACAGAAAAATACAGTGATTTATATTCTACATTATATTGTATACTCGTAAATCTTTCCCTCATTTACCACTTGGGATCTTTGTCACATATTATTTCTTTTTACATAAAATAAGTTAATGCTTGACAACAATCTCACGTGATGGTAAGAAATGATGAAGTCTAAGATGTTGAATGCACTAACTTATAAAAGCCTATTCACTGTACTCTTGAAGACTCCCACATCGTAAGTAGCCGGGAACACCTACGCGGGCAAGTTATTCCAGTCCTTTGCAGTGCGCATAATGAATGAATATCACCTTAGTAGGTCAGGTAGCTATCAAAAAATGACCAAAAAATTTTAATATCTTATCACACTGTAACAAAAGTAATAATGAAAATAGTAAAAAATACAACAGCTATACTAACATTTAAAGCAAGGAACAGTATATTGTTATTTGAAGTATGTTGATATTTGTTTCCTTATAACTGATCTGTGACATGATGTCTTTAAAGTTAAACATACTTGTCATTTTTGTTAAAATAGTAAACTGCCCTCGCTTCGCTTCAAAAAAAATACGCTTAGAAATAGCACCTCCATTGTTTTAGGACTGTGTTTTTCTCGTTCTATGAATTACAAACTATAATATTCATTTATAACTTTTTTATTTATGGACGGATGGCAATGAAATATACTTTAAGTACTTATTAAGTGATGCTTACTGCAATACATTAGTGAACGAAATCGGTTAAACCGTTTCTGAGATTATCGCGAACGAACGCACAGACAGACAAAAATTGTAACAACTATTATTTTGTGTTTTATTGCGCTAATAAGAGTCCCATATAATATATTTTCTCATATATCGTTCATGTACAGAAAGCGATCAGTTAGAATTTTATTATATGTATAGATGAATGCTTGTATTTAACCCGTGAATTTATTCTTCATATTATTTGGCTGTATCGGCTCCAAATAATTCAAACTTCAGACATGATATTTACCGATAATTTACTTCGTCGCCGCCGTATCCCCTCGAGGGATATTCTCGTTTAGAGCTGAACTCTCGAATAAATCCCAAATGTTAATATTTTTCCTACGACTAGCTTTCTTGTCGTTTGAATGGCTGCTTTAAAGAGAGAAGTTAATTTACTTTCCATTTGAGGAGATTGCGGTTGATTTTGTCGTGTCATATTGTATTGCACAAGAGAAAAAGGTGATTTTATTTTTTGGCAACTTTAATTGGTTTTCATGTAGGTACTTACGAGTATATCTATATCTGTAATAAGGGCACTTATTAAGTAGAGTTTTTTTATCGTCGTTATTGAACTGGTATATAAATAAAATCCGCTTGTAAAAAATACGACAATTTATTTTATAATTTTTGTATTCTCGAATATTCTTTTATCCGATATGTTGAATGAACGTGGCGCAGCATGATTAAACTCCCTGACCAATAAGTAAACAGATACAGTACAAAAACGACTGAAAGTAGAAATTAGAATGGATTAGATTAAAGAAAATTGAGTCAATGATATGTAGCAGGACGAAGAATCTATAGCCATATATTTTTAGTTATTTGAGTCTATTTTGTTAATTACTCTCGATAGTCATCATTTTTTTTTCGTATTTTTGTACTTGGGCTATCGTCATGTCTATCGAAATGTCTTATGTAAATTGTTAAACTAAATGCGCACTATACAATCCTTGTTGAAACCGTTCGAAGACTTTATATGTTCTGCCGTTTTTTAATTAGCGCATTACCATCAATTAAGTCCCGTTGACGTCGACGACAGAGTAGCAAGACACTGTTGCAATTAACTTATTTCTGTACGCGTTTTGATTAATTTCGTCCGACGTCAACACTGGTCCGTAATTGGTCTGGGGGTGAAAGTTTTGATAATAACTGCCGTTTGGGGTGTAGCTCGATTGTGTGATGTTGAGTAAGTGCGAGGATTGAAATACAAATAATATTTGAAATATTAGAGTTGAAACACGTGGATACAAGGTTAAAAGAGGTTAAGAGGTTTGCTCTTAAAATAAGTTGTGAATTGTGTTTAATTTTGTTTGCAATGTTGGAAAGTCATTCAAGTGGATTTAAAGGTTTTTTACTTGGTTTGCGAGACGTGAGCAATGCTCCTTGTGATTGCGGCAGTAGTCATTCATAAAAAGTGGAAAAAATTAAGAAGAGAAGAAATACTGAGAACGTAGTACCTTATTTTGAGATCGATGGGGAGGCTCTAGGATCTCATACGAATAATACATAGGTTGCCCTATAAAATTACTCACGCTACGATTCCGTGTGTTGCAGCTGCCTTTGACTAATACTTATGGGAGATTTACAAAGACCCACGACCCGAGAATATATATTTAGCTATTAGATACGAACTGGTGCGGTCTGGAATGGAACCCAGGTTGCTTGAATCCGCTGGTAGGGCAGGCTCACTACCACTTGGGCTACAGGATACGACTATTTGTAATTAATTCATGTCGCAGAACCGTGAGGCAATAGTACTATTCTTAATAAGTGTTTTTATAGACCACCGACTCACCAGATCAACCAATTGCTACTTAAAAATACTCTTGAGAGTACATTTAATTCTGCTATGATGTTAAGCAGGACTTTTTTGCAACGTATTTTTTACCTACTACTCCTTAATGAGGTTTATGTTCGTCCGATTGAACATCTGCCACGACTCATGTCGGTGGCCGGCTAACGAGCCAGCTGGTGCATGCTACCCATGAACGCAACATCTAGGGCACAACGGACAAGTCGCCGCCTTCGAAGTAAGCTTTTAAACTTACTCTCTGGCACTACAACCGCAACCCGTTAGAAACATTTATTGGTTGATTCTCTCGGGTAGTTAGTTAGTGAAATGAGAACTTCATCACCATGTAGAAGTAATCTAATTATGCTGGTGGTACATTTGTCAAGGAATTCCAATATATCTTTCTTGTTAGCGCCTCTACCTCGTGAATTATAAAAATTAGTTGCGCTCCGTGCAGGACAGGTTACTTGCTTGCACTCTCGGGCATGGTTGAGATCCCTTACATACATGCTATATATATTTTTTGGATTTAATGAAAAATAATACAAGGTGGTTGTAATTCATTTTAATGTTTTACCTGTCTCTTGTTGACTTTTTACTGATGAAAAACATCAAGCTACACCTGATTATTTCCATAGTAATAAGTTTCTATTTTCCTTTGATACAGGGTTTTTCCGACCTCATTTCATATTTTCTTGGTATGTGAGAACCGCAGGTAGCGTGTATTCCGTAGTTACACTAAACGCCAGTCGTAATAGCCTGCAATAAATAATGAATCACGTTTAATTGATGAAATAATGTATAATACACAGGCGGAAGCGTTTTGTAAAAAATACGTTTTTACGGTTATATCCGTTGCGTACATTTATATACAAACACATTTATTATTGACCCTAAATTATTCCCAGCATTCATTCGTGGCTAATTATAAATTAATTAAATTATCATGTGATATGTTTGATAGCAATTCGGAAATAAATAGGTATGTATAGACCCTAAGAATAAATTATTTATTATTACTAAACCCTACTATTTTATCACTATCTATACATTTAATCACCTAAGTTAAATATAAAACGAAAGACCCGATCACAACAAATCAAAACAATCAATAAATTTCGGCTCCGGGACAGTTTTATTATTAGTGCAGGTAAGGACACAAAAACACCGTTTTGCATTTAATTACATAAAATTAACGGTTTTAATTAGCCGTACTTATCCGTACAGTGGAAATTCAACTGGGTGTCTAGGTAACAACAACGTACATTGCTGAACATTATGCTGTGACGGAAGCCCACATCACTATAATATATATCCCGGTGAAATATGATATTTATTCATTTAATACTGATTGTACCTTAAAGTTGTGCAATGGGCAGACTTAGTGCCTACAGCAGCACTTTCTATCTGTTGACCCTGGGACCTGATGAGAGGATGTGGCATTTGTATTTTGGACTGTTGACTGTAAATATAATATTTTATAATACAAATATAAGTCTTAAATACAAAAATTATTGATATCAGAAAACTCTTGATACTTGGACCATTACCTATATACTGGTTGTTTTTACCACTGCGCTGCGTATACTTTCACTGATACGCGCTTCTTCTCACGTGTTTCATTACTTATATCATCCACCCAGTTACGGGCAGATTAGCAATCGAAACATTATAAACCTTACTTTGATGATAATAAGGTACATTCTGCCTGTTTTGGAAGTCTGCAAATTTATAAAACCTTGTGTTGATTGAATTCAAGGCGTATGTTGCTTATTAATAAAGTTCAAATTATGTTGTATGCGACACGCGGAAACTTGGATTTACGCAACTTGAGCGATGGGTGGTGCTCGTATCGGAAAATTGCTTTTTGCGGCTTCGGCCTCATTCGGTAATTCTTTTAATTTACGAGGGAAAACCTCATTGATCATCATTATTAATAGTAAATAGCTATTTCTATTTTTGTAGTAGTTTTCGCAATTCTGATTTGGTTAAAATAAAAAACAGGATCAGTGCTAATTAGAATCGTTTGTGAATATGTAATTTTATTTAGAGTATTAATCTCGTTTCTTATCACAGAGCCTGACGTATGTCCTTTACAAATAGAAGTCGAAACAAAAATAATTGTTATTAATTTTTATCTGGCGCTTAATTCACTTCATATTTGGCTCATTTTATTGTTTTAGGCATAAATAGTTTTTGTCAGCTTTTTAACAGAGTATCCATACTAACGGTATAACGAGATACGCGCAGGTGAAAGGTATTCTGGATAATGACTTATAATATCAGTCAAATATAAAGATATATTGTATGTTAATCATCTTAATCTATTTAGTGGTTCACACATAAAGACACACAAACATACTGACACAAATGACATAAAAATATTTTGTGCTCTGTATAGATAATAAATATTTGTTGAAATATTCCAAACATACTTAATGTACAGATTCAGCTCCTTTATCGTACCTACCTATTATTGCTAAGTATGTATTTTTATGACAACCTATTTAAAATATTATTATTCTCATTTCAGGTAAGTCTTGCCGTTCTGCAGATAGCTGGTATTGGAATAAGATGTTAGTTCTTTCACTATACACCAACTTCTCTGTGCCATTTATAATTAAAGAAAGAAAAACAAATGTTTACTGCAGGTAATATAACTTAGCGTTAATTATAACTGTATATATATATATATATATATACAAGTACGTAGTACAGCAAGCACTAAGGAAACGGGTCGCACTTAGCAATTACAGCGGTAATGAGCCACACCACAAATATTCTGTGCGAATCGATTGGCCGCGTAGTGGTTCCGAAGTATATTATTATTGTTTAACTTACCTGAATTGTTATTGGTTGGATGAGAAAACAGTTTTGTTGAGAATAGGAAATGGATATGGTTTATGACAACACAGTTAAGTGAACGCTTCAAGTTTTGGACTTATATTTTATTTGTGTGTACTCCTAGATCACAATGACATTATTGCTAAAACAAAAATTACATGAAGTTACTTGCATCATGTAAAGATTAGTAGGTAAGGCCGTGTACTCAAATCTCATACAGGTCCATATCGAGCTAATGGTAAGCGCCCACTGAAGACGCTGATCCTGTTTACTTAATAATTACTATCTAATTTTCGATAGATCTATAAGATGTAAGGTAGGCTGATCCGATGTATTATGTTTATTCCTTATATTTTTGGTTCTAAATTATAAAAAAAAATATAATTTTTATCTCTTATAGTTCAAAACGTTTGCTATAATATAGGCGATAATACTGAATGTTATCCTGAATAACGCTGTTGTTAAATCTATACAAGGATCTGAAATATTTTTACTGTTGTTGTTTCACTTGTTTGTTGTATATGTTTCAATTACGCCGATTAGTTGTACTGCCAGTACATCACAGTGTCTACACTACCTACCGGTGATTAAAATTAATGAGTTCTGAGTGATAGTGGTTTATTAAATACGGATTTAATATTTGAATTGGGTATTTGTACCTAAGCAATGAATATTAATAAATAATATATTTACAAGGTTAAACGTTCGGCAGGTAAATAGTGCGCCAATTTTAAACAAGATTAGATCCTTGAGATTGAACATTTTTTTCGTGTGAGAGTCATATTGAAATAAGACGTACGGGTGTTTCTATTTTCCAAAAACACCAACATTACGGCAGTCAAAACACGACGAAAATCGAAGAGATAGGAATAAATAACGCCGAGACCAATTTATAATCTAGACACATTATGTATCGGAAAATATTTATGTATTCGTGTATACGGATCTTTATCAACGATATTCTAAAAGCTGGTGAGTTGCTATCCCTATCCAACCATATAATAGTGAAAATATAGTAATTTAACAGAAATACGATACAAGATGAATAAGAAGGGAGCCTGTCGTTCACATTTAGCTGAGCAATTGAGAAAAGCTGAAGAACGTGCGACGAATAATTATTAGCCAATGATTCTCGCTCGGAATGTAATATTCGACGGTCTCCGACTCTTATCTCCGTTAGGCAGGAGGAAGAATTTGTTGCTGAGTGGCTTCGCTTTTTGATCTTTGGCCTAGCCGATACTTTGGCGCTGGTATTTATTTTTTATGGCGCTTTTATAGATCGAAGTTGGATATGACTTAATTCATACTAGCCGTTACGTCCTTCGCTGCATTGGTCATGAGAAATGGAGTTTTGTACTGTTTTTATTATAATATAAATAATTATTATTTGTAATTAAAGGTTATTTTCCTGAAGGAATTGTCTAAATGATGATACAAATTGTATCAAAGTACGTATATTGCGTAGTTTAGTAGGAATACTCATAAATTCATAAAATTAAACTTCCCAAATTCCATGTGATTGCTTGTTAGTACATGAGTATAGTTGGTCATAAACAACACGGTACTAAGCACAGCTCTGACAAAACAATGCAATAATTTTGCTAACTTGTGATTGATTTCAAATGGGACTGCGGCATTGTTGAATTTTCACAAGGTTGATTGCAGTCTATTTCTTATTTGATTTTAACTTTTTTTAATAACCACCGTAGTCGGTAAAAAAAGGTCATATCTTTATCTTTGTATTATATAATTTCTTGTTGTTGAAGAAGCGTAGATCCCACTTCACCAGACTTCTGCAGTTGCCAAAGCGATTGTGTAACGGCAAAGGCTGCAACGTTAAACTATTATATATTTGCACTTAAAATAACACTACATAAAAGACTTTAGGTTTCTTTATGTCTTATAATTATCATCGAAGCGTATAAACGGTTCTCACTTATATTCACTTTTTTTTTCATAAAATACGTATAGGTTCGTGGCGTGTTGTTTTTTACAAGTTTAATTCGTAAGAATTGAATCTTAATATTTTTGTCTTTGTAAATGAACGTATTATGCACACGAGTATGATATTTTGAATTCTAATATTTTTATCAGAATTGCCTACGGTAGTTCTCTCTGCCTCCCGCAGTAAGATACTCCTTCGCTTTTCGAAACAATACAGTTTGTAAGGGAAATTGAACGTATATTTTATTTTTGTAGTTTGGTTTCAGAATTGTGCTCCTATATTTATGAATACAGCTTTATTATTAGCATTATATGGGCAATTTTAAGTTAAGCTGCGTATTTTCTATCTTTTGTTTTGCCTTTCTCATTGGTACATTGTTCTCGTTATTCGTTTTTATTTTGTTTTCTCTCTGTTTGAACTTGTTCGATTGTCATATTGTTCGTTTGGGAGCAATCTAAGTTTTGTTTTTACCGAATGGGATCACCGCTAAATTGCTTCGAAATTACATAGTCAAATTTAACTTATTGACTATATTTTCTTTGTATGTCTTGAATTGGTACACATTTCATGAATTAATATCTTAACATCACCTTGTAACTCTTGTGACAGACTCGTTAGTTTGTGTCGATTGAATGCTCAGGGGTTACCCTGATCGATCGACCAGGTTCTATCAACCCAAATCTGACTATCCTCATTCAAAACGCCAGTAGTGCCACGCAGAAACTAATATTCCCTTTTGTATACAATACTACACACTGTTAGCACTGTATTTTTCAAATTTAAATTTTCTCCAGTCTTCTCCATTTTATACCATGTATTATGTATTGACAAGACTATTATAAAATACGTTAAGCAACCACTGTAACAAGCCCACGCTAGTTTTTGGAAAATTCCGCGGCAACTGATCCATTTCCCACAATTAAACGTACTCCAAATGACCCAGTTCCAAGTATAACAATGATCATCTAAATATATTAAGTGTTTTTTGTGTTATAAGCAAACAGAAAAAATAGACAAATATATAAATATAGACAAAAATTTCAAAAACATATGTTTAGGCCTCTATATCGTTAACAAAATTAGACTAAATTAATGTTTTTAAAAAATATTCCATGTACAGATTTTTGTAACTACAACCGTCCGATGTGACTGTTTAAGTAGGTTTTGTTGGCTTACAAGCAAAATAGTGGACATGTCGTAAATTTTTAGGTGTTTAGCGATAAGGCTGGTTATATGTTATCTGCACATTTTACACCATTTTTTTCGTTCTTACACTTCAGTGGTCTAAGTTCGAATCTGAATGAACGAAAAAAGCGTGTAATTCTATAATTCATGTTATAAGGTCAATTCAGTATTACTATTCTACATATATTCCTCGTAGACTGTTACACCCATTGAACTGTTTACGCGTTATGACCGGTCCGGATGATTTATCAAAAGCCCGACATAGGAGCAACAGTTGACCGGGATGAATATAAAATTCGGTATTCTAAAGGAGAATACTGTATTTTGTTTGTGCGGTGCCAGATGTTAGCGATTCTGTAGTTGTTGACGTTTGTTATGCGTTGATTCGAGTTTAATTTGAATTTATTGTATTGTTGTTAGTTACCTGATGGAAACAACAATAAATATTCACGACGCAAATTCTACTGTAAATCAAGTTGTTGTTAAGCAATATAATAACAAGTATCTAAACAAAAAAAAATATTTCAATTTGAAGGTGAATTTCTTGGGTTCATATCCAATTTTTTTACCATTAGTGGTGGTATTTTTCTTTCAAATTTAAATGGAACCAAACGGGACGTATATCCTCATAAACCAAAAATTAACTTTTCCAAATCGTTTAATAAATATAGGTGTTCTAATATAACAAACATAAAAAATAATACAGACGAATTGCGAACCACCTCCTTCTGTCTGTCTCTCTGTGTCTGTCTGTTAAAAAAGGTATTGTGGTAGCGACGTTTACAATTAAAGCGGTTCATCAATCTTCAAGAGTAACGGTGGGTATATGCTGCGTTCAATTCATGTCGATCGTGGGCTGCAATAGAAACTTAACATGGCGTATTTTGCTAATCCATTTGTTACATCCATATTAATAATGTGTGTAATTGAGAATTATACGTGACAACGGAATATACTTAATTTCCTTTAATATTATCGTCCTGTTCACCATCATCATTACGCAGTCAATGACCCTTGTCGAGCTCTATTGTTTTCAATAATGAAGTTAACACAATCTATCAAGTATGCTGGCCAAGTGCGCATGGATTTTTACATAACTTTCTAAAATTAGAATTGCATGCAGTATCAGAACCAAAGTCTCTTCCAATCGACATTTTAACACGAGGCAGTGTTATGTACTTATAATGGTAATTAATTAATTTACAATTTAAAAAAAATCTGCTTAATTAATTTCTATAGAGGAAATGTGTGTTAGATATTTATGTAAAAAATTGAAGTCCACCGCATTTACTTTTTAAATATCTAGCAAAGTTAATGTATAAATTACGCAACATAGTTTATAACAATATAAAGTTACGATATCTCTTGTATTTACGAAGATACTATGTATATATTTAGTGATAACAAGTGTGTGCAGCACTTGAAAAAACAAATATTATCCATATGTTGTTATATTTCACAGAGTACATTTATTACACACTTTTTAAATATGTATAGATAAATTATTTCACGATCATAGATTAGATAACGACATTTATCTTCGATACCTAAAACACCATAGTTTGTTTTAATGCAAACAAAGTTATTTATCCAATATACATATTTTTATCTAAATGAACGTCAAAACTGAGCAGAACGTTTATCATCTAATAAACATTATACTCAGTTGTGCGCTTGATGCAAAAAAAAAAAATTATGAGTTATCTAATATCAATCCATCCATCCATCCATCCATCAGCCTTTGGAGGTCCCCTGCTGGACATAGGCTTCCCCTAACTTGCGCCACTCTGATCGGTCCTAGGCCCTCTGAATCCAGCGTATGCCCGCTGTTTTCTTCAGGTCGTCAGTCCACCTGGTCGGGGGGCGTCCTATGCTCTTTTTTCCGAGACGTGGGCGCCATTCAAGGACCTTTCTTCCCCAACGGTTATCGGTCCTTCGAACTATGTGCCCAGCCCATTGCCACTTCAGCCGACTAATTCTCTGGGCTATGTCGGTTACCCTCGTTCGTCTACGGATTTCATCGTTTCTTATTCGAATAAGAAATATAAATAATAATATCAATATTAATAAAAAAAAACTGTTTAGGTAAGTGAGATCTGCCGGGATAGGTGATCATACTTTGGGGAGAAATTGTTCTAATATGAGTATTTGTATATGTGCAATGTTATCGGCGGCAATAAATAATTGTTTAACCATATATTAAGAAATTTTGAAATTAAATATATATTGTAATTATAATGTAAATGTATATTAAAAAGAATTGGGGCGTATTGCTCTCCCTTGATTCTTGAGTCCAAACCAAACTCCTCTTCTCTTGGTGCACCCCGTTGAATAATGGTCGAAGTTATGGCGCTAGGTCCCTCCTGATTGTCCCTGTAGCTCGGGACCAGAATAGGGCTACGGTATCCCCTGCCTGTCGTAAGAGGCGACTATAAGGGGGCTTCCGGGCTTCGGGGTCGTGGGCGGCTAGGGTGGGAGCTTGAACCGTCCTGCAAACGACCCCGGGAAGGACGTCGGTATGTGTGACCGCATACCGGCGTAACACCAGAAATTCGGGGATGATCGTCCGCTCATCCTGAGCAGAGCCCGACGGGGCACGCGCTCATAGGACTCCGGTCGTGTTCCGATGGAGATCCCGGAGTCCAATCATGGCGCCGAGGAAAGCCACCGGGGGAGGTTTTAGTGCGGTAAAAATCCCACACAACCCGGCGTCGCTCCCACGGCATCGGATTTCTTACCTTTTTGATACCTTTTTGAGGGTTTCCCTCTCGTCAACAAAAAAGAAACTCCCTCCTGATGGAGGACTCTGGGTTCTGTACCATCCAGTTTAATTCCGACGGTACTTGCACGGTGATAGGATATTTTACCCGACTTGATAACTACCACATTCTTAAAATCGACCATGAAATTTGTCATACATGTTTCGTTTTCCTTTCCTAATAAGCAAAGCCTCAGTGGTTCAGTCAGCCATGAGGTGGTTCGTCTGCTCGTTCTTCGACGAATTACATAAAAAAAAATTAAGAAATCGAAACAATATCAGTTTATTTAATGTGAAATTAATAATAGATAACTTATAAACAAAGAAACACCAATATTAAACATTTTGAATTCTATCCGTCTCATACAGTTACTATGGCAGTACAGTCAGTCATTTGACTTTAATTGCGAAATTACAACATTTTTTTAAACAAAACGAAAAATGTGCAGTTAAAATACATATATTACACAATGTAATTTCATATATTATTTCATATATAATTACATATATTAGGCAATGTAATTTCAGTGCCAACATTTTAGCAATTCTTGTTATGCTAGAGGAAGGATCTTAGCTCCAGTCTTAACCAATAAAACTTGAATTGAGATGTTTGTAGATCTGCCACTGTTACTTAACAGTATCAGTTCATTTACACGTAACATGTTATTGGCGTCGTAAATCATTTTTTTATTTTAATAGGAATACCCATTAAAAATACATCAAATCTATCGAAAAATTAATAAATTATGATCTTAACATTATATCTTTAACATATTATCGATGAAAAGTATATCATTTAATATACAATTAACACGCACATTGAGAACGAAAAGCAGCGAAGATTTTTTTTCAAGATAAAATTAAGAACTTAATTTTTTACATGTATGTGTGTTAAATTGTTTATTGTTAGACACAGCAGAGTCCTGACCCTAAGTTAAAACTGAAGCACCATGTATACCTAAATCAGCACCATTCAAATTCGGACATATCCCACTTGCAGCAAACACTATCATCTTGGCAATCTCCTCGGGCTCGATGAACTTGAACTCTTGCTCCAGTAATTTGTACTCTTGATCTATAAATTCTTTATCAATTATATTTCTGAGTATGTTCGTCTTGCACATGCCACACTGCACCGAATTCACCCGAACACCGGCAGCGGCCAACTCTACGGCGGCCATCTTCGTAAACTTTTCTAAACCAGCTTTAGCAATGCCGTACGGGAGGAAACCATGCCGCATCCTCACGTAGTTAGGGACGAGGACGTTTACAACATTTCCTTTCGTCTTGGCCAGGTATGGTAGAGAAAGCTGCGTCAATTTATAAGGTACACGAAGATTCAGGTTTATTACCTCGTCGAATACGTCCATATTGTCGTCGAATAAAGAGCCCAGTAGAAGCTTCCCCGCACAATTGACAAGAACATCGATTTTGCCAAACGTTGCCACTGTCCTTGTCACCACCATCGCACAACTATCTGGTTCCGTCAAGTCAAGTTTCAAACACAACGGTGAGATTCCCCGAGCCGATCGGCATTTGTCGACAACTTCTTTCAGTCTTTCTTCATCTCTGCCAACAAGAGCCAACTTAGCTCCATGTTTTGCGAACAAAACGGCTGATGCTGCACCGAGCCCTGAACTACCCCCGGTTACAATGACCACCCTACCCGTGAAGTCCATAACCATTTAGTGTGCACTACGATCGATACTAGACTTCAATAAAAAATCGTTTTTGGTTATATTTACGATAACATTGTGTCAGTCTTATGCGAGTAAATATTCATTTCTATCGATAAAGTATCGCATATCGCTATCGCATTTTCTGCTCTGATTACGATGTTATTTATCGGATTTTATCCAAATAACCTACATTCGTGCGTGCCATATATCGGTTTTATTAATATATTTTGTTTCTTAATATAATTTCGCGAACTATACTGTTATCTTTCGTATGTGGCCATGAAATTTTCTCAGTTTCCGTCTTACTACGCGAGGTCTTGAAATAATAACGGGGGGAACAATCTCCAAGCACATTTTCATATAAGAGATAAAATCTCATAAGTGAAAGTGTTTCTATTACAATACTCATTTTTGTAATAAGTTTCTAGTACTTGTTACTGTGCCAAATTAGTTGCAGCACGAGTGCTGGTTAGGATATAATTACGTTGGCAAAAGCTATAAGAATTTTAAATCTATCACTTAAGCTCACTGTAGATAGACGAATTCTTAGTTTAGGGATTACTTGTCACCAAAAATTTATGCAAAGAACAGAAAATGTTGTTCAGATATCTAAAGTACAAAAATATCCTTTTTTCAAAGATTTACTCAAACGAAGCGTAGCGCCACAAAACCGAAAAAGAAATGTTCAGCAGGCAGCCCTACTCAAAATACCGAAATGCTTGGGAGGCAACTCTAACGCAAGATAATGTGATTATTATGCTCTAGACGTTACAGCCAAACAATGCTTGCATTACTAAATATAAGATGATAATAAGACGCACGGAGTAAACTACTCTACTACTACTACATTAGATAACGAAACATCAGTTGATAGCCTTACATGTAAGTTGAAGAAAAGTTTGCAGCCCTACGCACAAGGTAACAAAATACTCTGTTGTCAGCCCTATCTTTTCGCAAGGCTCGTCTGTCGAGCGAACAATAAAAAGAAAGCAGCATGTAGCGAATCGCATCATTCTCCACTCCCGCCATATTCTCTATTTACATTTTCCTTTCAAATGTATCAATTTGAGTTATGAGAGATAGCGTTTTCAACAATGAAAAAAAAATATTTTATGCGATGATAACGAAATGATCATTCGCGTGATTCACGAAAATAAATATTCGATGTAACGTCATTAATATCATGACTGCGGACAAATGTCCATAACAACAGAATTCGTATTTACTTATTGTAAACCCAATACTTTTTTTATGTTGTTAGCAACAATCAACAGAATGCCATTGTGAATATCGACATCGTAGCCTTCTTACGCATTTAAGCGTTTACGCTTATATTTGCTTTTAAAATGGTTTTCAAACTATATTAATTAACTTAATGAACTTAATTAGATATTAATAGGTGTATTGATATTTGATATAGCCTTATCATCTGCTCAACTACTTGTTCTCACTACACACTTTTTGAGTTATAACGGAAAATACCAACAGATGGACAAAAAATTTCAAAATGGTTAAATTGATGACAGTGAGACATAAAACGAATATTTACCATAAAATTTGACAGAAAATAGAATATACAGACATACAGACCCTACGGATTCATATAGTAGTATAAATATAGATAGGTTTACTGTCATTGCTATCGCTCCCATCTTTATTCATATGAAGAAGAACAATAGCACAACGTGGGCATTCTATCCAACACACAAGAGTGAGTCGATTCAATCGACTAATGGAGACGAGATAATCTGCTATTTGTGCTCAAGTAATGAACTACGATACTTATTTGTATTGAAATGGAAGTTGCCAACTAACTATGTATATATATGTATGTTATAGATATTATACAAATTTTTGTTCAAAACAGATTTCTGTATCAAGTCAGCCACATACCGTCACATATTTTATAATTATCTGTAGGTTACATTTTTAAGTTACACTATTACCACGCACTCGCTTGGTATCAGAAAACATGTATTACCTGCGTGGTTTTAGGGATTAGTTTTTCTAGTCCTAAGACTTAAAAAACATATTAATTTATGACAATGGCTGCAACAAATCAAAAGTTTATAACTACCCTCTTATCACAATGTTCATGTTAACTTTTATTTTCTGTTCCGTGGAAACAGATTCATTGCTCGGGAAATAAGTATTTTAAATGACGATCCATAAAATAAGTTACAAATATGCCAAGTCTCGTCCAAACTTAGTTAGTGGTTTTAGCGATGTAGATGTAAAATAAGTTGGTCTCTGAATCGAAAATAAAGCCTAGCTTCATTTATATAAAGTTTTATCACTGCAGTTTACACCTCGACAAAATATGCACAGGTTATCCACTAATCAACTAGAGAAATGAACTGGAGAAACAAGATTTTTTGGACGTAGAACCCGCAGGATCGACAAAATGGCTTTGCTTTTTTTATAGATAACAGGCAATAACTAGACAATCCAAGTGATGGGTGGTAATTGGTCGTCGGCAGTCATGCATATCTGAACAGATGTGATACGTTGTCGGAAAGAAAGAACTTTTTAACTGACACACAAACACTTCTATTATATCTTCTATGTACCTTGAATTTGACCATTGATTTTGGCGTACAAACAAATATAGGATATTTGTAGCGCTTTAGTTTTACAACATCAAGGTGTGAATACAACTGACTAACGTTTGGTAGATAAGCTGATGTTATTGTTACGTGTGAGCAAAAAGGGCTCGACTTACCGGCTTCTGCCCTCAACAGAGCACGGACCGTCGATAATTCAACGGAGAATACATAGCTTTAGCAAATCTAGGAATGGACAGAAATAAAACGTTGACATGTATGTTTCCGACTTAAGTTATCAGTGTCCGAGACAATGATATATTACATTCAACAATAACGCTAATAACCAATACGTAAGCGTATTTAGTAAATTTAATTTAGTTTTTGTAACCGGCAGTGGAAAGTAAATTCAGAACACGGCAGCTAGTATCAAATCAACTATCAGGTATCTACTCTGGATACAAATGGGATCTAAGGTCCTAAACTCAAAGTAAATTTTCCTGCTTGTGGTGCATTACAGTGAACAATAGACGAGTTTATATCGGCAGGTCCCTCCTTTTAGCGGTCACTGTGTTCTGAATCGCCCAGTTCTATCCAAACAGTACTCGTGCTTGATGGGTAAGTTCTTCACGTAGTTTACTAATTCAAATATGTTTCTATTTGAAGGATATGGAAACCTTATTACAAGTTCCTTCAAGAGGAATCAAATTGTTTTGTCATCATCCGGAAGGGCGTAGCATTTGTGATCGTCTTCAAACAAAACTAGAAATAACTAAATTACATAATGAAAACGTAAAATATTTAAATCGCAAAGATGTACTATAATTACTGGGCATAATTTGCGTCATTTTTACCTTTCGCGCAAACCATCTGACAAGTTAACATTTCTGTCATCTTTTTTTTGCCAAACTCCTTGACACTCCTTAACACCCCTTATTCATCAGATGACAGATAAGAAAATAATCTTGTTTCATTGTCGCAAATAATTTAAAGTTTCCGAGAATTTTAAGTCTGTAAATTATCTTTAGAAGAAAAGCTGGTTCATAATTTTTTTTTACAATCGCGTCTAAGGGAAAATTTTGTTTTAATAATGGTTTTATTAATATATGGCAGGTATAGGTGTTAAGGAATATTTAAGGCATCGCTATTTTTAGAAGTATTCTTAAACATAATATAATGGTACGTCGCATTGCAACTATTATAAATAAGTAATGAGTTTAGATGAAGTACCTATAACACAAAAATATTGTTTACTATATAATTCGGTAAAAATGGCATTATGTCTTAATATTATTATCTATGTATATGCAATCATATATTATGTATGCTTATTTTTTGAAGACAATTGTCCGTAGCACTGGTAGGTGGCGATCTAGATTTATTTTAATAAATTTATTAGTTATTATCTTTTTTTTTTGACGAGGGGGAAACCTTCACAAGGTACCCGGTGCCGTGGGAGCGACACAGGGTTATGCGGGATTTTTACCCACTAAAACCCCCCCGGTGGTCTTCCTCAGCACTTCTGGAGAACTCCGGGATCTCCAAAAGGAACACAACCGGAGTTCTCCAAGCGCGGCGCCCTTATGCTCGGGCTCCGCCCACGAGGGACTACAGGCCCCATCGCTCACCATCACCTTACAACGGTATGCGGCCACACATACCGTCATCCTTCCCGGGGCTGCCGATGGACGGTTCGAGCACCCACTCTAGCCGCCCGCAACTCCGAAAGCTCCCTTTTAGTCGCCTCTTACGACAGGCAAGGGATACCGAAGCTCGTATTCTATTCCCGAGCCACAGGGACCATTAGTTATTATCTATACATTTTTTTCGAGTATTACAGAAGTTTAAAGTGTAGTAATTGGTCCAAACTTGTAACGGTATCCTGAACAGCATTTAACTGTAAAGTTTTTCGTGACTACAGATATAAAATGGAAGGAGCCCTTCCAATGACAAACGACGTTGAAATATGGGGAAAAAAGGACTCGGCTTATGCTTATGGACTACTAGAATTGATGTTTTATTATTCACTTGCCATAATAGTGAAAACTGAGTCCAAGATACTCGAGCTGAATTTGTTAATGATTTGATCCCATAAATAATGAATTACAGTTTCCTTTTTTTGATGACATAAACGCTGAAGAAGATTTACGGTCAGGATTTACACTTTGTGCGGAACTGAAGAAATCTCAGAAGTTAGAAACATCAAGGGCTTTTAACCTTAAAATAAATAGACTAGTGTACCAGCAACTTTGAAAAAATAAGAAAGTTGGTTGCTTCCTGGTAATGTTTTCTTGAGCGACGATTTCTGATAGTTTTATTTTTAGAGAAATTATTCTACGTTTTTTTATACTTATTGGCAGAAAAAATACAATTAATTTTGCCTTTTATTCAATACTTATAAAATGTATTAGTGAGTGTATAAAATATATTTCAATATAATTGTATCAATGACTCATTTAAGATTATAGATATTCACAATAAAAATTGGATGCTAGTTTTTAACCAACATGTAAATAAAACAAATATGTATTTTGTGTTTATTTACGGTTCAGATTACCCAGTTAAATAATTCTGAAGTTACACATGATCATTAACAGTTTTACTAATTCTATATTATATAGATAATGTTGATCCGAGCACGGGAAAAAATATTATATTAATATATTATAATATTTCACAAAATATTACGCTTGTAAAAAGTCATACAGAGGAAAAATTGTTACAATTGAAAAGGTTTTATCGATATGGTCGCATAATTGAATCAATTTCCCCCTGCGACATAATCTCCTGCAAATTTTACCTACAGACGCCCATGTTGTCGCAAACGCGATCGTTAAGACGGCTGAATCGTGACCATCTGAGTTTAAAACTGTTAAAATGGTATGTGTAAAAAGTAAAAATCTATTTGGTTCTTTACAACGAAAAATTGACAGAAGATAAAAAATTGGGAAACTGATCAGCCATCTTAACTTCAAGCTCATAGTCGAAATAGATGTGGTCATTGCTGTACCAGGGTTGCTTATCTTTTTGTTTCTATTATTCATTTCCACTGTAATCAGTAATATTTTATTTTACTGTATCAAATAGATGTAAAATTTTGGAATAGGTTTAAATTAGAATGGTGCTGATGGTCCGGCCGATGTCACGATTATGTCGCGCCCGCCTCCTATGCGTCCAACATTCACTACGTTCGCTGCAGCAGGAAATTTAAACATTTTGTTAACACTTTAATATTTTATTTTTGAACATGAGTTGATTTTAACACACATTTAAGTTGGTAGCAAGTTTCGAAATTATTTTTCTAGCTTTCTCGTTGGCACGTATCAGGTGTTGTATGTTTTAAGAGCATTTACAGTTATATATTTATGTTCAAAACCATTTTAGGAAGGTCCTAAATCTACTCGAAAATATTTTGACCGGCACACACGTTACTATGTAATTTATAAAACGGAATTTTGTAAGTCATCATTAATTCATCGATAGTAGATAGATCGTCATCCAAAAATTCACTTGGCGCCCTTAATAATAATTAATAGTGATAAGTAAAAATAAAAGTAAAAATTATCAGAGTCCACAATATCCAAGTAATTTTGTGAAATTCTGTAATATAACTCACGTCCGGTTTGCGCCCAATATCAGGTGTGTTGGAAGGCCTCAAAGCAACATCTATTTGACGTAATCCAGTAGTAACGGAATTTATTGCCTTAACATCTAATAGCGGATGTATTTGGCCAGATCTACGCACATTGTGCACTATACTGAAAACTAAAGCATTTCACATACTATGTCTCCAAGTTTTAATGACAAATTTAATTTTAAATGGCTGAATTTGTGTTTGTACTTTGTACACTTAGATTCGGAACATTCAATAAAAAAACCCTTAAAGGGATAAGGTGTCAATGTCACAGATTATATATTTGGTGATGTGTAATTTTCATTAATTAATGAATTGACAACTTTATTCCCTGCAGGTTATGTATGTATGCAAATCACAATCTACATTGACACCGTTTCGACAACCAGTAACAACTTGACTAAAGTGACAGTTGACAGTTTATTGTCAAGTTTTATTAAGAACAGACATCCTAAATAAGGAAACGGCATGTTGAAAGTAGATGAAATAATAAATATTTAGTTTCCACTACTGTCTATATTTAAATTGTTTGTTATTTTATTTAATTCCATGGATTTTTATCATTTTTTTTTTCTAAAACATTGTGCACTGAATTGACCCGTATTGGTTCATGTAATAAATGATGGAACGTGATGGAACTTTTTTTGTACAAGTGATTGATCATCATACCCTTTCGTTCGCAACGCTAAAGCCATTTTACACTCGCACGATAAAAGACAAACCCTCCATCGCACAGTTTGCGATAATGGGATAACCGCACGACATATTAACACTGCACATGCCGCAATCTCTTGTCAGGACTGTAATCCCGGTTCTTAATTACACGAAGACCTGCTCCGGACATTATTCATGCACGTGTAGCGTTACAAACACTGAGAATTTGTTGTGATTGAGCA
The DNA here is from genome assembly GCA_003671415.1 of Megathymus violae. Lineage (NCBI taxonomy): Eukaryota > Metazoa > Arthropoda > Insecta > Lepidoptera > Hesperiidae > Megathymus > Megathymus violae. The sequence goes on from PDGT01000002.1 coordinate 6,099,069, forward strand.
TTTCGGACGTTGTGTTCGAATATTATTATGTCAGTAAATTAAGCTTCACACTAAGGTTATTTAATTTAGTAAAGCTATACATATATATGAATGTTTAGTACGGTATTAATGTCTATTTTGAACAGATTCTAGTACTCGTCATCATCGCCTGTAATATAGCATAAAGCGTTAATTAGTGTCACTATTAACAGGATCATAGTAAATATTAGGATGAATCGTTGCGGGACAACTGTTACTTACACTATCTCTTACGATGAAACTCGACTATAGGTTACTCAGAGGTCTACTTTATTATACATTGAAGACAAAAGGACCCGAATTCATCTTTATTAATTGTGAGATGTAATGCATCAGTCTTCGACAAGTCAAAGAAAACAATAATAATAGTACGCACTCAAACTGCATTGAACTTTGATATTTTCGCTCTCAAATGACTGTTGATTAGTAATCATCATATTGTTTCATAATCAGTCGGATCCCAAGTACTGGTCGGACTTGTTTAATTGTAGAAATTTAATTTCACCATTCAATTGCAACGGAATAAGTACATTATAGTAAATAATTTTACGTTTTGGTGCAGGATCATGTCTGTACCTGTTGTTTCATTGACAAAGTAAGTGGCTTCAAACGATCTTCTGTAAGAAACTTTTGCCATCGGCGCAAATATAATAATATAATTAATCGTTTGATTATCAACTAAGTCGGTCCGTCCGACCTAAACCGATTCTGGTCTATACTACACAGTTAATCGTGTGCGATATTCTTATATACATCAATTTCACATCAAACAATCATGCGTCCAGTGAGGTACATTACAATGTGATCGTGCGCGTCACCATTAATTCTTCACGGGCGTTTTAATGTTATTTAACTTTATTACCTCCGGCTGTCTGCTCGCGAATGATTTGTGCAGGAAATTAATCTAATTTTGGCCCGTCTCGATACCAAACCATTGTCAACTTTTTGCAACGGGCGACGTCGCGACGTTCTCAACGCGGCGTGTGCCAAGGTATGTGTGTAGTTGCACATCGTTTTGCTTGTACATTAAATTCTACGTAACATATAAGTTATAACACTGTTTGTAATTGTTAGAATTGCCTTACACAACAGAATTGTTGAACGGTTAAATAAAAAATGCATTTCCCACTTCCTTCTTCCAACACCGCTTTGGTAACCTGATATTATGCATCTACATGAGTGGAGGAGATCATTTCCCATCACGTACTCAAATTGGCCGTATTGGGTCGGCCTAGAATACTCCCCCCGATCACATGTTGGCATAACAGGGTGTCGTAAGAGGCGGCAGAAGCCAGCCTGATACGTGGTAGGGCTTCGCGTAAAGATTATATTATCAGTATTATTAAGTCATTAGTTTTATTACTGGTATTATTATCTTTTCGTGAAGCCCGCCTGGCTAGCTACCACCCTCCTGCTTGAATTAGCCGACAAACGACTCGTCGTGTTCCGGCTGGGGGCTTGAGAGCCAGTTCATTCTTTCTTACCTTCTCATTTCCTGGCCGACAACGCATCAGTGATTCCATTAGTTTTGCTGATGTCCATGGGCGACGGTGACCACTTACCATCATATGGCTCGTCTGCGCGTTTGTCGGCTATTAACATAAAAAAAAATGCACGTGTGTTATACAAACATGTTAAATTTATAAAACTTTATTTAAAAATTACTGGCTCCACCTACAGTAATAATATTTGAGTACAAGCAGTAAAATACAGAACACAACAAGTATTTATGTCATTCTTTGTCGGCCTAATTAGTTTTTGTTATTTTAGTAAACCAATAAATATTATGATAATATTTCTGTCTATCTTGCTGTAATAGCTTGGATTACTAATATCGATGTACCAAGTCTTTTCGCATACATTTTACTGTATAGAGGGTTTGACCTCGGTATCTAATATACATTTCTATTTTATGAATTCAATAATCCTTTCGAATTACGTTTTTTTAAATTATAATACTCAAATGTTACCTACCCACTTTTTCTTGTTATTCATTGATAAGTTTTGCGTTTGACATAGGGTTTTTGTTTAAGATAAAGAGTCCAGTATCGAAATTGTTTGTGGACGGTCAAAAATCTCGCCAAACTTAAAGACCTCTCTGATCAACGTTAGGGAGTGCAATTTCAGGTTGTCAGTTCAGAAATTTGTTTATGAAATGCTAATATTTTTTGTTCAAACACCGGCGTAGTGCTATATTCTTACCACCTATTATTAAACCATAACAAATAGAATGTCGAGCATTTATTTGCAGATCAAAAGAACAATATTCCCGGCTCGAATTCTTCAACGATGCAATCGGACCGTAGTAGCGGTGGCTGTCATCTGCCGAATGGCAGGTTTATGATGCATCGCCGATACGCGACGTTATTCAACGTCACGTGTCGAGAGAAAGGGAACAATAACTGGTGGTAAAGTGTACGATGTCTGCCAAGAGGGGCCGAGTTGACCGAACAGCGACCGATGTTGGACATTTTATTGATACGATACATATTGAATGGAACCGTCGACGGAGGTCTACATTAGTATATCATCATAATAGAGTCATGTAGTATACGTGTGTATATGCAGTGAAATATCGCCAGATATATGGAAGCTACTGAATAATAGTTTCGTTAGTCGTAAAAGCATTGTACTTAGTAATTATATTTACATATCAATCTATCTGTACTAATAATAAAATTTTAACTGATCGCTTTCTGTACATGAACGATATATGAGAAAAAACGTTATTACGGGCTTATATTAACGTAATAGGACCCAAAGCAGTAGTTGTTAGAATTTTTGTCTGTTTGTCTGTGCGTTTGTTCCCGCTAATTTCAGAAACCGCTTAACCAATTTAATTTTGATTTTCACTAATGTATTGCAGTAAGCGTCACTTAATACTTAAAGTTTGTTTCATTGCAATCCGTCCATAAATAAAATAGTTATAAATTAATTGAAAATATTATGAGGCGTTGTTTACCTGAAGCGAAACGCATACTCATATTGTTTTTTATTGTTACTGTCATTTTGAACATCATCTTATCTGCTAATGATATTATGATCTATTAAAAAAACTTGTACCGGCCTAACTGCCCCTTTAAAGGGGTCGTTCAATCGTCGATCAATAAATTATATCCACTTAAAATAATATTGTAGTTAGTACACAGAGCACGTGGTTCCTACCGTAACATCAATGGACAGTGAAAACCCTACTTTACACAGCTGCTACAGTAATATCCGTAAAATCTAGAGTAGTATCCGTTAAATCTAACCAAACCCATTTATTGCATATGTTGGACATGTGTCCATTAGTGAGCATTTTATAGATTCTAATAAGAGAATACTTCAAATTACACACGAATTCAGATCCCAAACCACCACACCGGCAGCGCATTTTCTTTTATTCCCTATCCGGTTTCGGAATTACCATTTTGTCAAGATGTGTTTCCTGTTTTTTGCTCTGCATGTTTCCTCTCGCTCTAGTAAATGATGTCTTTGTTTTTGTTTCGTGCACCGTGTGAGCTTACTGCTAAAACTAAAAGTAGCTCTTTGGACAACTGCCGTCGGTGGTTAAATGGATTTCTGTGAATCTACATGTACTATTATAAAGTTGTAACGAGGCTGTTAATTAATATGCTTTAAGATAATTTTAAAATATCAATCAATCTCGAATACCTTATTGCGGTTGGTTACAGATTTTCATTGACGGTAGCGACCACTCACCACTAGTTGAACTGCATGCACGTCTGCTTCAAGACCCATTAAATAAACTTCTTTAAAAGTCCACTGTTCATAACAGATCTTGAGCACTCTGAAAAACAGATGGAGCACTAGTTACATGTTTTCACGCCGAATATTAAATTACATTAGGAATCGAAATTGCGTTATGTTAATCAAAACGTATAAGGTATGTAATGATGTTGCTAGGCATGCGTTTACTATTCTACGTTTCCTTATAGAATTGTAAATTTTTTTCTCTTTCTGAGAATGAAGAAAAATCTAACGGGCAACCGTTTTGATAATGTGGAGGCGTTAAAACAGCTTCGCAAAGGGTGCCCTTCGTTATGGATGTCCATGGTATTCCATGTAGTGGCCACTTTACATCAGGTGCGTAAATTAGATGTCGTGTACTTTCTTTAGTATTATTAAAAAAATATAGCCCAACGTTCTACAGGTCGCTGCAGCTCATTAGATTATATGAAGTTTATCAACGATGCATTGCTTGACCAGGTAACTTTGGGAAATTCACATTTATTTTTGTCACGAAACCCTTTAAACTGAAACATAAATTTATTATACGAAACTTTTAAAAGTTCTACTACTTAAAAGGGCTTAACGCTTTACCGTTTAAATTAAAACATTTTAAATATCATAAATTTGATGAATATCCAAATCCTTAACGAGGCACAGTAATGCCTCTTGTCGATGACGCACACCCTAGCTCCGTTGATACCGTGTGTTATAAATCAGAATCTGGCCGGTAGCGAATGGTGTCCGAGCGAGATATGGGCACGTAATTATGATTGTGGGTCCAATTAAGGCGTCAAGGCCTCTCACTCGCGTGAATCATCAGCTTTATGTGACGCGACGGCAAGCGTACATTGAATTAGATTGCTATTCTGTTTTTGTTACACGCTTTAGTGTTCCATGGCTTTTTGTTTTTTGAATTTTTTTTTACGTTGCTGTGTTTACGGATGAAATTATGTTACTTCTTCGCCTATAGACATCCGCAACAAAAGAAAGGGGAGGTCTCTAGCATAATACACCACGCTGTTCCAGTGTAGTTCTAGTGGTGCAATCAATTTGTTGCTATACAAAAAGGAAACGATGAACCCGCTTATAAGCTGCTTCAAATTTTCTTGTAAGTATAACCGATACACGTGAAAAGAATTCGTAGTTGATTTTAGTTAGAGGGCTCGTGACGTGTGAGACCTTACATAAGTCATATAAGTTGCCATAATGAAAGACGTTATATCGTTATTATTTCGCGGATGATTAAAAAAAATCTAAGAAGATTTATGTGGAACAAATTTGAAACTGATGCCTCGTACGATGACCAGTAAACTACTTCAATGAGCTGGTTTAATAACTTTCTAATCGGGGTCAACTGCTTAACCTTCGAAACTTACTTTTATTTAACTATCTCAGTTTCTTGCGATTCATCCAAATCGTAGGGTAATAAAACAACAGGAAATAAAAAAAAAACAATTTATTTTTACTGTATTTGCTTACATTGCTGCATCAAAGAGAAGAGATGCTGCGATTATTTTGCTCGAGATGGATGTAATTTTTCTTACATTACACGAGTTTACCTTTATTTTTGTTATGATTTGCGATTTTTATTTGATATTTGTTAGAGAACAATTGTATGATACACTCGAAAAGATTCTAACGTTCAGTTAAAATATAAAATTGGGTCTGTGGTAAATTTACCGCATACTTACGGTTCAAGTTAAAAATAGTTTTTTCTGAACAGTACGAACGTTCTGAAGATTTGTGAAACTCGTCTTTCAAGCGGTGTAAATGGCCCGAAAGCTGAAATTAGGTTGAATGGTGAAAACGGCGCCGCGATACGACGTAATTGCACACAAAACTCGTTCTCGGTCCCGTGTTTGCAACTGTATCTACAATTAAACTAGCCGGCTTTATTGTGTAGGTAATTTCGCACAACAAAAGACTTCTTGTGGTTCTTATGACGGAGGGTTTTTGAAAAAGGTTTCAATGTGATGTGTGTTTCATCGTTATTATTACAATTTATAATTGTCCAAATTACCTCTGCTCCTATCTCTATATTTATTCAATTGATAAGGCCTAGAACAAACTCCATTACTTTACCGCTCGAATGCGGATAAGTGTGAGGGTCAGGGGACAGCCCAAAGGTCGCAAATTCTTATGCCGCTTCTGGCTCTGTACGATTGCATAACAACATCCGCATCTGATAGCTGACAATGCCATATGCATCTTTACATATTTCTGTAACGAGTATAATGTGATAGATAATCTAATTTCTTTAAATAAGTAGTATTGATGTGGGGTATATATATATACTAGCGGTCCCAATTAATTATATACTATATTTATTATATTAATTATAAAATTTTACGTTTTTTTCTTTGACTAGACATCATTGGGTTTACTGATATTTTATAGTCTATCATCTGCGCAATCATGTGTTCACGCTACACACCAATTTTCATTAAAATCGGTCAAAACGTTTTTGAGTTATAACGGGACAAACAATTTCAAAATGGTCAAATTGATGTCAGTGGCTCATAAAACGTATATTTATCATGAAATTTGTCAACAAAACGTAATGTACAGACAGGCAAATACTACCGATTTATACAGTAGTATAGATATACTATAGTACTAACTAAAGTTGATTCTACTAATCCAATAATATTAAGTATACTTAGTAAGGAAATTAATTATCTGATAAGAATAGATTAAGGTTTAACAAATATAATGAACATTTTATTTTAAATATTATAATGAGGGTTGATGAAGTTGAAAATCATTAAATGTTATAAAAAATAATTGTATTTGCCTTTTGCCACATGCCTTATTGTATTGCACTAACAGGTTTTTTAAATGTAAATGAATTTAAGCGGCACCATAGTCTCTGAAAGTTAAAGCTAAATTTATTGTTACAAAACATTAAGTAAATACCACAAGTAACAGAGTAGGGACATATAAGCGAGTATTATTAATTCCCCACGACAGTCATTTGTATGGAAATCGCTACTGTTCAAGTTCGAAAACCGATCACAAACCGCCATGCAAATTTTAATGGCCGTTTCTGTTCGAAAATCTTACCCATTCCTATATTCCCGATAAAATATTGCATGTATTAAATCGTTCATTGTCTTCGGCTGGGCCAATCTTAGTTAGTAGTTATTTTTCTTCTTTTGTCGACTCGCCTTGTAGTAATTATAATTCTATTATATCAATAAATATGTTATAATTTAAACAATAATAACATAATTGTAAGGAATGTTGTACATCAAGAAAAACAATAAAATATATGAGTAAGTCTGTATTTGCCAATAGTTTCTAAAAACAGAGAAAAAACATATTTTTTAATATGAACATATAACCAGAATATACATGCAATATCATGTTCAAAATATAAAATTTAACAAAAAACTCTATCAATAATGTAGACACGATATTATAACATAATGGTAATTTATTATTTTTTATTTATATTCACAATCCGTATCTCGTTAAGCGGTCCTAATAATAAAAAATATAATTCTAACCCGAATCAAATTCATAGTGAAGTATTCGGAACACATCTTGCTCATTCCTTACTTTAACAATGTTTTAAAGAATTCGTACTAAGACATTGAAAGAGCGCAATCAAGATTTATCCCTGAACCGTTTAAATTGGGAAATATGCTACTCGCTGTCAAACAAATTAAATCAGCAACTTCTTTCGGTTCTATTATTTTACCGTAGTTTTCTTTTATAACATTTTGTACCGTAGATGGATATTGACCCTGTATGCGTAAATTATGCAATATATTCGTCCTAGTTATACCTGGATTGATGCAATTTACTCTAACGCCTTCGGGTGCTACTTCCGCCGCGGCATATTCAGTGAATTTCTGAAGAGCTGCCTTTGATAATATATAAGTTAGAAAACCTTCACGATGGCGAACAGATAAAGAAGAACCCACATTTACTATATTACCTTTGGTCTTCACTAAATGCGGTAATACAAGCTTTGTCAGTAAATATGGTACACGTAGATTAATAGCCATTATCGCATCAAATACTTCCATACCTTGGTCAAACACTGAATTCAATTTCATTCCGCCCGCACAGTTGATTAAAACATCTATTTTCCCATAACATTCAACGGTTTTTGTTACGACATATTCGCACATGCTTGGTTGTGTCAAGTCTAGAGACAACCGCAGGGCTTCTAGACAGTTAATGGCATAACATTCTTGAGCAACTTTATCAAGCCTTTCCTTGTGTCTTCCAACGAGGGTCAACTTTGCTCCGTATTTAGCCAACGTTCGAGCTGATTCTGCACCTATTCCTGAGCTTGCGCCTGTTATTATCACAACTTTGTCAGTGAAATCAATTCTATTCATATTTTTAGCAAATCCAAATGGTTAATTTTAAGTTAATTCTTCGAAACTTTATTGTTTACTATTTCAATCGCATGTTTACTTGTTTAAAATTTTATTTATTTCAACACACGTTCTTAGCTAAAAATAGTTGTCAGCAAACTGCTTGTTAATATTTAGGTTTTATCAGAAGCCGATTACCCTCGGCGAAAACATTATAGCTTATCGCTCTTCATTATCATCATACACTGGCTTCAGGTTTTTCAATAACTATGGTCTTGTTTTTATAATAACAAATAAAATTAATTACGTTACATAGTGATATTGCATAAATTTGGAATTTATTTATAAACTCAATTAGAATCATATCATTAAATATAATCGAAGTAAATAACAACTTTGTTCAACCCATAAAGTTAATATACTAGCGTAATAGAGGAACACAGTGTGCAAGTGACATTCCGAGCTTTACGGAAAAACATACTTGCGAGAAAGAGACGCAACAGAATTGACCGTAGGACTGTTTTCAAACTATTTACTCTCCATTAAACTCCTGCCAAAAAATTGTTATTTGTTATTTTATTAATTTCTTGTCAATCTAACTGTATGTTATCGGACAAAAAACAGGAAACACAAGGATGTCGTGTTCTCTGTTAGACTGCATAGTTACTTATAACAATAACCCAAACAAAGAGACAATCCACAGGTAAGTACCGATAGTTCAATACTTTCACGATGCTTATTTGCATAGAAATTGACCTTAAAATTAGATAAAAATATATTGATAATATGCAGTAGATACTCCATTTTATGATTAATAACTTATTTTTCATAATTATGTGTAAGATAAAAAGATATTGTGTACGTGAAAATGATACCGTTTCGTATAGTGCTTGCACAAAATCTATCGATAAGTGAATAATTTTTAAATAGGTACAAATAAATATTTTTTTTTGTTTTACTTAGATTTATTCATGTTTTGCCTTTTCTTCCTTAGATTGACAAAATTTGGCGAATTTTATATCTGTTATTATTATGATATGACAATATCCCGCGAAAGTGATATCATATTTTTTGAAAAATTTTTCCACTTCAAGGTTTCGTGTAAATGCAGTTCAAAAAGAAAAATGCGTTCGAATGTTGAACCACATAGGTAGAGTTCCTCACAAAGTTTAGTGTAGACATTTTAAGGCCAACTATTTCGTTCTACGAAATCACTGACAACTTGTTAATGAAGAATCTTTACCTACAAAATTTATTGGTTAGTTCATTTCCGAGGACAATAAGTTATATCAATTTACATCAAAGAATTAATTAAAACCAATAAGTATTATTAATATTGCTTTATTCAGTACATTTTAATCAAGTCTTTTTTTTAATCAGTTTACAAATAAAAAAAGTTATGTTAATAATTACATAAAGAATGTCGTCCAATAAGGTTAAGTTTAGACAAAGTGAAGTAAAGAGAAATTAATAGAATTAGCATGGTATTCTTTATTTTGACATGTAATAAATAATCATGGGAACGAATTAAATATATCAAAAAGCCTGTGTTGGAATAATCGACATTCATGTCGACAGTGCATGAACGTGAATTGGACATCACTAAAAGCTACTCACACTAGTGTCGTTTTCACACACATGCACATTTAGGTTTTGGTGACGCGATGATTAGATGAGTGTTCGTCTATTACGTTAGTATATTATGTTTATGGTTCAGTCACTATCTCGTAAGGCTAAGGTGATTCTATTTTCGACTCGATGAAAATCAAAACAAGTGAAGCAATTAATGTGGTAGTTGATCATAGTAAGAATAAAATAATTTTACCAACAAAAACAAACGAATACATAATTACCGCGAAAGAGTATTTTAAAAATATTTATATTTATGTACTATTTTTTATAGTGAAGTTTTTAGACGCCATAGAATCTTATAACACATGACTTGAAGGAAAGTTTATTGAAAGCATTATTATATTTTCTTGCGTTCATTGAAATGTATAAATGTCAATAGCACAATTTTAAATAGGATAATCGAATTGACGATTACACACTTTAAGAACCACAATGTAAACCACCTTACCGTCATTGCACACTTGCATATTGAAATTATATTTACATGTTTATATGCAAACGGATTACAAAAATTCATGTTTTCCTATGACTATTGTACCGAAGATCTTGACTGCTGGAATTTCCCATTTCTTTGTGTAAAAATATTTGAAAAGGACGATACTTTGTAAAAAAACCCAAGTTAAAAGCATACAGTTTATAGTGATGTCGGTACGCGGTGAATTATCAAAGAATGTTGGATGTCATGGATCTTTTTGTGTCGTTTGTTATTCGAGTCTTTATACTGTCTGTTTTTACATTTTATTTTTGTCGTCTATGTTTTGATGAATGTTTTTAGAGATGGCAATTGTTTTAAGCAAGAAAAATTTAGTATTATGCATACTTGCTTCTGGTTACAAATATCGTGTTGATACAAAAAATCGATTGCATACATTTGTGACCAAACAACTACAGCTATGGCATAGGTTAGGTAATGAGAAAAATTATTATTAGGGGCCTTTAATAATGCAATAGAACCCAAAACATTAGTTGATAGAATTTTTGTCTGTTCACGCTAATCTCAGAAGCACTTTTCACTAATGTATTGCAGTAAGTATTACTTAATATTTAAAGTTCATAAATAACATAGTTATAAATTAATATATGTATTTCTATTTCGACGACTATTACAACGAGAAAAACCCCATTAAAACAATGCAGATGCTATTTCTAAGGACAAGGCGTAGTTGAAGCGAAACGAGGGCAGTTTGCTGATTTATCAATAAAAATAATAAAATGGAATATGAATTAATATATGTAACCCCTGAGGGTTCTAAAGTAAAATCCACATGAATATATGGATAACTTTCAATTTATCTACACACATCCGTTTACGTTCAATTGCGTAATAGCTTTGTGATAACGATAGTACTACAGCATTGTAAGGTAGTTATATTTATTTGTAATACAAAGTCCTTTATAGATCGTAGCCAATGGTTAGTTTGTAGTCATAATAGAATGACCATCTGTTTTTTCATTGGCATATTAGGCACGAATACATTTATAAATGCGAAACTTCACAATTCATTACTATAAGGTAATTAATAAAATTATTAGTATAACGAGACTTAATACGTTTAATCTTATAGTAAATAGAAACATCCCTGTCGCCGCAATAACTATAACATCTTCACAGATGAGTTGCAGGACATGCAGGAAGAACAATATAAAAGTTAAGCAGCGATCGTTGTTTACCAGAAAAACCATGTGGCAATGGGATGAAATGCTATGAACATGGTGTGGATGGTATAATTATTGAGGGAACAGGCATGTTTATATTCTTCCTGTATTTCCCACAAAACATCTATAAGTTCCTGTAGCTTGGGACCAGAATATGAGCTCCGATATCCCCTGCCTGTAGTAAGAGGCGACTAAGAGGAGACGTCCGGAGTTGCGGGCGGTAAGAGGTAAGGTACGGGTGAATTCCACATTACAATTTTAACTGACTGAACTAAAATAGTCGATAATTTGAAATATAAGACTTGTTTATCAATGGAAACAGTTTATCCGCCGTTGTTACCTCATACTGACAATGTTGAACTTGATTGCCAACTATCTGTGTGGAAGACCTGTAATGGTATGATTCCTTCTATTGTGTACTATAATTACATTAATATGAATACGGAGCTATTATGAGAGTGTTAAGGGAATTTAGACGTGATCAAAGGCTAGATAAGTGTCAGCTGAGTGATAAAAGCTCATATGGGGGCTCTTAGGAGCTTTTACCACCGTGCACCATGCATCGAACTGCAATATCTGATAGGATCTGGCACGCTAGCCTGTTAAGGAAGCTTCCAGCGTATGATATTTCCTCTGACCTTATCGTTTGGATAAAGGACTTTCTGAACGAACGGTTTCTCAGAGTTGTCGTCGATGGTCGTTCGTCGGAATCGATGACTACCAACGTCGGAGTTTTTCAAGGGTCCGTTCTGTCTCTGAGTCTTCAAAAGGAGAGTGAATAGGGTATTATAAATTAGTGCGTTTAACATCTTAGACTTCATCGCCACTTACCACCGGGTGGGATTGTCGTCAAGCATTAACTTATTTTATAAAAAAAAAATGCTACTACTGGGTACTATTGCGTAGCGTAGCTAGTAAATAATATATTTAAAGTAGGGACGTAAGATTTCATCATTTCAAAAGTGTATAACTTTTTGAAAATACATGAAATACCGGATAACATTACCGGATAACCGGATAACAATAGAATTAGGCGTATCATATCAAAATTATTCTAATTCTGTATCTCCGTTGTCAGGGAGCAGTTTTCACCTGTTGCGACTTGTGACCTACTTTGGATTAAACTTTCGTTACGGTTTAGATGACAACTGCAGTTAGAGTGCAAGACGGATTGGTATTTAATTATAACCGGTGCTTTAGCGAGTTGTACGTATAAACTAAGTTTCAGATTTGGCTTATTGCAAATCCCAGGGAATGTATATATTCTTGGAAATAAAAGATCATTAAAAATAAAAATTTACTCGGACAAAATCGTAAACTCCAATAATACTTACTTTAAATAAAATAAATAAACACTTCGTTTTAAACAAAATCAACTTAAAACATATATTATATAAAATATTCTTTTTATTTCTAAGAATATTATAATATTTTTGTGAATGAATTGCAGCGATTATAAAACAATGTAAATTCCGAATCGGACTCCCGAAGGAAACAGGCCTGTAAAACGTGTCCAGGCATATTTTCATTTTTGACCTAAAGATCCATAAACTTAGAATATAGATAAGAACCTCTATGACGCATTTTGGTGCCGCCAGTACATATCCGCAATAGGACTTCCTATGTCGCAGGTAACATAAACCTCCGCAAAAACAACGTACAACTTTTATATCTTTTGTACAAAATAACATACATGCTGGTATGTAACGGCAGCAGACCAGTTGACCAACTGTGGTCTAGCAGCTCACACCCCGTGCTAGGATATCTTATGTTGCGATTGGCATTTTCTTACAGAAATGTATCATAACAAACCTTCCCGACCCGAGAGCACACATTTACTGTCACAGAAATATCAAATACATATGAGTCATGTTCCTGACATAAATATTATTTAAATATGAGTAATATCCTTTTATAAATATTTAATATTTATATAACTTGGCTACAAAGCCGTCTATTTAATCAAAAATAACTGATTTGGATTAGTTAATATTTTAGACATTTTGTTAATATACTTATTTACAGGTATTTTTTCTCCTTATACTACAGAGACTGATCCATCTCTACCATTCATTTTTATCGTTGAAAAATCTATAGTGTCTACACAAGGGTTGACAGATCATTATAATCTGTTACCTCCTGTTTCTGAAAGCGTCGATACTAAGATAATGCAGTTCCATAAAACGAATGCATGAATGATATATTGCATTTGGAGGTTATATACAGGAGGAAAACAAAAAGCACCAGTTTGGAAAATAATAACTTTTCGCACGCTAACCACACATAGAAAAGTCTACTTTTTGAGCAAATGTTATATAATAAATATAGAGGTGACTTCACAATATGTAAAAATTTAATTGTTAAACAACAACTTCTCTCTTATTCTCCTTTGTCCTTAACCGAGCCACATCGCATAATTTCTACAGCCACACACAAGTTGTATATGTATTCGTATTATGATGTGTAACGCCTTCAGCAGACTTTCTCATCAGCGAAATGTGTCCGGTATGTAATATTTTTGCTGGGTTTTATATGTATAATGTTATTTGCGACGACTTGCAATGTGGATATTTGTTTTCGCGATCTATTTATATTATGTGATATATCTTGGAATTGTAAGTTTTGGAAGTCGATATCTTTGTATATAATACACGACGAGCAAGTAAATGTTTGATGCTTGATGATTTTGATGGCCATGGAAATGTCTGGAGTTTAATGGGCTCCACCAGTTCTTGTTTTTAAGCGAAACTCCCCGGTCATGATGCATTCAGATATACAATTGATAAGGTTATGACGATAATTTCGCCTATTGGAGGGCTATATCCCCCATAGTTTTATCGCAACGGTACTCGTGGTAGCTACCACCCTTGTAACATCAACCGTGAAATGTTTTGTATCTGTTTCGATTGAAATGTTGTTGAAATTAGTACTCCGCTACCATTTTGGCCGGCACCGCATTGATTTTTATTTTTATAGGCCATACATACAAGCTATCCTCAATTTGAAGTCTGACATTGGACGGAAGTCCTACTATACATTAAAATCGTAATCATCCAATACTGTGTGTTTTAAGAAAATTTATATCTACGCTGCAAGCAAGAATCTTTTCTTCTGTTATTTAAAAATCATTTCACGTACTCTAATGCAAACAGTGAAAATTGACACTGTGAATTCTTTATGAAATCAGATGTTACCAACATAAAGATCGTAAAACGACTTAATTCCAAGGAAAGCGTGGTCTCTAGATTGTGCCGGTAAAACTTTAAACGTTTCGCCCTAAATGGGCCTAATGTTTAAATTTTTTCGAGCGTTACTGGATACTATTGCCTTTAAGAGTTTCAAATGGAATCATGTAAGTTTTAGGTACTGCTTCAGTGCGATTAAAACGGATTGTTTCAAAAAAAATGTTTTTGATTGATTTAAGACTCTTAATGGAAAGCTCAGTACTTTTTACGTTTTTAATTAGTCTAGTGTCTAGATGACGCTAGTAGAATATACTTTTATTTGAGCAAATATAGTATTTGTTGTTCCTCTTTTTTTTTGGCTCATTTCATTCTGCTCTTCTTTTATTTATATATATATATCAATCAGAAGTACGATCACTATCAAAAATGTCAAGTCAAATTGTATGCATAAAAAAGTAGGGATTCAACGCCAAAACATAGCGTGAATACAAAACCATCGAACTTTTTTATGATAATGTTTTTATGTGCAAATTCTTTTAAACAACAAGGCGCCCACAGTGCTTTCCAGAAGAGTTTTGGACATTAACATGAATGGATGCCATTGTAGCGCCTTAATGCAGGGACGCCGTTTCACGGGGAACGAGTACCTGGCCATTGGAGGGGGTGTGGCATTGTAAGGGGTCGGGGGTGTTGAATCACCGTCGGTTTTGCATTTTGAAATCTTTCTTGAATTTCTTACATTTGCATCTGAAAAAAAGGTGCCCGGTATATTTTTGAAGTTTAATTTCACATAATAAAGTCTTTACGAGGTCCGCAGTATCCAGTAAATAATAAAATTAATATAATTCAACTATTTAGTATAAATCTAACTAGCATATATTACTTTTATACTTTATAATATAAATAGATCCATAACGGTACTTTGATGTCATTACATGTGAGATTGGAACGTTTATCACTAGAAGGTATTATTTATATTCATATTTAAACGCTGTTAATTTTTTACTTTGATATCAATAATAGTAGAATTGCTAAATTATTATTCAAATCGACATATAGGTGGCCTGGGTGTCAACATTTCGCCATTAGGGAAGTGTCATAATTTAATTAAAATGTCAGTACTACACTTGTATGTAGGACATTCGTATGTGTCGACCAACTCGAAGTCGGCCAAAAAGAGAGCTGTAAATCTTTGGCTGCTGTTAACTAACAAAACTACCTTGAAACAAAAACACGTTAAAAAGAAAAAAGAAATATGAATATTCTTTTTGCACACAAAGTAACTGAAATTCAAGGCAGTGTAATCAGACAGGTTTATCGCTCTTAGATAAACTTTGTTTGAAGAAATAATAAACATAAGATTAGGGAAAAGGTACAGGATGTGTACATATAACATGATAATAACACCAATAAAATATCAAAGTTTATTGTAAAAAAGAATAGTAAGTAAATAAGGAACTTCAGAATCTTGCAAGAGCATTGATACGATTTAACATTTTATTATTTAATATTCAAGTTGATATGATTCCCATCTGATTTCACATGCGTTAAGTCTTCATAGTCTGACGTTCAGTCGGTTGAAGCCAACGCTGATTTCTGTAGATGTACTTGTTGCAGAAGTCTATAACCGTACTCTTATCATTATGTCGTATTTGTAACGTTCCGCATTTTACTACCTACGCTAACAGAATTATAATTACGCTCATAATAATATCAGTGTTTAGGGGTCTCCCGTCTTTAACTCTAATCCCTCCGCCCCCTTCTGATTTATGTAACATCCCCGGCGAACGCGATGTTTAAGTTGCTTTACGACTAATTGGATTTTCAGTTTATGATTTTGTGAATATTTTATTAGGGATCACGTAATTACGGAATGCGAAATTTGAGAACTTTGTCCGAGATTTGCATTGTGATCGCGTTTCGAAATTAGCAGACTCCCAATAAGTTCTTCAAAAACTTTCACTGTTTTCTTGGTGCCGTTTTGGTATTCAACCTTCTTAGTGGAATGTTTTAATATTTTGTTGGAAATTAATTTTAATTACTCCAAAGTATACTGTGATGATCATCTGTAAGCGTCGTAGGTCATCAATAAAATTTGACAAAATCAAGGTTTTCAATAATTTTTAATAAGTGAAAATTATAGTTATGATGATTAAAATAATTGAAAACGACTACTGGAGACGCTGATTTTTCATAAGGGAAATATATAAGTACCCGAGACGTCTCTTATTATAATATTCTTGAGTTGTGAATAGTGTAAATAGATTTAGCTGCAATGGTGTGGTGTCGGCCTAAAGTCTCGTCGATATATTTTATTAAGCTAATAAATTTTATCTTCTGATAAAGTTCCTAAAAGTGACGAATCAATCAATCACCTTCGTCTTTTAGATTCGGTTGAAATTATACAACAGAATCTTGACACTGCTCCGAGCTATATTCAACTAGCTGTAATTAATTATTTCTCACTGTAATACATCACCCCCGACCTACCAACGATCTCGTGCTCCCCCTCACCCAGGTGTACAATGCATCGCATATCACCAACGCAATAAATTATTTCTGTAGCTTCCTCGGAGGAAGCGTTATCGTTACGAGTAGCACGTGTAATATATGTGACATTAATAAATAATAATAATAATAATTCCTCAAATACACACCTACAATAGTTCACTCGTGTCGTTGATGGTAAGGATAGACGATACACAAACAACCAACAGCAGAACGCTAACAATTATTCATCAAATACTGGAGCCTTTCTCGGCAGATTGGATCTCGGGTCGTCCATTGAAGTATAAATGCGGTTTTTTTTTATGTTAATAGCCGACAAACGAGCAGACGAGCCATCTGATGGTAAGTGGTCGTCGCTGCCCATGGACATCAGCAAGACCAAAGGTATCACTGATGCGTTGTCGGCCAGGAAATTAAAAGAAGGTCAGAAAGCAAGTACTGGTTCTCAAGCCCCCAGCCGGAACACGACGAGTCGTTGGCGGCTGACTCAAGCAGGAGGGTGGTAGCTAGCCAGGCAGGCTTCACGAAAAGATAATAATACCAGTAATAATGTTAATGACTTAATAATAATACTGATTAATAATAATAATAATTCAGACGCGAAGCCCTACCACCAAGCACACTGGCTTCTGTCGCCTCTTACGACACCCTGTTCTGCCAGCATGGGATTGAGGGGAGTATTCTAAGCCGTCCCAATACGGCTGACACAGTTAACTAGAGCACAGTTCCAAGCTAAAGTCGCCGTCAGGAGAACCTTTAAAATATTTAAACAAACGATCAACGTTGTGCAACATTTCAATCAAACACTATTTTTATTTAAAAATATGTATAATAGCTACGTAACAATGTTTATTTGTTTATGTATTTGTAAAAATAGTTTTACATTATTCTTTAACCCGTCACTTCGCCCGCGTGTAAATCGTGGGTCATTATATTATTTTCACTCATATTATCAATTTAATCACAAGATATTGGAACTAGAAACATATAATTATATATATCGGACTATTTAACATCATCAGACGACGCTTCCAAGTATTATGTTTCAGAATCAGTTACTAGTATCACAAATCTGTCCGTCATGCTATCTATCATAATAGCGGAACTTGTTCAAAATGGCGCACTAAATGTTTCACCATGCAGTTATTACTAAACATTCATAAGCCACACGCGTTTTTGTAACACATTAATATATTAATATTAATACATTGAACGACAGCGTTTAGTTTTGACTAATGAAATAGTTCGATACTTATATTACTACTTTCAATTGATTAGATTTTGTTAACTTTTAATTGTCGTTATGTAATTCAGTAGAAGATTTTTGTTTATATAATCTATAGCGTCTCGTGGCGGGGTCTGATTTCTAAGAATGTCTTTTCATCACTATAGTCTCCCTCACTAAACGTGGAATGTACCGACATTAAGCTTAAACCGCTGAATCTCTGGGCTATAAAACTAGAGTCAATGCCTTACACTGAAATCAGTGACATGTTCTATGCTACAGCGGATTTCTAAGGGTCGTTCTTTTTAATTGCACTGCTTTGTTCTAATTAATCATTTTGTCAGACCATTATACGAGCTGCCCCGGTCAAATATAATTTTATAATTCTGATTATGAGAGCCAAATAATTTCGACTTACGAGTATTAAGTAATAAAAATCACATACTCAAAATTTCATTCTTAAGCTATAATTAAGTTATTAAGTGTATGAGTATTCTCAGAAATTTACGTTACAAAGAGCGTAATAAAACATTTGGTGCCAGCTTAATACCATGTAACATTCCGCGTAACAATTAGCCGCCCAGTCCGTTTCCTTCTTCAGCGGAAACGCCTGACGTTTTCGTCTTTAAAAAGGAAGTATTATAGGATTGATTTGTTGGTGCGATGTTATTAAAATAAGAAAAGATATCTGCATTTAGACAAGGTATAAATGTATATTTACATATAATTAATTGAACTACTTGTATACTGCTTGTATTAATAATCGACTCCTTGGTCCCCTATATTACTAACGAGTTTCTATTTAAATGTTCTTAGTGCTGCTGCTGCAAAAGTTACGATTTAGCGAGTGAAAAAGCAAAGATTTACGTTTATTTCTTATCTTAGAGCTTATGTTAAAATGCATGTTCAAAATGTAAAATTTGTTTTTCAACAAATAATATAATGAGTTATATGTATACACATCAAAAAAAGTTTGTGGTCGGTTCGAAAAATTGAAACCTTTTCTTAGCATGATAAAATACAACATGATTTATTTTTCATTTTTGTTCTCTATTTAAAAATACATAATTTGAACATGAAAGATTCTAAAATTTCAATTGTTTTTCAATATAAAAGAAGGTTCAGCCGTGGTAGACCATCATTCAGAAATCTGATACAAGTCGATTCAAGAGGTTTTTTCGATATTTTCGGAGGATATCTAGCTTGAAAAAAATGCCAAAAGGATTATCAGAAGGTTTACGAATAAGAATTATAACTTTGAGAGAAGAAGGATATTCTACGAGAGAAATAGCACGCAGAGTCTCCGTATCCTAGTCCTGTGTCGTGACCACGTTGCAGAGGTACCACGACATAAGTAATTTAGCTGACCGACCTCGCAGTGGTCGTCCAACTGTGCTGACTGCTGCCCAGAAGCGCTATATCAAATTGTTGACTGCCCGTGACCCAACAATCAACGCTACCAAAATAAAGGCAGAGTTGCGGGCTGCAACTGGACGTGAAGTTAGCACTCAGACGATTCGGAATTGCTTACACCAGGTTGGTTTACGAGCGAAGAGGTCCTGGCGAGCACCTCTGAACTCACGGCAACGACAGCGACATAGACTGCAATGGGCGAGACTCCGCCAAATTAAAGAAGATGAAAATGGAAACATTTGGCATAATTGCCTCTTTGTTGACGAATCACGAATCAGTACTCATCCGGATACCGACATGTTCGCGTCTGGAGAAGACCTGGAGACTCGGCGAGGCAAAGAACTGCCACTGGAACTGTTCAGCAAGGTGGAAAATCGGTGTTCTTTTGGGCGGGAATAATGATTAGAGCTAGAACACCTTTGATCCCGTATCAAGGCAACATGACTGCAATTATGTGCAAAACAGTCGCTATTGATGAAATTGTTAGACCATTTAGAATAAACCATGGGCCCCAATTTGTATTGGTCGACGATAATGCCCCCACACATCGAGCTCAACGAGTTAATGCTGCTCCCCGTGAATACAATATCACAAGATTAGACTGGCCTGCCGGCTCGCATAACTTAAATCCAATCGAGCATGCATGGGACGCTGTTAAGCGAGCTGTTTGGAACCGTCAGGCACTTCCTCAGACCGTGCCAGAGATCAGGGAAGCCGTTGTTCAAGAATGGGACAGGTTGCCGCAAGAAATGCTGGATAACTTGATCCTCAGCATGCCCAGAAGGATTTCCGCATGTCTTCGAGCCAGAGGAGGAGTGATATTATACTAAATAAAAACCATTTCAAATATATTATATTTTTTTGTATAATCCTCTTTTTCTTTCAATCAAATTTTCTTCATATTCGCATTAGATTTGAGTAAGCTAATTTTTATTACCAAAAAATTATTAAAGGTTTTTTTCTAATTTCATAAACTGTTTTGTAGTTAAAAAAACATATTCTATAAACACTTTTTCTTGATAAAGTTACAATTATAAAAAATATATCTGTTTTTCCCAGTGATCGCAAACTTTTTTTATGTGTGTATGTAATTTTTATTTGTGTAATAAATTGTGTTTTAATTTGATGATATATAAATTGCAAAATTAATGCTTTTTATTTTTGTTCCAGGTAAGATTTATCTATTAGTTCATCGCTCTGAAGTTCTTCTAGTGTCTAAGTATTTTAATCTTTTTTATTTTGTTAAACATATGTATAACTAATTTAAGATTTGTATTTGAATCTACGAAGGAAACGTTAAGCTACACGAATATTAAACTTGTATTGTTAGGTTAGTATTGAGGTATACTTTGGGTGCATAACATATTCAATTTAATTTATAGCTATTCATATACAATGCCATATTTAATATTGTATCTTGTAGACAGACAACATAATCATGATAAACTTGAAACAGAAGCACAGTTATATTCGAACATTTGCATGATTGAATTATATCTTCAAGTTGCTACTGATATACATTTCTATTATTAAAAGCCGACGAAAATGCCACGTGTTATTAATCAGTTTGAGTTTTTATTTAGGACTTGAGAGAGTATCCAACTCCACACAAATTAAGCCCGCCCCTCCTCTTACTTAGGTCTGTTAAAATAAAAAGATGACCCTATCAGTATATTACGTACATTCATATTTCTTCGTTTTCTTCTATTTCTTCCAATTAGCTCCGCTTTTCCCTATATTCTCCAATTCCCTTCAATGTATATTTCTTTGTTCTTGCTAATTGCTCATTTTCCACGTCTTTTGCCATATCCGCCTTATTTTAATATTTTCTGAAACAAATTAACGTCCATTTTATTTGTGAAACATTCAACGCTTATATTAACGGCTGCCAAAAACAGAAGAAAATAAATTTTGATCATTAAGATTTTTTTTGTTTTTCGACATTGACGAGAACTTTTTTTTTCTTCAAATGTTGATCTTGCAATCGTGTAATGTTGAGATGGGTGGCAAAAAATGTTGCTTAAACCTACTTAGTTATTTATTTATTTTAGACTTGTATGAAGCCTTAATTTATATGATAATATAGCTAAAATGAAAAAAGTTTATGTTAAAAATCAATTAGCATTAATATCGAATGGTACTGCACAAGAAAATTTAATTTGTGTGTATGAATATAATAAACTTTATAAGGCGCGTTTTAATTTGAAACTAGTGGCCCACACCACTAGCGTTTACTGATATTATAACTTATTAACCTACAGGTGTATGCTACACCGTGCTGTGTATGTTTGTACTAAGACTGAAAAAATTGAAGATCCATTTCCCAGAATAGAAAGTATCTTAGATGCTGCCTACCCTAGTCTCGAATGTCATTTGTTATAGTAATCTGTTCAGTAATTTATCTGTGATGCCATAAGAGATTAATTACAAATGCTCCAATTAATTATATATTATTTATTCCAATTGATTTATTATCGACGACCCCATAGCCCAGTTGTTAATGACCCTGTCTGCCGAGCTAGGAACTCCGGGTCGGTTCCCGGCCGGGGCAGACATTTATATGAAAGATAAATGTTTGTTCTCAGGTCATGGGTGTTTGTGATGTCATATTTTTGTATGTCTATGCCACCCACAACACAGGGATTCCTAGTGCGGAGGTTTATTTTTATTATAGTATATTTATGTATTTTTTTTATTAGTTTTCTTACATTTACCATGGAGGAGTAGATATGAACTCTAGTATCTATTGAATGACGAGACAATTTTAGTGTTAGTGACGATGATAATTGTGATAATGATAATGCCACTGATTTCAGTCACGCGAAGCTTACTATCTTATCAAAGATAGTTTTTTTTCATATATCAATATAAATTTAGCTGAGATCCCACCAAAATTGGCTAATCACTATAAGAACCTAACTGTGCCTGAAGGGACAGGTCGACAAAATCCGAACTATCCCTCTGAAAATTTTAGTCTAAACTTAATATATAATGTCAATCTGAGTAAAGCGGGTGGCGTAAAACGGTATGTTAAACGAGACCTTTCAGGTACACACGTTAAGACCTGTAACTTTATAACCTTTTGAAGTATCGAGATGAAACTAAGCCTATGTTCTAAATAAAAGAACCCATTACAATACCTGAAAATAATACGTAAGATTACGAAGTTTGTACCATTTTTACCTCGGATGCTTTTAAAACTAAATAATATTCATTCTCCCACCTCGGGTAACTTTTATGGGTATCACGGGTAGTTTAATGCTTGAGATTGTTGTTCGTTTAATGTGGGATTTCACTTTGTTAAATTGAAAGTAAGGCCATTTTTTTGTTTTTTCTTTATTCGAATGACTTTACCTGGTAACCGGGATAAAATGTTTGTCATTGAATTTTGTTGTACTTAGTTTGTTTTTTGTCTCTCCGTGGTTCCGGATATTACCTTCCGCATACACACAAGATCACAAATTGTTGTCCGACATGTTATATTCAAAAATTTCTCTAAACCGAAATAATATCATTGGTATTAGTTTTCTTTAATAATCCTACACGATATAAGACCTGACTGCGGTGCCGTTCATGAAAGTGCTGTCAAATTGTATTTCGTAGTTTCGTTATGCCTAAAGATTTGTAGTATTGCGCTTTTCTTTTTATGGCCGTCGATCTCTTATTGAGATTTACTTAGTCCCCTTTTGGGATAAATCTTATTGGGAATGTGTCATTTGACATAACCGGTGAATTTGTTTTTTAAGCACGGACCTAGTTATTTAATGGCTACAGTGTAAGCAACTAGATTTATAATACTACTTAAATCAGAACAATTAACGATATCATTTTCTGAACGGTGCGTTTTAATAACGCTTTAGTTCGTTTGAAATATTTTAATTGACAACCTTTTCTCTTATTTCGATACTTGTCTTAACGTGAGTTAATAGCGAAGTCAGTTTTTCTGAATCTCTGGAAATGATTCCAAGTGAAAACTAAGCAGTGTCACTTAATTCCTTCAAAAACAAAAGTTAGCGGCCGCTAAAAATACTTTGTTTTTGCCGTTTTCCTCCGCCGTCAAACGGTCCCGTTGTCGATTTTGCATCATTAAGCTTGAGCGGTGTCCATTTTATACAAATTAAGAATTTCCCGTCCTTCCTTAGTGATCGTTGACTTTTTATTCGCTCTTTACATATATATATATAACAAATACTTTATATATATATATATATATATATGTATATATACTTTATATATATATAACAAACTACGTAATACGTACGTAAACGTTACGTAACGTCCTCTGTAATCAAAACAAAAATGAATTTTCTGACAAAAATGGTATAATATTAGTGTTTCTAGTAGCGTAATCAACCGCAATATTTTCAAATGAATTCCATGAATCGAGGTTATTTACTTATCTGTACGTCATTTTGGCATAAACCCCTAACACAATTGACAATCCTATTTCGTAGTCTTCACACATCGTGTTGAAATAGCACAACATTATCATCAATTTCAGGTCGACGTACTTTGACATATGCACGTTGCAAGCTTATGCACCATTAATAGTACAAACAATTCGATATTAGAATTCCTGAGCTCAAACAATTAGGAACCGACTCATTTACTCCTTGTAACTCGAAGCTTCACCTAATTACTACAGCTAATGCACACGACATTTAATTGTTTGGCCTGCATCGGCTTTTCGGTTACCACCACAAGCGTTTTAGTCCTTCAAGCCATTATGCACCGTTTTTCGTTACTCAGAGCTGCCACATTTGTATGTTTACATTTGCCACCTTGGAGTTGTAAAGATGCTTACCGGTGCCACTATTTGATATTGGAAGACTCGCTCATAGTGATGTCAGTTGAATTATAGCTCCAGCAATAAAAGACATTTATGTGACTAGAACTTAATTTATAAGGAACAATCATTAAGCGTACAGTATTTTGAAATTGTGATGATTTAATAAAGACATTAACTCCTCACTTTATGAGTGGAGGTCTGAACCCAGCGGTGGAACAGTAATCGATATCGATATTACAATCGTGTAATTATGATGATAAATCATCGGACACCACTCTAAAAGTAATTTTACTGATACTACATTCTCTTACTTATTCATATGAAAGTACCAAATGGATATACAGTTCACTGATGATACGTGACTACTGTAGCTGTAGTTGTACTGTAGTAGTAATCCTAATGGCGGTTAACCGAATTCGGTCACAGATCTATTGTTACTCTTGAGAATTGAAATGAAAAGGCTTCATTTGTTAGCGTTGTTCGCGTCGCTGACATTAATAACATTACTGAAATAGAACGTTGCCCAGAGCAACTTTTTACACGGCAGAGTCAGAGGACTACGTTGGTAATACTGTTTATTGTCCTAAATACCAATTGTCCAATTTTACTAGAGACTGTTTTGTTCAAGAGTTTTTTTAATTTACAGTTGAATGCTTATTATCTATACTAATATTATAAAACTTTGTATTTTTGTATGTTTGTAACGAATAAACTCAAAAACTACGGAACCAATTTTAAAAATTCTTTCACCATTAGAATGCTATATTATCCCTGAGTAACATGCCAAAATGTTCTACAATATTAGAGAACATATCAATATCTACTAATAACTTTGCGAAACTATATGTCCAACTATTGTAGTTATGTCACTATTACCACTTATTACATTTTAAAAGCTAACCAAAATTGGATCATGATAACCATACTTTCGTATTAATCCTTATCCAAATAAATAATTTCATATTCAACACTGTTTTATTACCTATAGATAACTTTTTGAATTACTCAAATCGGACCTTCCGTTCAGAAGATTTTATGAATTTAGGAAAATATACACTGCCGCCGCCCCCGCGCAATGTCCAGTGTGGCCCCATGCAAAGTTGCCGTAGCGTAGGCCGGCGGACAAGGTGACGAGGGGGCGGGCACATCTATGAAATAGGTAGTCGCACGGTCGGCTCCTTACGCAGCGGTCATATGCAACATTGAATATGTCCTTTATAAAGATAAAATTATAAATATATCTCTAAATGTTTAAAAATAAATGTACACCCGTTTAAAGACGGTTCGGGCCGCTAGTATCTAACATACATAGTCGAACATTGTTGTAATGCTGCGTTATTCATTTTTTTTGTGAATTCCCAAAAAACGAATAGACAGGCCACAAAATGATTAGTGATCACCGCCGCTCTTGCACGTCCGCAACATCAAAAGCACCGTCAGTTTGGAAGTCGAAGACCCGCATATTATCTCCGATACTAACTAACCGGATTTTAATTAAGACAAAGTATCAAGCTTTATAAGAAACTTGATAGTTGAACAGGAGGTACTTTAATTTGGTGAATTATATATATTGGTGAAATATGAAAATACGAAACGTTAGAACGGCTTTTACAATTATTTTAGACATCATAAGCTTTTTTGTATATATGTGTTTATAATCTGTATGTATGTATGATATATGCATGTAGCTACGTATATGTCTTAGTTTCTATATTATTTTAACCGCTTCTTGTGTGAATTAGTGATAATGAATCGGTCGGTGTTAGTACAGAATATATTTAGTCATTAAGCTCGCCATTGGTACCGTATTTTGTTTTTTTTTTGTTGTTGTTCTTTAATGTTTCATTAAAGAAACTAAGAAATTCCATTAATGTTGCACTATGTAATAATAATAATTAAAATGAATCTTTCCATTGCATCTCTTTATGTGCATGTTGATTGGGGATTTGTGCCCACCCCGCATAACGGATGTCTTAGGGCCCACTTACGTCTCTAAGAGTGTCTAGCAATAATGGCTGATTGAAATATTAAACCTACTTTTTAAGGCACGTACCTAATTGTTTAATTAATTAATTATTTAAAAATGACACCAACGTTCAGCCATGCAATACGCTCTTAACGCTACTTAAAACGATCGACCACCTAAAGCTTAAGGGCTTGTTTCATTTACCCTTTTTAAATTTTTTATCTAGTAACAATTTACTATTATATCGTAAGACTTCAATCTAAATCAAATTTCCATTCAATACCAAATGCAACTAAAAATGAAATATTCGCACGAATTAGCACATAATTTCTGAAAGTCCTCGACGAAATGTGGAAATTTAATCGTGCGGCAAATTCGCCGTATGTGCATCGAGCCATGAGTTCAAAGATGCAGCTTCCCCGCAGACTCTCTCTACATACATGGAGCTACCTACTAACTATCGCTACTCTATCCAATCCGGTGACCTCATTTGAAATTCGAACGGATCCATGCTACAAATTTAAATCTTGTTCGGGGCATGAGAATTACCACTGTCTCTTTATTCACCAAATAGAATGTTTCGTTTTGTCGTTGGCTATTGATCTAAATATCTATGTAACATTTTCCGCATTGTTTCAGTGCAATGGTGTAAAGTTGCTTTTTCAACATTATCCCGAAGCTTTTCTCTGGCTGCGCAATTAATCTCCGCTTTAGTGTTTCTGGTCGCAATAAAATTTCTTTTCAGTTTGTTTTTCACTGGGAGTAACGAATGCAATTCTCAATTACTCCGAAGCTCTATGCTTCTGTATAGACTATTCTTAGTTGCAAAGACAGTTTCTGCCGTTCCGTAGAAGAAATATGTAAATCTTGGTCCAACGCTTTGCAAAGTATTCTGAGACTTTGAAATTCGTAATCGGTTTTAAATTTGAAATCCGTTTTCCTTTCCTTTCAATTCATTTGTAATTTTGCATGATTGTCTTCAAATATTGGTGCTCTTTGATGATCTAATTAGATAATATTTTCAGTATGTTAAATGAATGGACAAGTACATTTATCGAATGGCGTCCACCCTTTGGTAAGAGGAGCACAGTTAGCCCCCAACCAGGTGAATTCATGACCTTAGAACAACGGAGAGCCGTTGGTTTCAGAAGGCCCAGGGCCGGTCAGAGTGGTGCCAGTTAAGGTAGGAAAGGCTGATAGGTAGATAAATAGATGCTATCATCCTATTAGTTAAATTAAAAAAAATCCGATAACATATTTAGTTTTCTTTTCTTGCTATTTTGGATTTTGTCATTTTATGGGAGGTCACTACGCCTTGTATGCTCCAATATAATTCCAGTGTTACTATTGAAAGGTGGTAAAATATTTATGTGTTTGCTTAACTACGATCTATTTATTATAATCATGATGTTCATGATGCTTGAATAGGCGCGTCATAATTTTTAAAGCTTTTGTTTAATTAAATTTATTATGTCATTATAGACATGGTGGAATATTAATAACGTTTTTTTTTGTAAAAAGATGCTTTATTCAATGTTAGAACAAATAGTACTCGAAAATTGAAAGCAAAATTTCTATTCCCTACGGTTATTATGTAATGCCAGTATAATGCTACACTTTTCAATAAATTTCGTATTACAGCCTCTATATTTTGCCTTATAGCCGCGGAGCCAACAAAAGCTAATGCAAGGCTGACTTTTAGTGCATTTTAACCAAAGTTGTATAAAATGATGAAACTTGTTCTATTACTATTACCTGTTAGACGGTGGTTCAATATGATATTTATTAAAAGAATGTACACTTTAGGTTCTTATTTATTTAAATTTGTTATGGGAACCATGCAGCAGTATTTAATACACTGTAATTATAATCGTATCATAGGAATACTAGAACGAATTCAATTATATCACAATTTATTGGGTATTATTGGAGATATTAAAACAAATTACGCCTAAATTTGCTGTTGAGATTACAGAAAATATAAAGGAAAATACATGTATTTATTGTATTTTATAACTGAAAGTAGCTTCAGCCAACTTACGTCATATCAAAGTTTAGCAAGTGTGTTGTGTACCTAATTTTTCTTCGTCTATATTCTCTACATACAACTGAATTTATTCGTATCTCTAATATTTCTTATAGATATTTTGTAAGAAACTTACATCCTGCGACAGCTTCCCCAGCGTGAATTCAATATTTTATATCAAAATTTGTAAATAAATCAAATTGAACTGCACCGTCGACAAGCTGATTCTATTACTAGTTGATCGTGACTCGAAAGAAACGTTGTAATATATTTATATTGATGAAAAAATAAATGTTTTCGTTTCCGCTCGCCCCTGGCACGGGAACTGGAGGAACTTCCTAGTTTCCGTCGATTTATGGTATATGTATCGTATTTATTTTAATCATTTTTCATTCGGCGGTGCTTAACTTTATGTTATATTTGCATCGACCTAGTGTCTCACTGGAGTATCTAGTATATAATTTTGTAATGTTTGTAGTAAATAATTTTGTATTGACAGCTGGACGGGTCCGCGATAGGTTGTTTAAGTTGAATTTTGTTAGGATATTGAGTTTTCACTTCCGTTCATAATGATTTCTCATTTGAAAATCATTGTGGCTTCATAATTGAAATCGTACGTTTATTACGTGTTACATAAAACTTAAAACAAAAATACGCGAGTGATGCCTGTGTCCGGCTGTCATACCCAATTTATCTCCAAATGTATTGAAGAGACAATAAACAAAGTTTTAAAATTTCGACAGCAAACACATAATATTCCTGAATACGTTTACGTTATGAAACCCACGCTATTTATGGTCATATTCATGTTTCATAACAGATTATGTTTTTTATGTCAATACCCGATAAATGGCAATGCAATTACCTTACACAACTCATAATCTGATTCGCCTAAGTATATATATCAATAATGTAATTTCGTTATTTATATTTTTTTCTAGCAACATCAACTTCAGCCTCTGACCATCGCCAATTGTAATCTAATTTGTAGGTTTGCAGTAAAGAGTGAATAAATAAATAGTCTTGACTTGAGGATCAGTTGCTGGGATGGGTCGAAGATGGGTAGAGCCACTCGTATGCCCCAAACCACGAGACCTATCTATTAAATACTTAATGGCCAAATTAACTCATTATTATTTATCATTCAGCACCTCTGTCCGATCAGCATTTTCAATCGAAAATTGCATACGTTACATTACAGAAATCCATGGAACAATCCCCTGCGGCGCTTAATTACCAACAACAAAATGGACGATGCGGCTACCGTTATGTTCGATCGCCATACCTACAAATTGACTTGTCCGATTTGAATTACGGGTGTTTTCGATCGACTGTGCTCGTATACATGAAGTTAATTGTAAACTGCATGTTTTATGTATATGTATTACAACGGAATGGAATGACAAAAATCGGGCATCTGTGTCAGTCTGTAGTTACACGCGCAAAAAGTGAAACCTATTAGCTGTCAAATTAAATAAAAATTTTACATTTTCAAATTTTATTAATTAAATGTTAACATTTATTTCGTAAATGTTAGTCATTTAGCCAATAAAAGGTAGAGAAATTGGACTCGATGGAGAGGCGTGCAAAGAGGCTGATTGATGACCGATCTGGTCAAAACAATCTGTAAAGCCTTGAGCACAGGTGCAGGCTTACCAGCCTCTGGGTCATCTATAGGGTAGGTACATTTCGGAGAATGTGCTCAGGAATTGCTCGAAATAATTCCCCCATCGCCGTTCCTCCATCGAGCAACTCTACGTACAGGGTGTATCCATCCTTACGTAGTGATCGTACCGCCTGTACGGACGACGCGGTTTGCGTCGTCATTAATTCTGCGCACTGCAAACGACTAGAATAAGTTGCCTTCGTCGGTGTTCCCGACTACTTACGATTTGGGAGTCTTCAAGAGGAGAGTGAATTGGCTTTTACAAGTAAATACGTTCAACATTTTAGATTTCATCACCACTTACCATCAGGAGGGATTTTTGTCAAGAATTAACTTATTATATAAGCATAGTGAAGAAAATTAAATTTAATTACTTCGTTTAAGAAAGTTAACCACTGAGGTGAAGAACACCACCCCAGCACGAGTACCGATAGGAGTCAACTGGGTGGTACCGTGTCAAGCATACCCTTAAGATGAGACCGGTGGCATTCTTGATTAGTAAGCTTGGGTAACACGGAGCCCTATACACATTTTTTATTTTTCATTTTCCTATCATACATAATTATGTATTCTATGGTAATAAACATTTGTTCGCGTATTAATGCCGTTGGTATAGCATAATACTGTGGTATGTTTCATAATAACTTGGCATATCATTCCAATATCCTCCGCAGCTCGGCAGGTGACGTTGTCAACGTAATCCACCCGCTATGCCACCGCAATATTGCCAATCACGTTTAATTACCATAAACCATGAATCAGTGATGGCCAATGTATTACCTGATGCCAAATTAGTTAACATTTTTCTCGTTTTGCTTATCTGTAATTTGTATATAAAATGATTGAATGAATAAAAGGCCGATTTACCGGCCAGAGAGACAGTGATGTACCGCGGTATGCATATGTAGTGGCATGCGTGGTAACTGGCGCTTAACCTTGCCGAGCATATTTTAGAATTTATTAAAAAAAATAAGATTTGTAGATAACGAGGCATATTTAAAACTTTTCTAACATATGTTTATATGTGTGCACTGTCGGGAATATAGCAGGCGGCCTCCAAAAAACTGGAACCTAATGTTAGTTGAATATTTTCGATAAAGTAAAAGTTGGTTTTTCTAAGAAAAATAAACTTTGAAAACAAACGTTAAGTACTTCGTATGTTCCCTAGCAGTGATCTTCAGGGCTTAAGCCCCGCTTCGAAATACAGCACCTGCTCGCTGGTCTAATCGGATTTCTTGGAATCTGCACGTACAATTCTGTCGTAAACAATATTAAAGCTGACATTTCGCCGAGTGATTTTTACGTATTCCCGCTACAGTTGCAGGTTTACTACAACTTAATTGTCTAAATATGTAGTGATACATAATAGTTATTTGATATTTATCAAAACACTCACCCATAAACACTAATACTAATGTATTAAGGGTGTAATGGACATATGAGACATCACATCAACTACGTAGTTCGTTTCTCGTAAATTAATCAGTGCCAAGTGTGAATAAATAATTTCAAAGACTACTGGCGGTACGCTGTATCGTCGTCTTCAATAATATGTTATTGGAAGTAAGTTTCGTGGTGCTTCCACATTTATACCCCGAAAATGCTAAATATATTAACAAGAAGCTTATATTTGGAAACGAAGTAATCAATAATTAAATAATTGCCGTATTGGGGCGGCTTGGAATACTCCCCCCAATCCCATGCTGGCAGAACAGGGTGTCGTAAGAGGCGACAGAATCCAGCCTGCTTGGTGGTAGGGCTTCGCGTATGGATTATATTATCAGTATTATTATTGTCATTAATATTATTACTGGTGTTATTATCTTACCGTGAAGCCTGCCTGGCTAGCTACTACCCTCCTGCTTGAATCAACCGCCAAACGACTCGTCGTGTTCTCCGGCTGGGGGCTTGAGAGCCAGTACTTTCTTTCTAACCTACTCATTTCCTGGCCGACAAAGCATCAGTGATACCTATGGTATTACTGATATCTATGGGCGACGGTGACCACTTACCATCAGGTGGCTCGTCTGCTCGTTTGTTGGCTGTTAACATAAAAAAAATCAATAAAATGATATCGATTGCTTACATGACTTTTGTCTAGCTTATACTAAAATAATCTAAAATGAACACTATTTATATCCTCATGATGTCACCAATTAAATCGATGAGCTGAGCAAAAAATGCGGCAATTAATCAATCCCCGATTAAACTGTAAGGCCACACCCTGATTGACGGACACTCGATTAATTATCCGAGAGATTTTTAACGCTGGTAACGTCATTCTTTTATGTTGTCGACTGACGGTTACAGTTTAAGGGATATACAGCTGTGCTTCGCCTATAATATATATCTTCTTTATTTTAAAATGTGTCAGCGGGTAGTATTAGTAATAGTAGTAGTAGTAGTAAGTAATAGGAGTAGTGTAATACTTTTTTAATTTTCATGGAGCACGACACAAGTATAACTATCAAATATTGGCCATAGGTTACTTCCACAGAATAAAATTAGTATAATTTGTGAATGTTTCTGTTCTTTGTGGGATTTTGATGTTGGTTCTAGGATCAAATAATATTGTATATGTATAAATCAATAAAAAAAACCCTCTTCCATGTATTACATTGGTAAATTGATGATTCACAGTTCTTTTAGTATCAGTTTAAATTGTAAATTATATTACAGCTGCACATACGTCTGCTTCCATGGGTAAACTAAGTAGGTATGTATATGTTATTAGAAAGACAAAACAGTTTCCGGTCGTAGAAAAAATTTTTCTCCTTATTTTGCCTATTTTCATAGCCTTACAGTACCTTGACCTGGGGATAAACCAACTGGCATTGATTTAATATTTGTCGGTCCCGATTGTTCGATGATTATTTAATGATTTAGATAGAAGGCGTTAGGCCTTGTTCGAATTCGTGTCAGCCATTAATGCCTACACAAATCTAATATAAAACAGCGTAGGAGAAGTATGTTTACCGCGGTATTAATAAGAAACATAAACAGTTCATAAACACCGGCGCGCCCGTGTATCAATCTTGCTATGAAAAACATCTGTACTGTCCATTTTGCAGAGCAGAAATGACGTTGGTAAGTAGAGGAAGTGATGTCAGTGATGAGGATGGACCGGAAATTAGCCTTCAGCCGGAAACACGGGGCTGGATCCAATTATCGGAGGGTTGAAAGACTTTTTATGGTGTTTGCACTCACTATAGGAACTTTAGAATTTTTTTAAGGTATTACACTACCGATGCTCACTAGCATGGAGAATTGACTTAATTTTGGTGATCCCACAATAATTCAGTGTTTGTTAGTGTTTATCACCGATAAAAATATAAATGATACGTGTATAGATTGTTTATAAACCAAGGTAAATTTATTATTTGGGAAAAACTGTATTAAATTATATTACAATTAAATTGCTTCGGTAAAAGAAATAGTGTTGTGGAGATTTTATATCCAACAGTTTTCCACAATATCTCAAAGGTAATATTTTATTCTTGACGTTGTAAGATATCAGAGATTAGAAATAGTAAGAATGAGCGAGCTAAGGCCCACATGTGATTCAGAGACTTAGCAAAAAAAAAATTCAGAAAACTATTATACATATAATTATAATCTGGACGACAATTAGTAGAGACTCTGTCCGCCGGCCGTTCCGTTCCGATTCCCGACCGGATCAAATATTTATGTGACAGGTGAATGGCTGTTCACGAAACATGAGTGCTTAGAAGTGTCATTTATGTACGTCCATACCACCCGCGACACAGGCGGAAACCCTAGAGCGGGGGTGTGGGCACGTAAGCGTTTATGATTAAGTACTCTTTACTAATCAGTCAGTAGCCCGGCACGTATCGGCGACACGTCACTAAGATTTTACGAAGCAAAAGAGAACAGTTACGGCTGTACGATTTCTGTCGTAAATAAAACCTGTTTAGAAATAGAAAGTTATAGATATCAGCGGGAATATATGAGTCGAAATGCAACAATAAAACAGGAGCATACGTAGAGCTTTAGGCTTTTATGGTACATAAAATGTTTACGCGCATGGTGGCCGCTCGTGGAAATAAATTGTCGAGCTTGGGTTAACTACAAAAACAAACTTATATAGTGTAACGGTTTCAAACAGTTGACAGTTCTATAAAAAATATCAATTGTCGAATAAATAACACCGTACATGTCTTCCAAACTTAAAATATAGTTTTCATCGTCCACAGTTAAAAACTGTTTCATTCCAACTAAGATATATAGTTTGATTACAAGATGTTTAAGCCGTAACTTGCATTACACTTTAGAAGGAGGACCCGCACAAATTTTGCTAAATCGTACATCTAAATACCTGAGGTGTAATTGATTACTCACATCCTCTGTATATCAATTAACACATATGTCAACAATCTAAAAACAAGCAGACAGATCGCGTGATGGTAAGTACTCATCAGAGCCAATCCGCGACATCAATAGCATTAATGAAGCGTTGTCGGTGAAGAAAGAAGCGGAGAAACGGTTGTTTTTAATGACATCACTTCGCAACAACTGAAAGACATAAGGAAAATGGTAGCTGGACAGCCAATCAAATAAAACTATTACCATGTAAAAGAACCGTTAGGATTAAACTATGTGGTACAGAGCACAGTGACATTCAACAGCAGTGGCCTAGCGCCGTTGCCACAGCAGGAGTGGGTGCCTTAGAATGGTGGATGGATAGAAAACATTATTTATCGAAAAATAAGTTACTTCATACATCCTAGCTTACCTTCCGCTTTTTTAAGGTACTTTTTTTTATAAATAAATGTTTACACACACCCCCGCACTAAGATTCCCTGTGTTGCAGGTGGCATGGACATATACAAATATGACATCTCAAACATCCATGACCCGAGAACTAACATTTTTCTGTCACATAAATGTCTGCCGCGGCCGGGAATCTAACCCGGGACCCCTCGCTCGGCAGGCAGGGTCACTACCAACTGGGCTATGGTGTCGTCTAATTAATATACGATTGGCAATATTATATAAGTATGTATACATAACTATATTTTATAATTATATATTTTATAATTTATTATAATTATATATATTACATATATATATTTTATATTATATATTATTAAACTATATGTTATAATAATATATTTTATAATTTTATTTAGATTATTATAAGTGCTTTAATAAATAATTAAAGAAGAGTTAAAATATTTACCATGAAGTAATTAAGTGCATTGATAATGTAAAGATATCACTTTTAATGTAGTAGGTGAGTGCAATAAAGTTAAGATTTACAAATTAACTCTGAAACGATAATGTGCTTTGGAAAACTGTTATGAATCCAGCTAGATATTTAATTAAACAGTTGCCGTGACATCTTAATTCGTGATACAGAATAGGTTTGGCGGCACCGCGTGCCGACACCCTCGCCAAAACTACCAAAAAAGCAATATTGCTTTCGTTACTGTTATTGCTAGTTTTGGCTACGTCGATTGTATCGCCTTTGTAATTGTATAGTGGAATAAGAGAAAAGGCTGCTTACTTGAGGCAATGAAACGGTTTCAGGGCCAATGTTTATATTCGAATTGAGAATCTTTAATTTAATCATATAGATATTTTGTCGATATACTTCGACATGTAATTTGTTGCTTCTGATACCGTTTAGAAAAGCTGTTTTGTCATTGAGATGATGAAATTGCCAAGGAAACAAATTAGAATTTCTTTTAAATCAATATTGATTCTAAACTGCGCGGTACATGTTGAAAGATTATTATACCAGATGTTTTCATCATTTATGTTTATCGCTATACTATAATGTGCTTAATAGTATACAGTATTACACATTGCTTGAACATTCCCAGCATTAATTGCCCTCCGGAGCATAGCGCTTATCAAGATTTTTTAGTAGCGGTTACCTTTTCAGAGATCGACTACGCTTGATAATATATCAATTTACAGATCTTTTACAATTAACACCATTCGCTTAGCTACAAAGTAAGTAATTAACACCAAATGTTACGCAAACCCATAAGCCACTAACTGAATAAATTGTTTAAAAAAATACTCGTTTTGATTGTTCAATATTATTATGCTTCTTGTTTGGAATGCTTCACACTATTTTGTTTTGCAGAACAATTACAGTTTTTCTCAACTGATGCCATTGAATGTTTCAGCCGGGACTGAATACTGTTTTTGTTTTTAACAAGTTTCAATTAACTGTGTTGCGATTTCCAGTAGGTTGAAATGAAATATTGTACAACTTTTTAATATTTACACTCAGAGACCCACAATCGGATTTCTTGAATAAGGGAGATTGTGTATCTAGTGCTAAAATGTATTTGTAGTATAGAATGGAGCATCGGCTTCGGTTCTGGACCAGCGCAGGCATTTATATCATTTGACCGCTACATTCTGGAAAGCCGCAAACAAGATTGGGTAAATTCGCGGCCTCACGTTTGCATATTCTGGCGTTCTGCTCTGGTGTTAGATTATCCCGCCGCAAAAGTATTGCGTGAACGACCCTCTGTAAATTAGACAAAAGGAAAGTATATGAATATTAAATTGCGCTTAAATGAACGTTGGCAACTTTGGATATTGTTTGGTCGTGACACTTATGAACCCTTATTGTCAGTGCCAAATGTGGCTCAGGAAATCAATCAGCAGCTTAATTAGCACCGGAACCCCTTCAAGAATAGTTGTTATAACCGATCAACTGAAAATGCAAGTCAGTCAGTCAGTCAATATATAAACAGGATGGTAGTTCATTAACTTCAAATGGAATGGAAGACAGAAATACATGTTGCTAAATTACTGCCCAGACGAGATGTACGTACGAGTACATAGCGATTTTTATTAAACAAAATGTGAGGTGACTGGTAGTCGTTTTGTTACTTTTAATTTAGAGACCCTTCCGGACACCATATTGAGTTCGCGTCCACTTGAGTGTCACGGCACGTGGCTAATACGCTACGTGACTTAGAGTGTCGTCACGTCACTGCGATATGTCGCTAGGATTGAATGAATATACAAAATGTAATGTATATAAACTATGTTGCTTTAAGCAGTGAAATGTCAAGGGACTGAAATATTTGGCACAACTCCGATGGTTTTGAGTTCAAAGCCAGGATGCATGACTAAAAATTCTAATGTGTTTCTAGAACACTTCGTAAGGCAAAGATAAACAAGACAAAAATCTGTAATTTTAAATGAAATCTTATTATAAATAAAAATATAATAGGTTGGGGAGAAAGTATTTTCGCATTTTAGTATGTATGAACTTGTAATAAAATCTCTTTGACTATACCATTTACATCTGGCCAGTTTTGGTATCATTAAAAAGTTTAAATTTTAAAGAAGATAATTTTAAATTCAAATTTGGTAAATGTGTGATTTTTGTTTGTTTTGCTTACTGCCAAGATGAGTGAGTGTAATGAAGAAATTCGCTACGTTTTAAAATTTTACTACAAAAAAGGCAAAAATGCAACGTAGGCCGTGAAAAAAATTTGTGATGTTTATTGACCTAGTGCAGTGTCTGTGAGAGTAGCATAAAATTGGTTTAAGCGTTTTCAATTTCGAAATTTTAATGTCAAAGATGCACGTCGCTCTGGTCGCCCTGTCACGGATAAAATGGATGCCATTTTTGAAAAAGTGGAGCAAGATCGGCATATCAGTAGTTACGACGTAGCTGAAGAACTGGAAATTGATCACAAAACAGTTTTGACGCATTTGGGCAAAGCTGCGTACACAAAAAAGCTCGATATTTGGGTGCCACACGAACTCACTCAACGAAACCTCATGAACCGCGTCCTCATTTGCGATTCTTTATTACAACGTCATGAAACCGAACCATTTTTGAAGAAGCTGATAACTGGTGATGAAAAGTGGATCACGTACGATAAGAACGTGCGAAAAAGGTCGTGGTCAAAGGCCGGGCAAGCTTCACAGACTGTGGTGAAACTCGGGTTAACTCGCAACAAGGTGATGCTGTGTGTATGGTGGGATTGGAAGGGCATCCTTCATTATGAGTTGTTACCGCCAGGCAGGACCATCGATTCTGAACTCTACTGCAAACAACTGATGAGACTAAAGCAAGTTAAGCAACTGATAAGTCTAAAGAAGTTGAGAGAAAGCGGCCGGA
This sequence comes from Megathymus violae, assembly GCA_003671415.1. Classification (NCBI taxonomy): domain Eukaryota; kingdom Metazoa; phylum Arthropoda; class Insecta; order Lepidoptera; family Hesperiidae; genus Megathymus; species Megathymus violae. Next base: position 6,137,341 of record PDGT01000002.1, read on the forward strand.
ATTAGTCAATAGAAGAGGTGTGACTTTTCATCATGATAACGCTAGACCTCACACATCTTTGGCGACTCAGCAAAAACTAAGAGACTTTGGCTGGGAGATGATGATGCATCCACCGTATAGCCCGGACCTTGCACCTTCAGATTTCTACCTGTTTCGGTCTCTTCAGAGTTCTTTAGGCAGTGTCAGGTTAACATCACGTGAGGACTGCCAAAACTACTTGACGCAGTTTTTTGATCAGAAACCCCAAAATTTTTATAGCAATGGGATCATGTCCCTACCCACAAGATGGCAAAAAGTTATCGAACAAAATGGTACTTATATACTTTAGTTAAATTTAAAAAAACTTTATAAAAAAATGTTTTGAGTTTTCATAAAAAATGCGAAAAGACTTTCTCTCCAACCTAATATATCTTAAAGTCCATACACATATGTAGTATGGCATTGTCAATATCATTAAAATATCATTTTTATAAACAACTTTGTATGCCGAGGGTAACGTCCGGAACCACGGAGCTTATAAGAAAAAAAATTACCATTCATCATTTATTTATGTAAATTATCATCATGTATTTATGCAAACATTCAGCGTATTTATCTTGTGTTGATGCTCGTGACCGCATAGCTCCGGATATCAGATCGAAGAAGAAAGCTTTTAACCTCGTTGCCAAGTCCTACAAAAAGACATTACAGAAGATGAATCTCAACCGCTTCCAAAATATCGGCGCTAAACTCTCCGATCAACCATCTGACAGTAGAACTTTTTGGTCTCTTGCCAAAGCGGTTGAGACTAACTTCTGTTGGCCCACACTACCTCCACTGGCAAAACCGGATGGCACCCTGGTTCATACGGCCAAAGAAAAGGCGGACTTGTTCGCATCTCTGTTTGTCGACAATTCGCGTCTAGAAGCTAGCAACAACATACCACCACAAACCACATACCTCACTGCGGCTTCTCTATACCCGAGATCCGTATAATGAACAAGGAGGTTCTCATAACCTTGCTGTGTCTAGACGTGAAAAAGGCCAGTAGCTCTGACGGAATTCCAGCGCTTGTACTAAAGGCTTGTGCACCCGAGTTATCTCTTGTACTGACACGTCTGTTCTGCCTCTCTCTCAAGACTGGTACCCAAGTACCCAAATCCTGGAAGGTTGTCAACGTACAACCCGTTTCCAAACAAGGCAGCTGCGCCGATCCTAGTAATAATCGACCGATTTCAATTACCACCTTACTCTGCAAGATTATGGCACGTATATTGAATTCGCGTCTCATGGCATACCCAGAACTGAACGATCTTCTCAGCGACCGACAGTACGGTTTTCACCGAAACCGGTCGACCGGGGACCTTCTAGCGAATGTCACTTACTTATGGGGCGAGGCTCTCGAGAAAAGCGGGGAGGCGCTCGCCGTCTCCATCGATATTTCGAAGGCCTTTGAAAGGATCTGGTATGCTAGCCTGTTAAGCAAGCTTTCAGCGTACGGTATTTCCTCTGGCCTTATCGGTTGGTTAAAGGACTTTTTGAGCTAACGATCTCTCCGAGTTGTCGTCGACGGGTGTTCATCACAATCGATGGCTACCAACGCTGGGGTATCTCAGGGGTCTGTTCTGTCCGCTACTCTATTCCTGCTGCATATTAATGATCTACTCAAGCCTGGTATCTATGGGTACGCAGATGACAGCACAGTAGTGGAGAGATACCTCCCGAATGCTCGGGCCACTAGGGACGAAATACAGTCCGAAAGAGAGGCCATGGTGGAACGCATGAATCTCTCACTTCGGGCAGTGTGCGAATGGGGCGATGCAAATCTTGTGAGATTCACCGCCACAAAAATACAGACGTGTCTGTTGAGCGCCAAGAAGAGCCCGTTCATCTTGGCTCTTACTTTTCAGAATGTATGTTTAGAATGCACTGACCGGCTTCAATTGTTGTCGAAGTTTCTTCGAACCTCAATTTTGGCCGGTTCATCGAGTCCAAGGCTAAGGCAGCTACAAGGAAACTAGGGATTCTTGCGGAGGTGCGGCGGTACTTTACACCGAATCAGCTTTTAACCCTGTATAAAGCTCCAGTGCGACCGTGTGTGGAGTACTGTTGTCACATTTGGGCTAGTGCTGCCAAATGTCACTTATCAGCGTTGGACTCGATAGAGAAGCGTGCAAAGAGGCTCATTTGTGACCCAGATCTAGTCGGACCCAATCTGCGAAGCCTTGAGCACAGGCGGAGGGTTGCCAGTCTCTCGATATTCTATAGGATTCATTTTGGAGAATGTGCGCAGGAATTGTTCGAAGTAATTCCCCCATCGCCGTTTCTCCATGGAATAACTCGACGTACGGCGGGTATCCAGCCTTACGTAGTGAACGTACCACCTATACGGACTGCGTGGTTTGCGTCGTCATTTGTCATTCGTGCGTCGCACTGCAAAGGATTGGAATAACTTGCCCGCGTCGGTGTTCCCGCCTTCTTACAATGTGGAAGTCTTCAAGAGAAGAGTGAATAGGCTCTTATAAGTTAGTGCGTTCAACATCTTATTGTGGGATTGTTGTCAAAGATTACCTTTTTTTTTATGCCTTGGGCATGCAAACGAGCAGACGAGTCACCTGATGGTAAGTGTTCACCGCCGCCCATGGACACTAGCAACACCAGGGTCGTCACCAATGCGTTGCCGGCCTCGAAGGAAATTATAGACCCGCTTCTTGAAGGATCCCATGTCATAGCTTGGAGGAAACACCGATGCAGGAAGTTCGTTCCACAGTTTACACGTGCGTGGTAGAGAGCTACGTGAGAACCGAACTGTGGACGAATGCCAGGTATCCAGGTGGTGTTGATGGAACCTGGTACTCCGTGATGTGCGGTGACGAAAATTAACTGCAGGAATTAAACCGAACAGTTCTTCAGAACATTCCCCATTATACAGACGGTAGAATACACATAGAGCTCCTCAACTCAAGCGACTCTAGACCGGTCTGTAAGCTTGGGATCGTCGACAATACGAACGGCTCGCCGTTGGATGCGGTTGAACGGATCCACTTGGCCAGCTGGGGCTCCAGCCCATAGGTGGGAGCAGTACTCCATGTACTCCAGAGATTTGTGTGTATAATTAACGAAGTAATTGTTTAATTTGAAAGAAGTCGGGGCGGGCCGCTAGTCTAGTAAAGTGTAACTATTGTATGCCCGCGTAGAGAATTTTGAAATATTTTAATTGTTATACCATTCTTAGCATTACCAATCATATCAATGCACAATAAACGATATTGTTATCCAGAATCAGTCACATGATTTCACCCCTAATATTTTATTGTATTGCTCTGAACGAAAAAGTCGTTTAGGTCAAGCAATTTCTAGTAGGCTGATTTTTAATCCAAGGGAACTTTTCAAAAAAATATTCAGTCTTCTTATTCTCAATAACTTTACTTAAGAAACTTTAAGTAACTTTACTTGTTTTCGCTCAAAATTTTTATGCGTAAACATTTCGTTTTGGTTGGTAACGCGTTATCAATAGATTTGGTGTTACGGAGGTCGATGGGCGACGTTCACCATTTACTATCTGGTCTGTCAATTCGTTTGTTGGCGAAATGAAATAAAAAAAAAAGCATTGTAAACCCATTCGATGTTCTTTATAAAAAATACTATTTCTTTCTGTATCTATGTTAAAGAACGGGTCCAAAGTTTTGTCAATAAATCGTGTGGCAACGCTATATAATCTAATTGCGTTGTTCAATAAGAAATGTAATATTAATAATTGTGTTGTAAAAAGTTTCATTCAATCACTATCCTGAATGAACAGCGTACGATAGGAAGACAGGCGATAAATCTCGCGCTGACTGCAGCGTCGCATCCCGTTGCGTCACGCCGCCTTGCCTTGCTTCGCCGGTAAACTGATCGATCTTATCGTTAGCTCCTCAGATGGATGAATAAAAAATTTTATGCTTGTAAAATGATTTGTTAATCTTCATTGAGAGTTTTTAATGTCATTCATTTTAGATACCTGGTTTTTGTTTCTGAGGATAGTGAAAGTGAAGGAACTGTACAGCATTCATAGACGGTTGTGATGGATACCGCTCGGTGACGTTTTGTCGACAAAAATATTTGATAAACTACCAGATGTTACTGGAACTCAATTTATATTGAATTTGTAAAATTGACATCCTCAGAGAAAATTCCTTTGTATCTTACAATTTGCTGTGCGCTGTAAGGTTCACGGTGATCTGTGAAATGTATTGTTTCTTCAAAACCTAACTATGTGACGTATGGAATGCATTAAATTAAGAACGAAATTATAACTAAAATTTTATTTGCTTAAACGAGGGGTTCCATCTTACATAACACTAAAACAAAGGAATGAAATGAAATAAGACACTCATACATATAGAATCTGTCACTCATAAAATATTAGCTCAAATTTATCTGTGGTTCACCCAGTCCAGGCTTGAATTTTTTATTCATACGCGTGAAAAACCGACCAAGCTTCTCGGCTGTGGAAATGTTTGAATTTTTTCGCAATGCATTTACGCGGTCATATGATATATTCACGTTTATTCTTACGTTTTTTACATTTGAAAACGTAAAGAAAACTAGACAACTGTATATAAGAAATTTAATTTGCATAAATCTTATTTTTAAATAATTATGTTTAATAACTACACAATACACAGCTTAGGTAAATTTCATATCACTTCCGTTTGCGTACAAAAAGCTTGTTTTGTTTTTCAGAAACTTAATTTTTATGATTGGCTCCTACGTTCAACGGAAAAAGAAGGAATTATTATGCGATTATTCGCATGTCTCAATGTGACTGATTGATTGTATTCTCCACCAGTCAACCCTTGGCGAAGGATAAAAACTGCGGTCGGTGCTACAGAAATAATAATTATAATAAAAATGTAATAATATATCTATTTATCTAACCGTCCGTCAACCCTTACTGTGTTTTTCCCAGATTATCAGTAACCCAGTTAGGATGTACCTACATAGGTTTGTATATTATAAATGAATTCTTATTTTGAGTGGAATAACAAATGAATCGGCATATGAATATGAATACACGGATTTTTTTTAATAATTTCTGAATGCATAGTTCTTTCTAAATTATTTATTTGAAGTCATTAAATTTCTACGTGAAACGGAAAATATGCCGGAATACTTTTACAGTACAGAACTTGAAGAGACAGCACTTTACCGTACATACTGTGATAATTATTACATCAGTGCACTAAACAGGCACGCGTTTAAGCATCCTTATGGTCCAACGTGAAAACGCTATTAATCTGTGCAATAAATCTCATTATTCAACAAACAGAACAAAACTAAAACGTTCAACAGAACAACAATTAACTCGGCCAAGTTAGTGATCTAGATGAGTGATGCATACATTTGAAGTCAAAAAGATGAATATTCATTTTCATAAAGAGATATTTTTTTAAATTTTTGGTTCAAAATCGGGAGTAACAACCTATTCAAAATAGGTAATTTTATTTGTTTATGATTAAAAATTTTATGACTGCTTGCAAATTTCCACTATAAAACCTCACGTTGTTTTTTTTGCATTAATAGTTTTCTTTTAAACTTCCAACCAGCGCTGGTTCGCTCTTCGCTTGGATTCAAATAATTCTTAAGTGAACGAACACACTTTCTCGTTTAGCAATAAAAATTAGAATATATCAACGTTAAGATTAACGTGCACAATATTAATTAAAAATCACCAACTCCTTCGTAAACGATGTTGTAAAACACTTCCTGTGATGAATTGTTTTTCGGGTATAAGATACTCATTTTACCAAAACTTTTATAAAAGTTCCGCATTTAAAAGTAGTAAGAAGTATATTTATGTTAAACTAGTTGTGCCCGCCACTTCGTCCGCGTTGAATTTAACAAAAAAGTTATTTAATAGAAATAAAAGTACCCTAAGATACTGCTTATTACATCAGCTACCTGTCAGTGAAAGTCCCGTCAAAATCGGTCCAGTCATTTCAGAGATGAGCCGGAACAAACAGACAGACAGACAGACAGACAAAAATTGTAAAAATGTTATTTTGGTATATGTACCGTATATACATTCATATGCTTGTAGAAAAAAGCGGTTATTTTAATATTACAAACAGACACTTCAATTTTATTTATTTGTATAGATGTTATATTGACTCGTGACTTAGTTATAAATGTGTTTATTATTAATACATTCTCTGTTTGCATGATAGACTGACACAGAGACACAAATGTTAACAACGAAGTAGACTTACTTTAGATTTTGTTATTTAAGTTTGGCTTTATCGTCAGTGCATTTACGAAAACACCAGTGTAATTCAACAAACCGTACGAGTACAGCGCCATCTACGAGTAGTACGCGGTTTGAAAATTATTAAATTATACAAGTGATTAATTAAGTTAATGGATGTATTGGTTGATAAAGCTATTGATTCATATGTTAATTTATACTCTATACTTTGGTTGTTTGGGTGGTTTTCTCCATATATCCTGGACAACGTGCCTGTCAGCTTACTTATTTTGTAAGGTCGCATGTACCTACTTAATGATGGAATAATTTGATCGATGATACTGAATGCTGATATTAATGATAGTGGTAATTTGTAAAGTGTATATTTTGTGGTAGTTTGACATCAGGTTAATGGAGATCGTACCTAAATTGGTTGCTTTATCAAACCCTGGCAGTCCCTAAAAGTCAATCTAAAATATTTAAGTTCAGACTAGATAGATATGCACAGACACAGATAATTATAGTTATTTTAGAATGAAAATCACGTTATAGTGATTTTTAAACGATTATCTGTGTAGCAGTAAACACCTTTACCTTTATATCTACAGTAGACATCAAATAAGAAAATATTTCATTTGTTTTTTTTTACTTTAACTCTGAAGTTACAAATATAAACTTTTTTTTTTGTTGGTAACATTACTTGTATTTTTTTGAAAACACGGAAAACTTTCTCACAAAAATAATTATGAACACTCACGAATTTATCTCGCCCAAAGTATTAAACATATTAAATCACATAAATTCGCATATCGTCAAATCACTCTCAACACTCAATAAATCTCGAGAAATAAAGCTTCTAAAATCGACGACATCGTAAGAACACATTTTTTATCATACGTAAAGTACTTACGAATCTAGGTCAACGTTAAAAGCATCCGCTATCGGGGAATCCAATAAGAAGCTATCTTTCGATGCGGGACGAATATCCAATTTTAATAGATAAATCTCTTAATCGCGATGAATGAATTAATATGATCCGTGTTGTAATAAGATATTAGGGAAACGGAATGGGGGACACGAAGGACGATATTCAGGACCGGTCCGTGAGAAATGGAACTGTAATGATGTTCATTAATCATATTGTCTTTACAAGAAGGTTTTCTAATTTTACTCATCACTACGTTGTTATTATTAATTAATTATGACATCAGTGTGTCTAAATATCGAAAGGTGCTCCAATAAACAATTCAACCAAATTGATTAACTTTGAATTTATTTATAACAGAAATTGTAGGAAAGCAACAAGATGTTTCACGTTAAATGTTGATTGTTCCACTTTAAGGCGAATTCTTCGAGGTACTCTACAAATATTTTTAATTTCTATTTTGTAAGTTGCAACTCTGAGTTACGATTTATTTTTTAATTAGAATTCGCGGGCCCCACCAAATTAATCACTTTAAAATTAAAGTGTTAAAAATTGATCATTTCATCTATGTATATTTATTCATATAATCAAATTCAAACTGATCGCTTTCTGTACATGAACGATATATAAGAGGAAACATTATTGGGGACCTTTATTAACGCAATAAAACACAATACCATAGTTGTTAGAAGTTTGTTTGATATCGTTCTGGTATTTACTAAAATATTGCGGTAAGTATCACTTAATACTTAAAATTTGTTTCATTACAATCCGTCCATAAATAAAGAAGTTATAAATTAATTTAAAATAATGCGGGTACTATTTCTTAGCGTAAGGCGTAGTTTTCCCGAAGCAAAGCGCGGGCAGTTTGCTAGTTCAAAATAAATGTCTTAAACGAGAGATGTATTTTGGTAAAACTGAATTTTAGTCTTTCATTCAAGTTGTTAAAGTTTAAAAAGTCAATTGTGTAATTCCATTACCATTGTGAATGTGCGAGAGAACGCCTGATTTAGCTCTTTGAAACTTGTAAGACGTTCTCCTCAGAGACACGGACTTTCCAGTAGGTTTTAATTCTGTTATGAATCAAACTTGGTTAATTTAATAAACGTGCTTTGTTTCTCATTTCAATTATACTTTAGAGAGTTTCTTTTGAAATACACTTAACTTAGTTCTGATGGCGACGTACTTTTATGAATATGTCCGGCATCAACTAATTAGCATCCCATTGCAGGGTACGAACCTCCCATTTTAATTAAAGAGGTTTTCACACAGTTTTCCATCACGATGTTCCAGTGCGATTTGGGGTAAGCGGTCAACCCAAGACTACCGAAGATCTTTTGCTCTGAAGGCCTCTGAAATGGCTTAACCAGTAGTGGTTATGACCTAGAGCAACCTCGAAATCACGGAAGTGTTAAGACATTTTCCCACTAGCAGTCATGTAACAAACGAGCGTACACAAATTTACTATTTCTGGTTTTTCGCTTGATGGATCTGCTCTATTGAATGCGATTAGCTTAAAAAATGCATTTACACTCCAAAAATATGAACAAAAATAGGCAGCGACGCTACAACTTTTATGTAAGTTCAGTAAATAGAAGTGGAATACATGGATATAGTAATTTGTACATGCGACTATGTATTTTGGTCCACTTTAGGATATCAATATAACTGTGACCGACCTCAAATGGAATAATGGATTGCTGGAATGGAAAGATTTATTTATATTTAGAGAAGGAGATTGTGGCCGTGCATAACGTGAATCGGACTAACCCTTAAACGTCAAATCTGATACAAGTCATATCTGTCAATCACGTAGCAATGGGATATGATGATATTCCAGAGATGACGATATATGTCTGAAATTCACCAGCATACAGGCGATAGGAAAGAGAAATACAACAAGCAGGTATATCCCGCTCAGTTCAATTTATCAATAACTACTCATTAATTCGCGGTAAGTATGATAATACACGAGCCGCGTCTATTTCTGCGAGCAGCTTTTTAAGACGTACTCGTAAATATCAAACAAACAAAAAAATAACTTGACGAAACATGCACACCTCAGAGTTCATTATTTTCTGAAAGTTGTGTAAAGTTAGCCAACTTGGCCAGCATGGCAAACTATGGCCTTAATAACCTCTCTTATATATGTATCTTGATAACCTAAGCCCAGTAGTTGAAAAGTTATGGATTTAATTTAATAATGATGAACATACACACTTCACACTTACACTTGTTAATACTTAATCAGTGTGGAGCGCACTCTAACACTCGTTTAGGCACAAAGAGCTTAAACTCATAAAACAAGAGTTACCCGTGCGTACTGACTGGAGTAACTAGATAGAGTACACCACAGGCAATTGCTTGATTAACTCCTCCATACGGCAGATATCAAATTGGTACCTATAATTTGAAATGATTAACAAAGGATAATATATACACGAGCTAATTACTAAATCAGCTGCGTAACAAATTATTTCAACTAATTATGACTTTTATTAAGAAGCGTACTGCTGTTTCCAGGCGACGCATATAATAGAGGCATTCAATTTCAGTCATATGCATACCATTATTTCGACAGTAGATATTAATATATAGTTATTATCCAATCTTTCCTCCTTGATAAACGTAGTCGTGCACCATTCCTTCTTAACAAAATGATAGTTGTAAGAAACTTGTATCTCATTTATCGTGAGCACGTCTGACCGCGACCACGTTTCGTAAACAAATGAGTTGATTTCTTTTATGAACAGCCTGTGTAAACATTGTCGAATATAAATCTTGGGAAATTCTTGGAGGTGAGTAATGGTCGTATTATAAGTTTGACGGCTTTCAGTAATCGCCACACACCGCCAGATGGTTAATTAATTGGCGGTGAGAACAATTTTGTCGACGAAATTAGGAAGTTTTTTTTTTACGTTGAATGGATATGCAAGTCTCATGAAAAATGGTGTTCTTTTTTAAGTTTCGATTTAGAGCAGGTATTATTTTTAGAAGATTTATAGTCACAACGTAGCTCTTTTGTGGCAGCAATAACCATCAAATGAAATAAAAGTTCCCACTTATATTTAACAAGACTGTATTAAAACCGATACTGAGCAAATGATGAATGCTAAGGTACTCTTAATAATTTTTGACGCCTAAAAAGTTGGGATGGTATGCCAAACAAATGAGTTGGAGACAGATCAACGGGTGTTTTCCATTAAGCGGACAAATGATTTGGGCCATAAAGACTACTTAAAATTGTTTTTGCATATTTTGAAACGATATACGAGTGACTAATGAAACAATTTATCACTTTTATATATGTAAAGGATATTTTGAAATTTTTGACTTTGACATCAGTAATAAAAAAAATACATAGTCTAAGCCTCCAGTATGTTTGCAATCTGGCATACAAACTGTACGTATAACGCCTGTGGAGATGGAACCACTCTAGTTTTGTATGTCAAGTCGTTTTTATGCAATCAGATCTCGTTTGTCAATGTAGTAGCATCAATAGATGTATTATACATATACCTATGCCGAGTTTACGTTTTAGTATCATCAGTACAGAGCAATCGAAATATCCGTTTAACAATCTTAATTTTCTAAATGATTTACGAAAAAATTAAATGAGGTAAACAATTTTTTAAAGCGTTGCGGGTACTGGCCAAAGAAAGAAAGAGGCTAGTTTAATTAGATAAAGGTTGTTAAAAATATGAAAAGTTCCAAATTCACCACATGCAACAGCGTCTTGCAAATGATTGATTTCTGTTGAAGTGGCGACATAATAAGGATGAAAACCAATGTTAGCTTACCACTTCAAATACATAGAACTAATCTAGACGGATCTATATTCCTTCAGCATTTGATACTTCATAGATGGCACACTAAACACATCCGTGCACAATAGAATAAGAGACGGTAGCCACGATATCTTATTTGGACGCCTGTTATCGTAATAATAAGTTAGCGCGTCTTGTCAGGTCAGTACTCAGTTTTTTGGTGGGAAACATTTGACGTCTATTGGTATACGTATTTGTTATTCCAGATCTGATTTTACACAAGTTGTAAAAACCACACGAGATTGACGTTACCCCTTACTTCCCCCCCATGCCCTTGAAACGTTAGAAAAAAAAACAAAAGAAAAAGTTTTTAATATGTTTTTAACCGACATCAAAAAAGGTGGAGATTCTCAATTCGTTTGTATTTTTTTATGTTTTTTACGTCATACCTCTGTCATTTAGTAACCGATATGGGATATTCCGTTTTTTTGAGAGGGTTTGCTTGTTTAGTTCCATTTAAATTTGAAGAAATTATACCATCCTGAAGGGGTGAAATCAGAATTTTTTTTTAAATGGTCAAATAATTTTTCAAACTCATAAAATTTGCACTCTCTCTTTATAATATGTTTATGTAGATATGTATTTCTTTTGGTAGACGAAGTAGCAGTGCTTGCGTCAGAGTATTATTAAAATCCTGAAAATGATTGTTGACTGGCCTGATTGCTCTATACAAAGGCAATGGACAAAAGGTTGCCCTGGGGTTGAAGTAATAGGACATTTCTCTTTTTCCACCGTATTAAGTAAGCTCCTCATGATGGTAGCCTTTTAGTGACTTACTATAACGGTTTCAATATTATTTATTTATTATATGTCATTATTCATATAGCATGCGAAAGAAATGCACCGGTGCTGTAATATGTAACTGCTTGTAACAGTGACTACCATACCCATTGAAATTCAGGGCGGAATGCGAAAATTCATATGTCTGCGTAAAAAATATTCCCTACAGTCCCATTATCACACTTTCCTTTGTGTCGAATAGTGAGGCATCCACCGGACCCGAAGGCGTCCCGATACAGTCTACAATTAAACCGTGGCGGCTATTTTTGTGGAGACACAAAACAGAACCACTCCAAGCAGATATTGCTCCGGAGAGTTGCACAATGAATCACTATTTTTGATCGGTCGTATTGAACCCTCCGAACATTATTCATGCTTTGTTCTGCGCTACAAGGTAAGTGGTTTGAGTGCTATGGTTGCTTTGAGATGAGAGTTGGTTTCATTCTATTATAAGCAGGTAATATATTTTTGCTCTATATTTTGTCTCCAAATTTATACACTGCGAAAAATGTTACATTAAACATACAAGAACAAATAGGTTGGCTTGATAACGTTTTTTATTGAAATCAAAACAACTCGCGTATTGCTGCCATAAATGTCTTTATACAGTCGCATTACAGATGTGTAACCCACTTAAATTAACTTTATTCAAGTAACAATTCACTTACTTAAACTATACAAAATTACTTGTGTCTCAGAGGCCGTCGGCGTAACTATTATTATATTTCTTGTAGAACTAAACTCGTTGAGCACAATAAATTGCGACTTTTGCAGTACTTTGGCATTATGTTTATGTCACCGTTAGCAACTAGAATTTTATAGAATTTCAGTGTAAAATTAATTCATAAAGTTCGCGGACTTAAACATTTATAATTTATAAAAATTTAGTTCTGAGGAATTGTTACAAAAATCTACTTACATATATATATATAGTGACAAAAATGTCAATACGTATATAATTTGAAAAAAATGAAAGGGAACCGATAATGATGACTTCGTGTATAGTTTGCGATACTGTATAGTTTGCGATAGTAATGGAGGAACTTATGAGGGATGCGGCTTGCAAGCACGGTCTGCTTTATCGAAAAACGCCCGATTTCGGTAAAACCTATCTATCCCTTATTTTTGGTTCAAAATCTATTTTTTTGTACGAACTCACTTATTTTTACTTATCTTTGATTAGCGGTAAACCATCCATTCATCACTTTAACGGATAAAATTGTGTATTCATAAATTTTTGCTTATTCAAATACAGAAATACAGTTGCAGCTACTATCAATATCGCCTAGTGGGCTAGACCCTGTCCCCTTGTGATGAATTATAACAATTTTCCGTACATACGAATCGACATATCTGAAGCGACTAATCGTGTCGCCCCGAAATATATCAACAGGGGTGTATTGACGGTGATATATTATAACGACTCCAGGATCATTGACTGATGAAAGGAGATCCCTCCATCGAGATATCAAATGCCCAATTCATCAGGTCTTTAATTATCCGTTGATTCTTTCATACGAAACGTTCTATTATTCTTGGGAAAGTGACCAGCTATCCTGTTTACAGAGTAACGGAATAAAATGGTCAAGTCTGATATTAAATCACAAAAACGATTTTGACTGATTGCCTTCGCTTCAATAACTCAGCTACGTATAACAGTTTGTAATGAAATGTAGTTTAACAAGCGATTTAATTCAAGAAACATTTATTTATTTATTGACTATTCACATTGTTTCGAGATCATTCTGGGGAATTTTCTGAGAAACTCTTATCTAGTGTACTGTACGACTGCTACTGTTTTGTTATTATATAAAATTACAATAATAACTGTATGAAAGTAACACTCGGCATCCTCGTAATATCTAATAGAGTGCCTTGTTAGCTCCCGGACAAGCAGCAATCGGCGTGGCAAATAATGTCTGAATAAATGATGCGGCGCTCATTCCGGGCGCGATCTCCGGCGAGATTGCAGCCGCGCATCATTCAACGCTCAGCTAATGAGGTTTCGTATTTTGCATGATAATAGAAAGAAAATATTTGAACTTGAACATGGTATATCTATTATGAGCTCCACGATGATATATAACCGAATTTCATTTTATGACTCTAGACAAAAAACCTCATATCAACCTTCAAACTTTCATACTGGTAATAGTTGTGCAAGACCTAGTTAGATCGCATACACGTAGCAATAAAAATATCAAGTAAGATTAATTCTATACATAGTCTCTGACGAGATTGCATTCGCACATGATTCAATAGGTATTGTTGTTATCGCGCTGAATTACTCAACTTGAGTTACCCGGCAAAAAATCTCCTTAATTAAAAAACTACACAATTGTTATAAGGAAAGTATAAGAGATTGTCCTAATGACTTTATTATAAAAGAAAAAAAATAGCGTGTTTTGGAATCAAGTCATCCAAAAAACAATTCTCGGGTACTTAAATGGCTCACGCTGCCTAAACCTTATGAGGTATATCAAACTAATGTACTAAAAAATTGAAGGTCTTAATAAAGCCTATATATAAGTCTGTGATGGTATGTTTCTTTATTCTAAGGTTGACTCACATAACCATTTTTATCTCTTACATATCAATAAAAATCATAGTTTTATATATTTTTCACATATTTATATATAATTTTGACATATATAGTATTGATTCTTATCCATTTAAATATGTCAGTAGTTACCTTGGAAATTTAATTGATTGAGTATTACTTAGTGCAACATTAGTAAATTACACACCTGCAAAGCCGGGGCAGGTCACTAGTTTATTAAAAGAGAGTATATTTTTTACTGTAAGTAATATCAGGTAATATTACAACTACTAGCTACTTAGCTGAGCTTGGTAAAATTAAAAACAAATTTTTTGTTTGGAATTGATCTTTATGCAGTTTTTTGATTAAGACGTATAATTAGGATTGCAGCATTATTTCTTTGAATTGTATATGTACAAAATACCTTTTTTCTACATAAATCAATAAATACCATAAATCATTTTCCTTTCTTTTGTATGTAAAACCATGATGCAAACAATTTTTGGACGTGATTTTCGAGTCTACTGTGACGTACCGATAGCCCGACGGCATAGACTATTCCCCCGCCGCGCTTCACCTCTTGCCACCAATTTGATCGGTAAATCGCTCACTGCCAGCGCTCTTTTTACATAACAGGCCCTTTTTTTATGTTAATAGCCGACAAACGAGCAGACGAGCCACCTGATGGTAAGTGGTCACCGTCGCCCATGGACATCAGCAAGACCAAAGGTGTCACTGATGCGTTGTCGGCCAGGAAATGAGAAGAAGGTTAGAAAGAATGTACTGGCTCTCAAGCCCCCAGCCGGAACACGACGAGTCGTTTGGCGGCTGACTCGGGCAGGAGGGTGGTAACTACCCAGGCAGGCTTCACGGAAAGATAATAATACCACTAATAATATTAATGACTAGCCTGTACCTATATATATAACCTGTACTAGCAAACGCCCGCAACTTTGCGCTGACAAGTTTACATAACCCATACATTGTACACACATTTATATACACATGTAAAGAAATAAATGAATATGGCTGCCGAAGAAATTCTGAAAGTAATTTTTTTTTTCATTATAACAGATCATATATAACTTGTCACTTATCATCACATTTTCTTCCTATACACCAATCTAATTAAGATCGGTCAAGAGGTTATTGAGTTATAGAAGGACCGGCAGACATAATTTTTTTAAATGGTATAATTTTAGTAAGTGGGTAATACAACAAATATTTATTACAAAATATGTCAGTACGATAATGTAAAGATTTATATATTGATCTTATATCGAACGAATGCTGCATTGTTGCAGTGTAGATTCCTGAAATTGTTAGTTGGCGAATGTCTTAACCAATCAAATTCTTACGACATGGCTAAACAACTGCCATTCAAGGATAGTACGGCTGAAACGGCTACTGAAACTGCAAATTTACAGTCTTACAGATTACAAACCAAACGTTTTCCCAAGTCATTAAAAAATACGATATTCGTTGAAATATTTTTGTCCCATTCATTCGCTCAAATTGAGTGCTTAAAACCGCATAAAGGGGGTGGAAACACCGAGGCCATTTTCTATTTTAAAGGCAATTACACACACAAAATCTGCGCGTTTCCGTCAAAAGACGCTTCTTTTTTTTTTGTCTCTCTCTGCACCTTACTTTTTTCATACACACCAAAAGAGGCTTTTGGTGGAGGTCCGGTTTAAAATCTGTGAAGTGTTTGAAAATTTCAGACATACGATACGAATGTTCATACGGCTTTAATATTACAATGGTAAATTATTGGACATACTCGTAGTCTAAGTAAGAAAATAAGATGGTCATAGAGTCGATTTATAGGTTTAATATTTTGTCAACTACATCATACAACATATTATATAAAAGAGCTTGTTATGAAAGTAGTAATCTTTTTTTTATATATTTATAATATACATAGTTTAAAGGACATTAAAGAAATTGCACGATCATTATATAATTCCATCTGCTAACATCTCCCAAAACTACTGGGCTTATTTATGATTTTGTGAGTAATACGGAATATCGCTACACCCATTGTTCACGAAATAAATTATATAGGAAATGTTTAACACTTAAATGTCAACGAAAAAGCGAACAACATTCCTATGTGTGTTCTGACTTCAACACGGACACGACACGACAATTCGGACTTTATCGGTTTGCAATTTTAACCGATTGACTGCCAGCTACGAGATATCTCGTAGTGTTTTTTTTTTGAAATAAAAATTACTGTAAATGCTATTACAAATTATATTACAATATTATATCAGTAACTTACGAGCAATATAATTATATTTTGTAAACTTTCATGTATTATTCAAAATAAAACCTTGGCACCCAGGGCAAGACGCTCTAAATATGTCTGGCACTCAATGGGTTAAGCAATAATCGTTTTATATATTTATGTATATATACGACTGATTTAAAATTGGGTTACAGAAACCGCATTAGGTACCAAGTGCAATTTATATACACTATAATTTTTTGATATTATAACCTTAATTTTTTTATATACATATACTTGTCGATACACTACAATGGTGCGGGCTGAAAAGTAAAACTGTTTTACTTAAAAGATATAATTAGAACAGCGATCGTCACGTAATACCAGTGTCAGCTAAATAATGATTCTGAACTTTAATTAAGACGTAATCAACTCGGTTTGCTAATTGCTGGAGTTCGGCGGTACAATTCAGCTTCGCTTTGGTCTTCATTTTCGTCCCACTATTCTGTGGTTCTTGTTCTTTAAGTAGATTATTCTGTTGAGAAGTTGTATATTATGAGGATAATAGGTCAAATTGAATGCGTTTTTAATCAGAACAAATGAACAAAATGTATTTGTGTACTCGTAGTTAGCAACGGTCGGTATATTATATTACAAACACTAATTTAAATAGATAATAAAGTTAAACATTTATCCAAATATAAGAAATGTTCTGTAAGGAAAAATATTTAAGAAATAATTATAATATGAAATAATGTAATCATGATCATTATAGAACTGAAGGACTCAAGAATGTTGGTTTCTTAATTTATATAAATATATTATGACAGGGGAAAGCATGTCCAAAATGAATTTACTTTCAGTTCATTTGGGTTTTCAGGGTGTAATTTAGCAAAATGTATTCTAACTAAAACACTAACCATATTTAACGTAGCGCATTAACGTGGCATCTCATTTGAATGCGTTACACATCCGCTTCTGAACAGGCCCGTAGCTTAGTGCTGTACGAATGTAAATGGCTTGTTTCGTATATTATATTTCTCTCTCGGTACTGGTGAATGAAAACAAATTGTGGATGAAATAATTCATCGTTCGTGAGTTTTTATTTTCTTACATTCAATTGCTTTGGTAATGGCCTTGGTGAATTTCACTACTACAAATTTCTTTTAGACTAGTACGTCGTTGCCAACATTCGTGAGTATTTTATCGGTGCATCTAATATATTATATATCTACATAAACAAATAGCTTTTCTCTTATGTGTTCCACCGTTTATTTCATTTCGTGAATTCATATCTCGTGACAGAATCTTTAAATGGAGGGGGCTAACTATTGGTTGTCATTCCATCTTACAACGTTTACCGACTTTTGATTACTTCATGATGCGGGCAAATATAGAGCGGAGTAATTCCATTATTAGGTGTTAGAACCACTTAGAGTATTTGACTTATACAAAACAAAATCAGGCTTGTCGTAAACTTATTTAGTAAATAATAAATAGTGTAAATATTTCCACTACATCTTTTTTGCTTTTGATAATTTTTTCTGGTACAAATGAAATCATGTTCCAGCAAGCTAACCACGATTTTAATCAAATCAGAAACGGTCACCGTAAACCAACCACAGGGCAGTTTATGCGAAGTGCATTAAACATCGATTACCGCCGTCCTCTGGTCGCTCATCAATATTGAACTAAACCGCCAGCTGTGGTTGCATGAGGGACCCTAATTGTAACTGCTTCTCAAATAATTAATTATTGTTATGTGTTCCCTAAGGCACAATATCAGTAAACAGTGATATTTTTGTTAGGCTCGGAAATATCCAAAAGGTACCCGACCAATTCAAAAAGCGACAGGACTATATTATTATTCACTAAAACTCTTGAATAGTTATATTATGTCACTGATTTGGGTTAGCTTCTTGTTTTGGTGGTTTGGATTGGAATATAGACTATAGAGTCTAAACGATTAATTACGATAACAATATCGTAATTTTTTTATTGAACATTTTTGGACTCTCAGATTCCAATGCAACATGTCTTAGTAGTGGTAAATCCACGTGAACAAATGGGAAATAGGTTTGCTATATGCCTTCTATTAAAAAATTATTAAATACAAACCAACAATATACCTATAGTACCCTTTTTGATCTCCCTTTACCTGCCTGGTATTGCCACCCTGCAATCGCAATCATCCTCACAAGGGATCAATTTACATGTCTCAATTGCGAGGTTCTGGAGTCAGTTATAAAGATTATAGATACATTCATTGCCAGCAATGAGTTGGTAATACGCTTAGTGTTTATGTATGCCCACGGACCGTCGTAACCGTTTACAATACAGACAATCGCCACGGTTATAAAAGTAAAATTAAAGGCTTGATTATCACCGTCGCAAAAATGTATTTTTATATTCTCTAAATCACGTTTAATGGGATTAAAACTTCCAAATAAGCGACAACGTTTAGCCTTCATGGAGACTGATGCCGCTATCTCGACAAAATTCTGTGTTGGTCTGAAGTTTAACTTCGTTAAGGTCAGACTTTTTTGATAAAGGGATTTAGAAGCTTGACTACCATGAAAAAGATTTGCAATTTTTAAAATACCCTATTCTAAGTGCCGCTGAGTTTTTATTTAAATCAATAGTATATTCAACGCTATCAAAACCCATAATATTCTCACCGCTGGGCCCGTGTCTTCTTTCAAAATGAAGTCTTAGTCCACAATGCTCGCCAAGTGCACGACACGGCTCGCACAACTTTGAGTGCAAATTACAAAGAACTTTTAGTTATGTACGAGTAGGTTTCCTCGCGATGTTTTATTTTACGAAGCAATATTTAATTTGTTATGCCCCCGTCACTTCCATTCCATCTTAGTTCACGCACGCTGGTTGCTGTCTTTTTACTACTAAACTACCACTGTTTAAGCAATATTTCGTTTTCAATTAACAAAATATGAGTATTAATTTACAAACTGTCATCAACGCCTTACCTTATCCCCTGTTTCTGGGGTTTGGCACAGTGTGTCTTTTCCTTCCAAACATCACGCTTTCCTGTCATACTTATGTCCACTCTCACCTCATTCATATCACTCCCAATAGAGTCCATCCACCGTTTCTTGGGCCTTCCTCTCTCTCTCTCTCTCTCTCTCTGTATCCATCCACATTCATATTCATCGCATTTTTGGTCACATGGTCTTCATCTGTTTCATCACGTGCCCAAGCCATTCCAACCTTCTACTTCTAACTTTATCTATTATAGGCGCTACTTTTATATTGCCCCTTATATACACATTCCTGACCTTATCCAGTTGCGTCACTCTACACATCCATCCCAACATTCGCATCTCGGTAGAGTGGAACCGCGTGTAATGCTGGTCACTCGTCTCCACTTCCGCCATCCTGCATTGATTCGCCGTTTTATATCCCGATCTACTTACCCATCAAATTGTAATTAGGATTTATTTCCCATAGGTGTTAACTACTGTAATTATGTAAAAATTTTACTCTATATACTTCTGTTTAATCATTGACTGTTCTTTTGGCATTTATAGTTATTTAATTATACCACTATTCGTAGTTATCTTTATTGACTGTCAGGTAATTGTTATCCGTCTACGGACTCGGGATTGTCCACGATAGTGTGACGCCCAAATCGATCTGTTTTGGACAAGATGACTTTGCTGACTTAAATTTAAAATAATAACTACAACTAAATATCACGCGAGTAATTTGTTTTATTTTAATAGTTTTGTAACAATGTGTTGTACGTTGTTAGCCGAAACGATGTCGTGAGTGAAGAATATATAAGAAATTGTCTGTAATACACTGAATTGTGAGGTCGGTTAAAAATACTTATTAACACCTTATTGTTTATTATTGTAGGCTTGTAATAATGTATTAATTAAAATAAAGTACATTTCAGTTCAAATAAACGTACTGCATTAGTAGTGTACAACATTAAAACTTAAATCAGGATGAATATAGAGATAACATATATGTATAAACTGGTGACATATCATCACAAACTCTCCGTAACCCTTTTTAAGTTGACTTTTTGTACAATGTATAAAAGCAATGGTTGTTTAGTCAGGCTCACCACAAACGGTAGTCACGTTCCTGTTTATTTTGCGGCGTTCAAGAGTCACACGTTTATAGCAGACCTAATAAAATATGGTTATGGAGATAAAGAGAAAAGGAGTGAATGGACAGCATTAGCATTCATTACTTTATCACACTTGACTTGAATTATTTTAAGAGATGACTCGTTTAAGGCAGAGTTCATAAGTTTATTCCTTTAAACGAGATATCTACAAAAAATAATTATATTTAATGCTATCGGGTTTCATCTTGCACAAGATTGAACATATTTTTTGTGTCTTTTTTGTGTTTATAGCCGAAAAATGAGCAGACGAGCCACCTGATGGTAAGTGGTCACCGTCGCCCATGGACATCAACAAGAGCACCTTTAATTTGTATCACTGATGCGTTGTTGGCCAGGATATGAGAAGAAAGTAAGAAAGAAAGTACTGGTTCCCAAACCCCCAGCTGGAACACGTCGAATCCTTTAGCGGCTGACTCAGGCAGGAGGGTACTAGCTAGCCAGGCTTCAGGGAAAGATAATAATAGTAATTGCTTATTAATAATACTGATAATATTATCCTAACGCGAAGCCCTACCACCTAGCAAGCTGGTTTCTGTCGCCACTACGACACCCTGTTCTGCCTGCATGGGACTGGGGGCAAATTGTAGGCCGCTCCAATAGGGCCAAAATAGTTTTAGACCAATATGACACCAATCAAACAAAGCAAAAGAAATTTCTTTAAACAACCTTTACACGACCGGATTAGCAGTACAACTGATTTGAAATGTTACAGGCAACAGTTAAATTTGCAAAATGTTAACATCTAAAGTATAACTTTGTCAAATTAGCACTGACATTTACAGCCGCCGTAGTTACATCATCCAAGATTATGCATAGTCGGAAATTTTGAATTTAATTGCACAATTTGCAACGGCAACGTCAAAATGTACAGAATTGACGGTGTCCGCTCTCCTATAAATATGACGAAGGAGACTCGACTTAGAAATTTATTTGACACTAACTACGATGAAACAGTTCTCGACGTTTATCGACGCTCGCATGGACGAGAGTGTAATATTTGACGCTAATCGAGGCGATATTATTAATATTAATTAATTTATTGGCTCTCATATTGACATATGTGTAAAATTTTGTTTGATTTCTATTAGCTGGGACGAAATTAAACTTTATTTTGATCACTACTCACTTGAGCGAATGTGTAGGAACATTGTGTGATTTACAGCGAATTGTGATAACATGCGATCCCAATGTCTAAGTCTGGTTGTTCTCAGTGACTGGTTATTTAGCTATCTGTTTACCCATACGATATCACAAAGGGGACACTTCGTGCACTGGTAATACGAATTATTATGAATTAGTTATACGCCCTAGAATACACTTTGTGCCCTGTTAACAGAAAATCGATGGCGTTGAAATTAAAATTACTGGCTACAATACACCGCACACATTTCTTCCTGCCTTACGATCCTCATTACTGAAAGTCGTAACCATGTCTGTTATTTTTTGCTCGATGACTTATCATTAATGCGTGTAGTGGCCTGCATGACGTTATGGACATTGGAGAGGGCTGCGGATCTGGTTCCACCAATGCATCGAATTTCAACCTCCAGTCCTAGTTTTTCTTTTCCAGTTTTCTAATATTCCCATAACACATTCATTTCAATTATAAATTATGATGAAGATAGTGATTCTACATGACGTTATTCACGCATAATGTTACATAATTCCCCGCGACACATCAAATATGTATAAATGTTTCTTGCAAGAACTTTTCATGTTAGGGCTGATACACTCTTATAGCACATTTCAGGGGTAGGCGAAACAGTGGACGAATGTCAAGGATAAAGTTGCCAATGTTGACATCTAAAACATTATATAACTCAAAGGATGTGTGAGTAAAATGGATGAATTTACGCACTATAAATCAGTGGTGATATTTTTTTTTCCAATCTTAGCAGGATTGTACACAAAATATCATTATTATTCATCTCTTAGAAATGAATTCTCAAAAAGTCATTTATAATTTAATACAATTTTAAATTTTAATTAAAAATTTGGCAATTGTATCTTTCATAATAGTATGTGGGCGAAAAACTGACGTATTGAATGCTTTTGGATTGACCTTTCGAATCAGACATCAAATCGATATTGAAAGTAGTTTCTACGGGCCATACCACATCATAACCTTTCATCGATGAGTCAGTGTTATGCGAAGAGTTCCTTAAATCGTTTACCATTATTCACTGCGGCATAGGTCTTAGGATTTTTGGACTACGAATATACTGATACTTACACATCAAAAAATTTTAATACTTACAATTAAAAACCCGTGTTGCAGCCAGAAAATTAATGTTTGACCTAACTTATTATCCAATAAGAACGTATCTTAATTTTTGGATATTTTCACAAACTTAATACTTATTACAGTACGTTTTAAGTTTCATTCAAGCTTGACTTACTTGCTTAAAATATAACTTTCCTATAAAAGATTATATGTAAGAAGCAAACTTAATAAAACTTGGGCAAGCAACGTTTTGCTTGGTCATCGTCAACTCTAGCGATAAACTATATTTACATCGTACTACGTGACACGTTGACGAGAGTCAACACGTGTTTTACACGTAACCGCATACAGATTAGGAGATTTTGACGTAACAACTAGAATCCTGTGGAATTTTTCTCCAGAGTTTTTTTATATAGAAATATTAAAGGTCATGGAATTCAACTGGCGTTACGTAGCCGTTAACGTAACATGGATACTCGTATAATATTTGACTATAAAAGTGCTTCACTATTTGAAGTGTCAGGGTTATAAATATTGAAGATTTGATATATGTATAGAGAAAGATGTGTTTTTTTCAAAGTAAAAAGGCGACAGTCGAGAAGATGAGCCTCATAATGTATAAGTGATCATAGTCGCCATGAACATTCGTAACATTAAAAGCGATTCTAATTGTGTGCGTACTGGTATTAATTAATTACTTCGGTAAAAGAAAAAGTTGTGAAGAAACTTCCATACCAAAAAAGAAATCAGCGTGGTGAGCTATGGTCTTTATTCTTCTCCTGGTAAGGAGAGATCAGAGCCCAGTCGTAGGGCAGCTATGAATTTTGACAGGTTCTATCTACATTTATCTCAAACTTTAACATTTTATTTGGTTTATCATAATTTCCAATGGGAATGCAGTATCTCGTCATTCGCACAAACGTTCCATCGTCGGAACATCGTATTTGTCGGACATGGCGTTGTACTATATTTAACACAATAAACATTTAAACGTTTAAGTTATAGTCGGCGCGCAACACACGTACCGGCCGCCACCTGCAGCAAACTGTTGACTCAGAATTGAATGAATAATGTCAACTGTATAAATGTTTGTTATTAAATGTATAAGTTAAAAAACGAGAAGTTCAGACTACGTACATACATCAACGAAGCAAAGCATCAGAGATTCTGAATTCGAAACAAGAATTTTTGATGTTGATTTATGAACAATAGCGAGTAAAGCCCTAAAAATTACATCTACGGACTCGCTTTGATCTGTCACTGGCCAGTAATGCCACAGTATCACTATTAGAACATTCCTGCAATGAATGTTATTCGTAGTATTTTTTGCAGGATATCAGTTCAATATAGGGATCGTGGTGTGCATATCCTCGAGCCCAATTCAAAGAGCCAATAATAAGTTGCCCACTACAGTGTTAGCGGGCAAGCCGTCGGCGATGCCTTTCGTCTGTAACAACAGATTTCAAAGGATGGCAGTGATCACTTACCATCGGATGGTACATCCGCTCGTTTGCAGGGTGCAGACATAACAAGGCACAATGTATTATACACTGAATTCAATTACTTAAAGAATTTCAAAGACTTTTTATAGGGTAAGCACACTTACCCTCATCTCGTTAAAAAGTAAATGTTATTTTTTACTCTTTTTTACATTTTGCTAACAAACTCTAATATAGAGAGTTATAAGTGTAAACAAAATGTTTGTGCCTTATACGACATCAGCTTGCGAGCTTAATCGCGAGAGTTGTCATGTTCTGCCATTGTAGAGCTTAATATTGCAACTTGTCTTGGTATAAAAGTAATAGAGAAAGGAACAGTGCAGTCTGTTCACTCGACGTTGCTGGATTTAACTTGAATTCTATTTCGACTCGCAACGGGACGCAGCATATATGAAAAAGCCATACGTCCCTCGAAAAGATGGTATATAGAATGATATGAAAGAAATATGCTTTTACATTTCATTCAATTACATTGATTTTTATATTAATACGAAATTTACATGCCATTACGATAGCTGCTAGACTTGTCTCTTAAAAGTTCTATGATTGGAAATTTCTGAATTTTTATAGATACTTGGCTTTAATATTCTAATCTCTATGAATTTTTTTTAAACGTTTACCGTATTAATCCGTTTTGTTCAAAGTTGCAGTTTCTTAGTAAACAATACTAAAAGCATTGAAGAAGTCGACAATAGAGTCCTTGCCACTTTTCTAAGCGGTGCGATGAAACAGTTTTAAATTGAATTTTATTTCGATTTGCGAAAACACGATTTCCTTCTGGAGAGAGTCTTACCCCTCGGGAGGACCGTGTGTAAGAATATTTCAATTGAATATTTTCTTATTATTGATAGTTTAAACTAAGCTCTTAATGTAAATAATTATTTCCGTTACAATATCCGAAAACTGTGCTGCTCTTTTTCGTCTTTTATGATTCGATATCTATATTAATATTATAAAGAGAGAGAGAGAGAATGCGAATTTTGTAAGTTTGTGTATGTCCGGAAAGTAATCTCCGAAATCCCGACACCTATTTGAAAAATTCTCTATTTATTTTGAACGGCTCATTATTCAGGATGGACATAGGGCTGTATATATAGTTAACTAAAGTCGTGATGATATTCACTTTGTTTGACACTATTTAGAGAGAGATATAGATTATACATACGTATTCTTTACTAACATAGATTATTGTTTAAACTTAACGAAGTCGGGTGGTATGGGTCGGTGGTATGATTCGTTAATGAATAGAGAGCGTTCATTATTACGGTCCATTCATTTTAACGAACTGGAAAAAAAAACAACTTATCCAACTAATTCGAAGAATTGCTGCCGCGCAGGCGTTCTTGAAAACAATTTGTTATCAAAACATTTACATCGAAGTGTCAAAATAACCATTGTCGGGGATTGTGTGGTTCAAATAATTTTCGCCTAAAGTATGCAATAAAGCAAAAGTGTTATTACATTTTTCTCGACTGAAATATGAATATAATAACAAACGTGGGTCGAGTTTTTGCTGTGTAGGTGTGTGTGTGTGTTGTTCTTTAAACCCTTAGAAATTCTGAGGGAGCGGTCTAATAGGTTTTAACAGATAAAGTGTCAAAAGATCCCTCCTGTGTCTTACAGTTTTTGAGAAGTTCAGTTGTCGGCAACTTAAACAATGTTAGTGTAATTGTTGCACATATAAAAGCAGTAACTTTGTGTTCCTTTTGTGTCAAAACTTATAAAAAATACTAACTCATACAATATTAAATTAATCATTGCCATTAATGCCAATAAAATGCATGTCTATTTAAATTCCGTACTGGGCCGGCTGTTGGGCCTGTTAAATATTTATCATCCAAAATATATACTGGTGAGATACTCTATTAAAAATTATTGAACATTATGAAATAATAAAGACTATACTAAGACACAGTGTTATTTAATAGATTTATATGTAGACTTTTTCATTATGAAAACGGTGGTATAGCGGGACTTGTAGCACTAATAGTAAGGTTAATTATTGCGTATCACGTGTTCTACTTATACTTTGAAGTATGTATCTTTATTACCATACATTCTCTTTGACACAGAATGAAACGTTACAAGCGTTACGCGCTTGTCACAATATGTCACATTTTCGTGTTACATAGTAAATCACTCACATGTGCGGAACGTACACCACGCGGGGCAAATTAACGTCATAGTACACGACATAGGGATTTTAACCTATTTTGTGTTTTAATGCTGTGGAAATAAGGCTTGTGGTTTATTTTCTTGAGTGTCAGTGTAGATTTGTTGCTATTTTCGCAGAATGTCGACGCGTGCATGTTCATTTATACATAAATACTTAGAATATAAAATGAAGTTACGTAGGTAATTCACAGAATATACTTTGATGATTTCCTATCGCTGCATTTACAAGGATATACATATATTGACATTTACAAGGTGCGATATTTAAAAAGACATTTCAACAACAAAGGTTATAAATTAGTCCATGATTAGGTACTCGTGAATTCTGAAAACATATAAATATTAACACCTCATGTGTTTCAAATCAATAGAAGAAATAATCCGATTTTCTTTGCGCGCTGCTCGATACTGAAATACATCTTGTCGGACGACTTTATTGGTCGTAAATGATAGAGCGAGTTAGCAACTTCGGGCGCAGTCGGTGAAATGTTGATCCCGGATGTTAGCCTTACGAGGAAGTCGTTAAGTTACAGCAATGTTCTGTGAACTGCATAAACACTTGCAGCACTTGATTTGGAGACTAACTTTTTCACCAATTTGTACCGGAGTAGTTACTCTTCAATTATGGAAAGAAACCCTGCGCCCTGCAGAGGACCGTTCATATAGTTACGCCATACAATATGTACTTTATTTATGTATCTATGTATCTCTGAATTATTTTAGTTGTATATTATTAATTGTATTTGGTATATTTATATACAAATATGTCATACATACATTACAATACTATTGTAATAGATTATACAGAACAATAACTGCATTTTAAAAACGGCATTGACCTATACTGTGCCATCTAGTACATTAATAAAGAATACTATCATATAGTACAACGATAAGAGCAATATCTTATAGAAGAGAAGTGAGATACGTCTATATAAATTTTAAGGTGATACATCTGTAGCTTGTTTTTTGATAATCACAGGAACCAAATATATTTACGTAATAAAAATTATCCTATTTCTTAATAAAACTATCCATGTGCGAAATTTCATCCCAATCCGTTGAAATATACAAAGTTTCAAATAAATGATATTAGTAAGGTATGTTACGTAGTATGTAGGGCATCAACTTTTTAATAAAACATTTCAGCCATGAATTTTCGTGTCTGTTACAATGTTCTAACTATGTTAAAAATAATAAAATAGTAACGATAAAAAAATATATACTTGAAACTTTATTTCACAAAAGTTTTTACATGTTATACATTTTAGCTACTGATCGTATGTTACCCAGTAACTCTAAAACTGTTGGCCCAAAATTTAATTAAATTTGGTATGGTACTACCACCACTTATCATCAGGGTCGTAATCAAAAATATTTAATTAAACTGGCAGGACTTCTTACGTTCCTGCCACACTAATGTGATAAAGTGTTTTAAAACGTTACTGAACTGTTCTGATTATATTTATATCTGAGGCATTTTTTATGCAATAAAAAGAGAAAAATCAAAATCGGTTTATAAACAACGGAATTATTGTTGCACATACATAAGAAAAATACATACACAAGAACATAGAACATCCTCCTTTTTTGAAGTCGATTGAAAATACCCCTAACAGCGGTTTGTGCGGGCGTCAATAATGAATTTATGTGTTTTTAAACAATAAAGCCTACAAAATTGAAATTCAGAATAAATAATAAATTGGAATGAGCAAAAATTATGCGTAAGACGTTTTTTAAGTAGTGTCACCACAGGGATTTATGGCAGCATTGAAAAATTTTTCTTGGTTTGAGAAAGTAATACTTACAGGGTTTTCATTTAAACCCAATAGAACAGTTTAGAACAGTAGACTTCATTCAATATAATTAACATCTGAATAGAAGAAAAGTATTGTTGCACATTCTCTTAAAAATTGCATTGTATAGCTGTTTGCACTAAAATATAAAATATTATGAAGTTTGCCATGTAAATATTTTTTAACGCTACTGTTTTATTATATGTACACACTGATAAATTGCTACCCATATAAAGTTGACAACAATCTAATTAAATCGAGTTTAAAAATTGATTAAATTTATAACAAAGTTTTAATAAAATGATAAAATTGCAACAAATTTATTTAAAAACCTAAAGAAAAATGTTCTCAGTTTTAGTGGCGATTAATGTGTAATTAAACTAGTAATAATAATAATAATAATTCGTTCTCAGAAGGTTAGAAAAAAGTAAGATAATTTTTTGCAGGGAAACTTTATGATTTCGGTTTACTGAGGAATACTGCCATATAAAATAATGGGAACCCATTTCTTACACTGTACCTACTTCAAGGGTGATGCGAAAATATGGGTGATGACACAGAATGACTCACACATTCATTTAATGATATACTCACTCATTTACTGATCATTTCCATAAAGATAATAAGAAATAATGAAGCCGTAAATATATGTTTTTTTTTGTAAAAAATACTTATCTGCCAATGACTATACTAATTTTTAGTTTAAACTGAGTTGTGTCAAATTAATATTTAAAATTAACATGTCGCATTTTTTTTTAAATACAAAATAAGTTAAAGCTTGACAACAATCCCACCTGATGGTAAATGGTGATGAAGTCTAAGATGGTGAACGCATTAACTTATAAATAGCCTATTCATTCTCCTCTTGAAGGCTCCCAAAGGACGCTACGCGGATGCAGTCGTGGGTAGTTAATAAATATTTAAAAACAACTGAAATTGACAGCCCAAAGGACATAATTAATGGCTTGGACTGCGAGGAGGCAAATTCACCCGTTTATGTGTAATAGATAAAACTAATTTGACTAAATATCATTGACCAACCACAAACTCGAGGAACTAGTCAATAAAACGAAACAAACAAGAGCGTCCTGCGCTCGCCTTGTCCAAGGGCTCGAAGCATCGGAAGCCAGAGGGGAAGTTCGCCCGGCCGTCGTCACACCAGCTCAGGACTAATAAAGTTAGTTGTAAACATTGACGCCGGACGCTAATAGCTGGGTTTTACAAATAAACTTTGTATTTATGTGCGCTGATAGCCCCTCGACTTGTGTCCCTCGTGACACACAGTTAAGCAGTGTCGGACATGCTTTTAGGACACAATATCGAAGACCACTTGATTGAGACGTAGTGTTTCCGGCTGAAGAATATATTCGAAGCATTGTATTTTTTATGTAAATAGCCGGTAAACCGATCAACCACGCGATGATAATTGATCGTTGTGACCTAAACTATCATCGTTGCATTGACCCGTTTAATATTATTTCTTCGACACTGCAACAGAAACAAGTTAAAAACATGCCACAATTGGTGCTAAGGATTACAACGGTGGCAGCTAGCCAGACATTATAACCATCATTCGCGAGTGTTATCTGGATTTAAAATACCGGCAAAGTTATGCAAGTATTCATATGTCACATAAAATATGTGTGTCGGTTAGAAATCGATTTCGCCACCTTAACGCTACAAAGAGGGTTCCTTAAAACTTGACTATAGAATAAATGTGCTTATCCACGGCAAAATTAATACACAGTACTCTGCTACTGAAAATTATGCCCTGTCCTTACAAGTGCGCCGTTGAAACGAGCTGCGCGCTCGTAAATAAAATTTATTTCCGCGCTACTGTTGCAGCTGAATCAGTGATATTACTTGCCGTTAAAGAGCTAACTATATCACATTACATTTAATAATATGTGTACGTTATATTTAAATCTAAAAAGAAAAAACTTCAGAGCGTTACAGATACAGTGATAGAGGGTAATAATTGCTGTTTAAATAAATATTAAGACCGAATTAAAAATATACCTAGGTATAAGATGCAACAGACCCCTCTAAAAGTCTGAACAATTAGAGTTAACATCAGTTTCCAATTTTGATGTATATAACGGTGCGTCTGTCAATAGTGTAATAGCCGGTAGCCAATAGGTATGCGTGTAAAAAAGGAAGTCTTATACCTAATAGAATCTCGGTTGCACTTTGGTACGCATTTTATTTAACTTCAAGAATAAGCAAAATTGAAAATTTATATTTCTTTACATTTCCTGTTGAAGACGAAAGCAGCCGAGTCTTCCTTCGTTTGATTACGGCGTCAGTTATTACAGTGCTTAAAGTAATATGATGACTTATAAAAGTATAAAAGCATTTGTGAGGATTTCTTGAGAATATTGTTATTAAATTGCAATATTGTGGAGAATATAAAAGAAAAATACTGTAAAAGAGGTCTCGCCCTGAAACACAGGTTTTTTTTTGTGACAAAAAAAATCTGATTTAATCTAGAAAGTAGAATTCTTAGAAATTTGCGGAAAAATTGAAACTGATAGATATTTTGGTTCATGTGACTTATTATATAATAAATTTTAGAATGTGCTATATACCAAAGGAACATTTTAAACTTAAAGCACAAAAGAACTCTTCGGTTCTTTACGAACGGTTAATCCTGCGATTGTCCGAGTTCATTAATTCCATGAAGCTAGCTAACCTTCTACAATATTTTGCTTTGAGATAAAATAACATTGTAATGCTCCCCTACTCTGAAATACGGTAATCTGGTGAGTTTCTTTGTAGATTAAGTATAATCGAATCATTCTTAGTGAAATAGATGGACGAAACTATGCTCAAATAAGATAAAAAATATATATTATCTCGTTTCAGTTTTTTGCGTAACGTCTAGCGAAATATATTTACTTATCATTAGAACTACTGAGTTGACCATTGATATGAAATCTTTGTACCAATTATCCTGAATTCTACCATCATCTGCCCTGTTAAGTCTTCTTCTCTTCATCTTCACGTGCCATCTCCATCAAGGAGGTCGGCGACCATTTGTCGATACGTCTCTTTATCAACAGTCATATGAACTAGCTTATCTGTGCTTTTAACCCGCAGCTAGTCCCTTATATTTCCAATCCATGACATTCTTCTTCTACCTGAACCTCTATTTCCTTTAATTTTACCTTTAGTTATTAATTTTAATAATTTATATTTATTGTTCCTGAATATATGTCCAAAATAGGCTGTTTTTCTTTTCTTAACGGTTTTCATAATTTCCAAATCTTTATTAATTATTTGTAAAACTTTGACATTCGATATTCTACTTTTCCATTTAATTTTAAGCATTCTTCTGTAGATCCACATTTCAAAAGCCTTTAGTTTATCAATTGTATTATTTTTCAGTGTCCAACTTTCGGAACCATACAAAAGAATTGGAAGTATATAACATTTAACTAGTCCCTACCGCAGTTTTAAGGTAATTTTTCTGTTAGTCAATAATTTGCTCATGTTCTGAAAGATGTTTCTGGCAATTTCGATTCTTATTCTAATTTCATGATCCGGTTCCCAGTTCTCATTTAACCAACAGCCGAGATATTTGTATTTGTTAACTCTTTCTATAGAATCATTTCTCAATCGCAAAATTGCTGACGAATTTAAATGTTTACCAACAATCATGAATTTAGCCTTAGTTGTGTTAATTTTAAGTCCATATTCCAATATTACCAGATTCAAATTTTGAAGCATAATTTGAAGGTCATTTAGGCTTTCTGCCAAAAGGATGGTATCATCTGCTTAACGAATGTTCTGTATCAGTTTACCATTTATCCGAATGCCCAGGTCAAGATCTTAGAAAGCTTTTTTGCAAATAGTTTCCGAGTATACGTTATATAGATAGGGGAAATTATACAACCTTGTCTCACTCCCTTTTCTATTTTAACCTCTTTAGTCAATTTGTTATTCATTTTTACCCTTGCTTTTTGTTTCCAATATAAATTCTTTATAAATGTCAAACCCTTTTTATCTATTCCAATTGATTTTAAAATCGTTATTAATTGATCGTGTTTGACATTATCAAACGCTTTCTCAAATCTATAAAACACATATAAACATTCATTTGAACATCTATGCAACGCTGAACTAATACTTGAATTACTACTAGTTAAGTCTACCGTAATTTAATACAATACAATACACTTTATAAGTAAGTAAACCAAAAGAAATAAATATTTGGAAAGAACAGAAAACACGGTGTAAACAATATAGGCAACCTTATCGCTAAGAACAATCTCTTCCAGGCAACCTAAGGTAGAGAGGAATGAAGAAAATGTAAATTTTAAACTAAAAATAAATATAAAAGCAAGAAAGACAAAACCCAACGTGTTGATAAACATAGCTAAAGGGAAAGGAAACAAAAAAAAAGGAGAGAAAAAGCTAAATCAAAATGACATATATTTCACTTTAACTTGGCTCTTGAACGAATGTAGGGAAGGTACATGACGAATACAGAGAGGAAATGAGTTCTGTATAATGTTACAGAAAGATCGGAGAAGGATAATACTTAAAGACAACCGACCTATCGGTTTGTAGAATGTCAATCGTCAAAGACATTCTTTTATAACGTACTTATTAATTAAAAATTTATAATATAAAAAGATAGATTCATAATCGGTACCGATATTTACAGATAATCGGAGCACTGTGATATATCAGAAGCTATAATCAAATTGTAGTCTGTTTCAGCGACTAACATACATCGTAATTACCACAGTGCACTAGGTATAATCGATACTAATAAATAAAATTGGAATGTCCATTTGTAATATTAAAATAACCGCTTTTTACTACATGCATATGAATGTATATATCGTATATATACCAAAATAACATTTTTTAAAATTTTTATGTCTGTCTGTCTGTTTTTTCCGGCTTATCTCTGAAACGGCTGGACTGATTTTGACGGGACTTTCACTGGCAGGTAGCTGATGTAATAAGGACTAACTTAGGCTACTTTTATTTCTACTAAATAAATTTTTTGTTAAATTCCACGCGGACGAAGTCGCGGGCACAGCTAGTTCATTAATTATTATTATTATTAGTTCATAGTAGTACGAGTTAATGTTTCCTTTTGTGAGACCTACAATATTCCACGTTTTGCAAAAGAATAACTTTTTCAATGTTTCAAGCGAGATTTTTAATTATGAATGAACACCGAGACGATACTAAGGGAATAATGCAAAAAGAATTTGTAGTCGGCGCAAGGTTGACTGTTGTAGGTTGTCTTTTCAAGTATACCTAAATTATTCACTTTGATGTTTGTTAAAATAAATGGATTTGACATAATGCTCATCGCAATATTTATATAATAATTCTTATATAGCAATAAATTTTAAGTAGGTATATTAGTTTTAACACTATACTCTATAAATAAATTCTGTTTAGGTGACTTTGTTTTGGCGAATAGACAAATAGGAAATATGTCGAGAAATTTTAATAAAATAAACATACTGATTGTAATTATTGTGGTTATTTAAACTTGGCTTTGCAATGAAAGTTTTCTAGTTTACTAATCTTTATTTCCTTGATATGGTTATGTCAGATGTTGATATTTTATTGGCTTGTATTCTTGACGGAGGAAAATTTAGTTAGGTTAGGTTAGTATGGTGTAGGAAGTATGGTGTAGGAATCTTGTCATCGTATATAATTTCTCGTTTGAATTTCGTCAGTAGGTATCTTTAATCGAAAGCGATTGAGGTGTGTATTGCCAGGGAAACCATATGAATTTAATACGCCACCATCGGGCGTATGTAGCTCAAAGTGGCGCGGTGTATTATGAAAAGAGCTACGTGTATGCTCATTATTTCTCTATGTGATTGATTGAATCCGCAGTGATGAAATCCATAAACATACAAAGCTTACCGAAATAATTCACGTGAATAATCCGGCTGCAGTTATTTTACGGTGGTCGCATAGTTCAAAGAACCGATAACCGTTGAGGCAAAACGGTCTATAGTTCGATGAAAGGAGCGTAGTATTTCGACCAGGAAGTTTCAAAACGGTTCGAGTGACGGAAGCTATGAGGAGACTCTATAATATTAAACCTCCTCCTTAGTATTAATGAGAAAGTTCGTTATGATGCTGAGTTCTTAGATCCACAGTACAGCAAAGCAGAACGCGACGTAAGTCAGTGGCCGTCGCGTCATCAGCACACTATGCGTTAATTTTAACTGCGCGGCGTGCATTGATAGACGTGAACTTTAGGACCGTAGCAGACGAACGAGAGGTAGATATTATGTCATTACTAAAATTATACTATGATTAATATAACATGATGCCCGTACTCCTCGAAATAGGGGGCCAAAGCGTATAATAATAAAATAATCAATAATTATGTTAAGTTAGAAATATTGAAGTATTTCAAAAGGTTTTATCTATACTAATATTATAAAGAAGAAAGGTTTGTATTTTTGTATGTTTGTATGTAACGAATAAACTCAAAATCTACTGAACCGATTTTAAAAATTCTTTCATCATTAGAATGCTACATTATCCCTGAGTAACATATGCTATGTTTATTACTAGAAAAAATAAAGGATCCTTGCTAAAACTTCAGGAACGTGAACCAAGTTGTAAAAATGTAAATAGAGGAATGTAAAATAAGTTTCAGTAAAAAAAATAAACCTATTAGAAATATATTACTTAAGTACATAAAACTAAAAAAAGCATTTTTAATAAAAATTTATATGTTAAAAAAAAGAATAAAAATTGGTTGACAAGTACAAATTTAAAATTACAAAAAAAAATACATACCAATGTCCGTTATAAAGATAAAATTATAAATATATCTCAAAATCTTTTAAAATAAAAGTACACCTGTGTGAAGTCGGGGTGGGCCGCTAGTTGTTTATATTTAAATTTAATTTTAATTCGATTACATTTTAAGTTATATCAATATAATTTTCAAAAGAAAATAAAACTAATAAATATATTAGTAGTTCAATGATTTATCTAATTCTTAGGTTAGAAATTGATGATGCTTGTTGCCCATTTCATATGTATAAATACAATTGAATAATCGACAATTTAGAAGCATACACAGTATAACCCTAAAAAACATTCGTCGATCGTGTGCGTTGGTCGTTGAATAATTAGATTTGACCTTTTTTATTGGCGCAGTGTGGATATATTAGTTGCGTCTGCAAATGTCGTTCGTATGTGTCTGTGTGTAAGATAAAAATAATGCTACACACATACATACTATACTACATTGGTACGAATACGACAAAACGCTTAAAATTATACGTTGTGTCAATAGTGCTCGTATGTCCTGTTGTGGAACATCGTCAGTTAAATATTAAGAATTTTTTGAGTTATAGGAAGACATTAAGATTCAAGGTATAAACAAATCCTACGTATTCTATGATGGTTCTGGTCTTACATTAGCTTAATTGTTAAGCACAGTTAGTGATATAAAACTTCGCAAACTTTAATTATTAAACAATCTTGCAACGCACTGGAAGACAGTAATTCCCATTTTGCTTTCAGCAGTAACCGTCATCGCTTAAATAAGCAACCTAAATCCTCTTCACTCGGCCGTTTATCTTTATTTTGTTGCCAGCGAAGCTGTGGCTGGGGCAAGAAGGGCGGTGTTATCTTGAAATATTCAGGTGTTGCCCGATTACAATCAGACCTTAGAAATAAACTGCGCGCACCGGCCGCTTTACGTGAATATTGCACTGTTTTCAAAATGACCAGCGTACTGCGATATATCTGTATCTTTTGTTAAAAGATTAGCAAACTCGCCTGCGGTATGCGGTTTCATTGATTTGAAAGTAGAAACCCTGACGTTTTTGTATGTTGTTTAATTGACTTAGTCACTTGTTCATAACTTTTATAGTTGGTGGCTGGATCATCACCGTATTTGTGACCCCTAGATAAATCAATTGGGAATTTCAACGAGTTGTAGCTAGTAGCATTTTTAAATGAATTGTTACACGTCATGTTCTTAGGCGAATAATATCTGCTCTACTGTCGTTTGAAACATTTGCGCTACTAACTGCATCATCCAAACAAGATACGCATTTTACTGAATAATATTATTTTCGTCGTGACAACATGTGCGCGCGTTAAAAATCACTCAAGAATATTTTTCATTACACGCTAAAAAAAACTAAGAAAGAAATTTAAGAAATATTAAAAATGGGAAGGCATCAGGAGATTATGGTATATACATATAACTTATTAAATACGCAGAAAACGAAAGCTGACTACAGGAAATCTACAATATTATGAAATTAATCTATAGGACTGGAGAAGTACCTAAAGAATTTAAAATAAATAAAATAGTTATAATACCAAAAAATCAAACACAATAAAATGCGAAGAACACCGCACTTTAAGTCTGGTATCTCAAGCTTCAAAAATACTGCTTAAAATCATCCAGAACAGAATAGACCTATAATTGAACGCAATTTAAGTGAAGACCAATAAGGATTCCGAAAAAATAAGGGTACAAGGGAAGCAATTTTAGTATTAAGAGTAATTATAGACAGAAGGTTGAATCTTGGATTATATACCTACATAGCTTTTATAGATTTAGAGAAGCCTTCGATAAAGTAGACTGGAAACTGATGATGCAAGTACTAATCAATATAGGAATGGATGTTAGAAATAGACAGATAATGTGTGAGCTATACAAACACTAAGAAATTATAATTGAAGTCGGAAAGGAAAAAGCCACCACAAAGATCAGGCAGCGGGTAAGACAGGGGTGTCAACCAGCACCACTAATTTTTAACATATTTATAGAAGCAGCAATAAAATATATTAAAAGAAAAATTAGATATTGGGGTTACGTTCAATGGCGAAACAATAAAATTCATACGATACGCAGATAATATAGCGGCAATAGCAGGAACGCATGGTGATCTGGGAAAATTACTAAATACTATGAACAACATTTTCAAAAAAGTCTCAAAATAAATTCGAATAAAAGAAAAATATTAATGGTATCGAAGACGGCTATAACTACACCACCACAGATTTATTTAGAAAACATACCTATCCAAAACGTTAACAGTTTCAAATACCTTGGAAGCATAATAACAAGTGACTGAAGATGCACTCCCGATATTAAAACTAGAATTTCCATAGCAAAACAAGCAGTCAATTACAAAAATACATTCTCACTTCAAAAATATCCAAAAAAGTAAAGAAAAAATTTATAAAAACATATGTGTAGAGCATAGCTTTGTACGGGTGTGAGACGTGGACTATGAAACAACGAGCTAGGGAAACACTTGAGGCATTGGAAATGTGGTGCTGGAAAAGGATGGAAAAGATAAGCTGGTCAGAGAAAGTGACCAATGTGAAAGTGCTTCAGAGAGTACATGAGAATAGAACATTAATAGAGACAATTGAAAATAGAAGAGGCAGGATGATTGGACACATTGTACGACATGACGTTGTTATAAAAAAAATTACGAAGGTAAGATAGAAGGGAAGAGAGGGAGATTCAGGCCAAGAATCAGTTATATGAAACAGATAAAGGTTAAAGTTTGCGTCATGTTGTACAAGGAAGTAAAAGAGGTGGCTCTCGATCTTGAAAGGTGGAGAGGACTTCATCAGCTGCGCCGACAAGAGCCCAGCCATTAAATCAGAAGAGAGCTAAAATAAAACTTCAAAAAACAACGTGAACAGTTTTGTGGAACTGCATTCAAATCAACGTTAATACATTTGAACAATTTTATTTTTAAAAGAAAGCACCACTAAGTGACTATCCAGCCTATAACAACGTTAATTTAAAATGCATCCACTTTCTGGAAACACATGCCGTCTCATCATTACATATTGACGTAAATAATATTCGATATTCCGATCTAATTGTCTGTAAATGGTTGTTCATAGAGTAAATGTTGTCACTTCTCGTTGAAATCGTAGTCTTGGTTTTGAACCGTTGTAGTTGTGAAACGTTACTCAAAGTAGTTATTTTATAAACGTATTGAAAACAACGACAGTCGAACACGAAGAATATAAAAAACTTAGACTGCCGACAGCCATTAATAAAATTGACGTATTAGGTTCAACTATATCTCTTAGCACCTTTAGCGCGTCACGAAGGCATGTGATTTATTTATTTATTTAAGGATTACCAACATAAGAACTCATGACAAAAATATGAAAAATTACAGTGGATACGGACATTTTTAAACTGTTCTTACACTTATAGGTAACCATAGCATGGTATGTGTTACAAAAATTATACAGAAATTTAGTAATAATAAATAATATTCTAAGATTAAATAATTATACTAGGAGATCTTTTATATAAATCTAAGTTGTAGGCACGTCACACTTCATAAGTTTTGACTTGAAATTGGCGAATTTATCGAAATGGATATCAAGGTCTGAAACCTTATTTGCATAGTCATTATACAGGCGAGATATGCGTACCGCAGGTGAGTTTTGTCCTAGATTAGTTTTACAATACTTAGTATTAAATAAATTGCATAGATGTCGACGTATTCGAGCGAGAACTTTAAAGCCGGTTTTTTTTCAAAAGTGATGGACAGTCAATATATCCATTCATTCAACAGCTTATAGAGCAAAAGCAAATCTAATTGAGATCGGCGTGAGGATATTTGTTGAAGGTGAAAGTGTTCTACCCTATCACTGTATGTTACAATTCTTTTTGGAATCTTAAAACTATATGTTAAACTGCGAATTAATTTCCTTTGTATCTTTTGTAATCTATCTATGTGCACCTTATAAGTCGAATTTTACACTGTGCTGCAATATTCACTTGTTTGCTTCAGATATGATTTTGTCTCTATGTTCTGAAAAACGCAGTTTATTGTCCATTTGAATTCCGAGGTCTCGAATAACAGAAACCTCTTGTATTTTCTTTTCATCAATGAAGTACTCAGATTTAATAAAGGCTATGGCGGCGTAAATTAGGGTGCCGTTGTATTTACTGTGGCCGTATACGTAGGAGGCAGGTATATTTTATTTTATACAATTATTTTCTAACCCTATACTGGCGGTGTAATCCGCTCACGCTGAATTATTCATACATTAATTTGTTCGCGGTCGTATCGACCCACCCAGAGAAACGGTGTGCGGTAGTTTTGAAGGTGATTCAATTTTATTTAAATGAATGGAGAATCTTCGGATTCGATCTGTCGTAAGTTTCGTAAATCTAATATTGTTTTATTCACAGCTAAATAAGTGTGTATACATAAATCATTTTATTCACTGATGTAATAAAATGCGTAATTTTTTTTTCAATTGAAAAAGGCTTATTCTTATAAGCCGCCCCACTGAAAATGGCTTGGACAGATTATTTAAAAGTGTTTTTTTTTTTATTATAAATAAAAATTGCCCACCTGGTGGTATGTGGTCATCGCTTCCCATGAACATAGTAACTCTTAGGGCGTCACCGTCACGTTGCCGGCCGAAAAGAGGTTTTGATACCGTTTGTTAATCAACTCGCCAAGTAACATCCAATTTTTCTTCATTTCCGGTTTACCATTAACCCTGAAAACTATTAGTGAGAAAAATATGCAAATCTAAATGTTCGGTGTCAAAAATCGCTATCCAGCTTGTTATAGGCGAGCGATTCTATTATTGGCATTCTGGCTGACTTTAGAACGACTCCTGAAAGTGAATCAACTTGGCATCTCCTTTCGTTTTTAGGTTTACCTGTGGCGTGATTCAATATACAGTTTGCAAAAAAATCACAAATACGATGAAGTTTGGAAATTCAGTTTTATTCATAGGTCTGTTAACAACGAAAATAAGTGAATCTATAATTTGTATAAATGAAAATGACTTTTTATCAGTCTGTTGTCTCCAGTTAGTTGTTTTCAGTAGTCCATTAATTTTGATGCGAGTAATTTGAAGGATTTGCATTAAATTAAAGTAAATTGAAATGTGTTGCAAATAAGTGACTGGTCATCTGGCGGTGATCAGGTAATCTCTACACGAATCCTATTTGAAACCTGTCTCACTGATTACTATTCCCGACGATTAACTAAAACTAAGTTTAGAACACGTTATTTGTTCCTTTGGTACTTTAAATTCAATGTCCAATAATGTTGCAAACGACTTGCTCCGGGACAGGGTGTACTACTAGGTGTGGTAATTAAACGTAACATTTTATTTTTAAGATTAAATTGTGTGAGCGTTTGTTTTTTCTGTGGACATAAATATTATAAACCAAAAAATAGTATTTGATTTTCATGCTGACTCTACCGTCACACCATAACACTTCACCTTATTTGCTTTGATCTCGAGTGTTCTACGAGCGATTCTGCGGCGGTGGAAATGTTCCACGTTTTTGTTTCGAACTTTCCTCCGGTGTTTTCTATTAAAACAGACTGATCGGGAACTGGCCGCTCGTAAAGTACGCTTGGATATTTTTAACAATCCATTTGCCGTTTATAAAGTGAGGTGGCTCTTGACTTCGTTTTGGTATCAGGAACAGTAATCTATTTTATGAGTACTAAATCATATTCTTGGTATTCTATTTCACCGTGAACGCTTGGAAATTGTATTTTTTTCTTCTATAGGTTGTTGAATTAATCTCTAATAATGGTATAATTCATTAGGGCAACGGCTATTCACCTCTAGCTAATTCAGCCATAAAACATTATGGTGCATGCTAACGTAAAGTAAACGTTTTCTGCCCTTAAAAGTGAATATTATTTGCTTGTTTTCAACAAACACATTACATAAAAAAGTATGTATATAAAATATCATTACGTTATGTTTAAGATACTTAGTGAACTCATAGTACCTTTCATAGAGGTTGCAAAGGTGCTCTACAAGGTTTCTTCAGATTACAAAAATGTCACTCAATTAATGTCCAGCAAGACAATACAATAAAATATCGATGAAAATTCTGAGAAGGCAATCAAACATTATTGTCCAGTTTGCAGTTTCCCATGTACCATAACTTCAAAGTCACGTCTTCATTGCAACTCACACTCAGTGCAATACAGATAGCGTGATCGGAATACTTTAAAACTGTCCAAGTGAGACAGTGACAGTACATCCCACCGGTATCTAGGCGTCCGTATGAACTTGTGACAAAGTTTTCATTGCTAATGGGATTCACTAACTGTGAAATCTTATGGGATATTAAATTTGTTACTGCTAATGTTACGA
Source organism: Megathymus violae (assembly GCA_003671415.1). Lineage (NCBI taxonomy): Eukaryota > Metazoa > Arthropoda > Insecta > Lepidoptera > Hesperiidae > Megathymus > Megathymus violae. The sequence continues at coordinate 6,178,855 of PDGT01000002.1, forward strand.
GACTCAATTTAACGCTAATTTATTTTGTGTGGTTAATGATTCTGAAGCAAATCATATCTACCCAAATAATTGATACGTCATGTTGACCACGACCGCTCTGATAAGAGCGTTATAACAAAGAAGCTTAGTAGTGACAGTGTGTTTAATATCTGGTGGGCTCGACATGCATATGAAGCTGAAATGAGAATGTGGCTGCTACTGCTGTGTCGATGGACAAGCATGAATTACAAACGGAATAATAATTATATCTATAGAAATTCCATATGCTTTAGTCGGTTCATCATAATGAGATCTGTAGCTACAAGCAGCAATCAGTTAACGGTGGCAACAAAACATATAAGAAAGAATGTCTTTAATGTTATGTGACGACTGTATTGTTGTTTAAAGGGCTCTATATCCAAGCGAGCAAGCCAACCTCTGTTCATTTACCAGAGGAGTCCAACTGCAGTTTTACCGGCTGATAACATAAGTAGCATTATACATGAATATGAAAAACCAAAATAGTACAGGAAAACCACAGAAGTACGATACATAGCTTTGGAAGATGAGACTAATCTCACAAGATTTTGGTAAGCACAAAGTGATCTTAATTACCTACCTCTGCACAAACGAACGTGCAAACGTTTGCTCCTGAAACATCCTTAATCGCTTGAGTGCTCTGAATGATTTACGTGTATCATGAAGCTTGGAACAGTGTGTTTATGTTATATAATCTGGATGTCATACATCTTAGATATATTTTCATTCAAATGTTCATGATTGCATTTACATTTAACATCTTTAGATTGTTAATTAAGCCCATAGGTACTATTTCTATCTTAAAATGAACCCATTCACATTGATATGAAATAGTATTTTTTTATGTTACACCGTAATAAGAATCGGTTTTACAAGTGGTAAACTATACTTTGCCGGCAAAATACGTCGTTAAAATTTCTGGTATTGCTTCTATCATTTTAGTTCGTTGTCTTGACATGTCTGCAATTATCTGCAACTGATTAATCAACATTAAATACTTAATGTGTCGCAACAAGCGCTAGGCGGACAGACAGACGAACCACCCGATAATCAACATGTACGTGCTCAGATGTGCCCTGGAGAGTGCTTGTCTGAAATTCAAATGGCATACATTAGAATTGGCAGGTGCGATTGGTGCACTTAAGGCCGAGGAAAGTAACTGTGATAGTATTTTTGAATACTGTATTATATAAAAACAATTTAATGTTTATATAACAAGAACAAGATATAAGCAGTTTGTGTGGCTGTAGTATACAAGTTACTTTACTGTAGGTACAATAGAAAGATAAAACATACAGAAGAGTCATACATTAAAGCGTTTTATATGTACAGTAGTCTTAGTAGTCTTTAATTAAAAATCCCTAGAAGCAAAGCGGAGGCAACCTAAGGTTAGAATTAATAAATTGGAGAAAACAGGATAACTGTAACAAAATCAACAAGAAATATAATTTTAGTCTAATAAAATTATATAAAACACATAAAAACAAACCAGATGGACTGATATGGACTAATATTAACAAAAATAACGAAAAATCTGATTAAGATAAATGAAATAAAAATTAATACATAGTGGGCTTTCAGTTGCCTTTGAGAGGTATAATAAGAACTGAAAGTGTCTGGTAAATACAAATAAAAAAATTCACGGGTGAGAAAACGTTTTCTTCATTGAAATTATGAAAGATAATACAAAGACATTTGAACGAATAGTTTTCCAACCAAACGAATATAAATATTTAAATCATATTTTAATGTAATCTGGAGCTTAATGATTTTATTTTTTTTGTGATTACAAATTATTATTGGACCATAACTTTTAGTATGCTAGTTATACTGTATTTTGATAATTGTAAGTTATTCAACTATTAACTTATTCAACTTAATAGATGTACTAAATATAAAAAGCAACGATAGCCTAATTAATTTTATACTAATTCATGTATTTGATCGTTGACTGATAACATGATCATGTTAGTTTGTGCTTTATTGTCTGTGCAGTGAAAATATTTTAATTATACAGCTCTTTTTGATCATACTTCCAGACAAATAATTATGGCACTTGAAGGAAATTCTGCAATTTAGTAACATAGAATGACTTCGAAAATTATTTTACTTACAGTATTCTTATTTTATATCTTGTAACAATAAAATACTAAATAATTTAATTAACAAAAAATATTTAATGATTTAATTTTACATAATAATTGATGACATTATATGCTGTCATGACATAATAATAATCAAAACTTTAAACTGATCTAATTAATGTATCTGAGCTCGTCTCAAACTGGAAGATAAGGTCAAAGTGCATAAAGTTTGCTATAGCGGTGCCCTTGATAATAACAAAATAAACGTGCACATAAAAATTTAATTATGGTGCTGAACGAAGATGATACTTTGTTACGCTCGACTGTACGTGGGGGCAATGGCATGGTGCTCCTTCATTCCACCGACAGTAATAAAAAATAAACCTCCCCACCGTACCTCGTTCAAGAAGGTGTACAGTACGAATGGCGATAGTTATTTTGCACCCACGTGGCACGGCCAATATCGTACGAGCCACTTGTTGAAATTGGAATCGAGACAAGTCGTAGGGTTGGCAGCCGACAGTAAACGTCTGAATGGTATCGATTGAATATTTGCCTTATTTAAGATTGCAGTAGCAATTTACGTTTTGCTTTTTTCAATATAAATATTACGTTTAAAGTTGTCTTAGGAAAATACGCGAGTTTTAAAAATGAGTCGAATTTCAGTGATATTTTTATTGTATGGTTATTATAAGTATGTATAAGTCAGAGCGTTCGTTTATATATCGATTTTTACTATTGTATATTTATACTATTTTCGTTACTACAATATATTAAATCTTACATTTTTAACATTTTAATTAATGTCTGTATCAACCCTATTTTTGCGCGGTATTGGAATAACATTTGAGTTCGGAAGCTTTTTTATAAAATTAAATGCAAACCCAGCCATCGTTTACACGTCCAATTGCGTTCGTTTGGAATAGAATGTTCCGCGTTTGGTTTCCATCGCTCTTCTTATGATTTTATTGCTTTACAGCAATTTTGAGATTGGCCACGATTGCTTTGCAGGTATTTTGAAATTGGTTTCCTTCGTGGAGAAATTTAATTTTAATTTTGCTGTATTAACAATAGCTTCTGTAACTAGTAAACGCTCACTCACTCTCAAACCCTTAATAGGATTCCTTGCGATGGAGGTGGGATGAACACTAAGACCAATGAGACTGATAAACATTTACATGTTACATAAATGTCCCCACCTACTGGCAATAGAATACGTAAAACCCTCGTTCGATAGACATGTATACTACCAAATGGAATTTTTGATCATGTAAATTTTGATTTTATTTTGTATAATAGTTAAATTTCTTATATAAATGTAAAACAAAAGTAGGGAAGTGTTGCGAAACGCTCAGCGATTTTAGAGTAATCAAAGACTGAATGTCTTTCGCACTGATTGAATGAACTGTACGAATTCGGCACATGGCGAGCAATTAAAACCGGTTTTTGTTCAAGTTTGGCAACGGTTTTCAAAGAGTTTCAATCAGTCTTTGAAACGTTCGTTTGTATACAGAATGTTTGAATAGATTGCGTCTAAATTTGAAATGCCTTTGTTTTCGTTCGTGTTCACCACTGGCCCGTCTATTGATTTGATTTTGGGGTTACCCATAAAAAAAAATTATATTATCTGTGAATATTTAACTCAATTAGATCGCACAATAGTTGCGTATTACTTTAGAAAGACAGATTATGTCAGTATCCTCGAAAATCTATTTTTAACTGATGAATCTTTAATAAATAGTTCAATACATTGCATGCACCTTTTATAAAATTATACAAAGATTCTCTCCTACCCTTCACTCAAACCCGGATGTCCCTGTGAAATACCTGCCGATGAGAACCTTCAAATATAATTGCTCAATGTTTTTATGGCAATCTGCTTCCTTCGTTCAAAATATGTTTGATGCCAACGTAATTTTTAATTTTGATTGAATTTGATTTCAGGTTTCGCGTTAGAATAATTGATATGGTTCATATTCAACTAAATTTTACCTTTCGTTGTTTCAGGACGTCATACACACGATCAGCACACCACACGGCCAAGTGCAGAGGATCGTCGTGTTCAAGAAGAATGGTGTTCAGGCCATGGTTGAATATCCTTTACAATATAATAATTAACTTTATTCAATAATATCCAATGCTGGATACGTCTGGCTAATTATACGGTTACGTTAAACATCACTTATCACAACCCATAATAGTTCCCCTAATTTGATGCAACGATAATTTGCTGGTTTATACGGTTTTATAAGGACGGGCTAGGTTCGAATCTCGCGTGCATATATAAGTTTTCGACGTTACGCGTTAATTACAAATGAGTAATCACTTGATTATGTGAACGAATACCCCGTGAAGAAACGCGCATAACTATGATGGAATTAGAATTTTCTATGATATTCTCAAAGTTGTGTTGAATTCTGGCTGGACTATGGATAATCTCTCCGTGGGACAGTTCGGTGTACTATTAACGTCCAATTACCTTGTCACAATTGGAGGGGTTTGGACATATGGCAGCAATGGTTATAGGCCAGTAGGCTAACCGATTGCATATTGGCAGACTTCACACGCCCTCGTATGCGTGTATGTTTACTTCTTAATATTTTTGTTTAGTTTGCAAATAATAATTAATTTCAAGTTCGCACAATTAGAAGGCGTTATTATGACCCGAGCCACCAGCGATTTTTAATATATCTATGTATATTAAAACAAATCAATAGTGGTTTGTTTATATAACTCCATAAGCAGACTATTAAAGATGCGCTAATTATCTGCTTATTAATGAGACGTTAAGATTTTATTTTTCAGTTTTACTATTATTTTTAAATTACCTGTTAGAAATAGTTCTAGTGATTTGATATGATTTCCAATCGTATATCTAAACTGCTATCGAGCTTAATGGAGCGCGCCATAAAACTGGAGCTGTGTATTTGTCAATTCCGTGCTTGAAGTAGGAGTTCGTTCTGTAGGTGTAGCATTTTTTACTATTGGCTCATTATTAGTAAAAAATTAACTAATATTGTTGAAATACTTTTACAATTACACAATTCTTCAGTTATAATGTTTAGTGTTATTGAATACTAGCAACCCGGCCTGACGTGATTTGGAAAAAACAAATGGTAAAATAATTTTATAAATATTAGTATAGTTGTGATTTTATAATATTCAACACACGGACGGAATAATTTTTCCGTCCGAATAAATGACTCACGGTCACCATATCTCTGGCGTGTAATAAATTATTGTCACTTTACTATACATCTACGACTAGCTTCTAATTTAAAGTAAGATAGAAAATAATATTCAAACGTTATAATAATGACAAATACAAAAGAAATTACTACAAAATAAAAATAAAAATGCATAAACATAAGAAATAAACAAAAACATAAAAAATAAAACTACAAACAAAAGATTTGTTGCTGCAGCAAAACACAGACTCAAAAACTGCCGTGACATTAAAGAGTTAAATTTAAATCCGACGCTATGGATCGTATCTCGAACAACTGCTCCTACATTGCAACCAATTGATTTCAGTCGTATTTAGTTTTGCCTATTTCGTTACAGATAGTTACGAGCGTGGTTTCTTAATATTACAACCGTTTGCTATTTTAATAGTAAATCCTTCCCGCATTTTTTTTCATAGCAGCATGGTATAAGTATATTCACCCTTAATTTTAGGCACCATACTCTTATTACATCATAGCGGCTCCATATCGGAAACATTTAAATGGCTAGAATTGAAATAAAATCGTTTACTATTATTATATACAAAGATTTTTCTCATGTGTACCTACTGCATTTATGGTTATTGTATTTATTTACCATTTCGTACCATTATCATCTATTCTGTAGTTTTATTGTAAATAAGAGGTAATTTTATAACTTTTTTAAATTCCAATCACAGACTCAGCAACTACGCTATTGGTGTCTTTTTTCGTGAACATAAGACCAAAACGCTCTTCCAATATCTAAGTCACAATAAAAATCGTAAAATTTTCTTTTAACGCATGTTTTTCATGAAAAGCGTATTTTTATAGTTCCCGGTTTTATCGCCAGTAAAACTAACCTGCACTTATGCTCTGAATTTTTTATTACTTTAAAACTTAATACATAGGGAATAAGGTGGGATTTACGTTTCTATGAACATGAAATGCATGCGTGAAGTCGTAAAGAAAAGTGTTAACTAAACAACGTTAAAGTAAGGGCACTCGGAAAATATGGGACGTTATAAAAATATATGAAGTTAATATTTTTTTGGGATGACACAGAAGGTTGTATTTAAATTTAATATACCCCCACGTGTATGAAAATATGTGTCGGTATTGTTACGAAGCTTCTCGAAGTCGGCAGGCTTACGAAGTTTCTAGAAGGGTGGCCGACCGTTACGGTGAGGCAAACAATAGAGGCAATAAAAGAGAAACCCAGGTAGTAATAAAAACTACCTGGGTCACTCCAGGCCAATCTGGCCTGTATGCCTCAAGAAAAAGGGGCGAGATTAACATAGATGAGGGCCGAAATGGGGTTGTTTACCTGACCCGCTATTGTTATGTCGATTTCCGGGAATTCCTCTTGTTGTTGTTTACTTCAACGAAGGGCGTGGAAGGATCTGGAAGCCCGGAAATCGATATAAATAGCGGGCAGGGTCGGCCACAAGGCATTCGGTCTCCGGATACGAAGTGAAGAGTTCTCTCCCTACGAAGAGAATACCTGCGATCTACGAGTTAACTGTGATTGTGAAGTGTGTGTGAAGTAAAATAAAGTCTCTGCGCAACTATTGTGGCATTTTTACGAGCCTACGGATCGTGACACGTAACACAGTATGATGACCAATCCAGTAATTTATAAATTATCATCAAAACCAACGATAATAACTCGCGTTTTATATCAGCATAAAATTTGATTTTCCGAAAGCTCCAAATACTGCTAAGCAGGTAAATATAGGTCAAAAACTTATCGTTGGTATTCGAATTCAAAAATTGAATTGAAAATCTTAGTAGTTCAGGATCATCTTATTGTTAACATAATCATTATTGCGAACTGGTCTCCACAGAAGGGAAATTAATAAAAAATAAAACTCAAAAACCGCTTCAATTTACTAATGACCCACAGAGGTGTCTATCCTCGCAATTGATGAGACCAAAAGTTACTGAACTATGTGTTCGACTCGCTTATGCTACCCGAGGATGACCGATATGCTTTATAGACTGCTGAGAATGACTGCCTAAAGTACTCTCTAAAGCATAGTTTGAAAATATAGAAATTTAATGAACCCTTCGATCGACCATCCAACTGCAAACCACGCTTGACTTTTTATTCGGATATTATTACGAAATTGAAATAATTTTAGTCGATGGTTAACTATTTATCTTGGCGAACTCATCGAAACTTGCCTACTTCGTTAAAGTTTATTACTTTCCGACGAGATTTATATGCTTACCGCGTTTGTGTACCTAGCCGGTGGTGAATTTGACTGGCGGGTGGGTGCATTGATACAAATACAGAATTGTAAATTATATTCCGCAATCATAAGACTTGATTAGTCTTTTTATTACATAAGTAACATGCCCACGGTTTGCTTTGAAAATTCGCGGGAATAAGTCCATTTCCCGGGATGAAAGTATCCTGGATTATGATTCATAATATAAGTTTTAAACAAGACAAGAATCATTTAAATCTGGTCAGTGGTTTTCATGTTGTACTTAGTAGACAAGCAGAATTAAAAATAAATATATAAGTTTAGTTTGTGTCGAAGTACGTAGCTGAGCTGACATCCCGTAGATGGCAGTGTAGGTAAGTTAACACTACTACTAAGAATATTTAAAACCAAAATGATTCATATTGAAATATATTGCAAGAACAACGTCTTCCACGCTACCTTGTAACTCGTATAAGAAAAAAGCTTCTTTCGACGTTACAATTAATTTATTTTTAGTAAACGTTTGTTAATATTTTACTTTATGTTACGAATTCCGAATAATTTCTATTCAAATATTTTGTGGCATCACCAGTTTCAACGCTATTGGCATAACGGAACCGCAATTAGTGTCGGGACGTTTTAGTGAACTCGCAATGTACACGCGATCGTATTTTATGAGATTACGCAATTTCGGGCGGATATATTTACGATTTTTACGCTATTAATTGATGTACCATTTTTCGTATAATAAAAAATATTTCTTTATTTCTATTGCTTATAGAAGGGGTTAATTCGAGGAATTATGTTGCCTGTGTACGTGTTGCCATGTGACTGCGCCACTATTTTTTTTACTGACCGTCTTGACTTTTTGGAAATTGATTTTTCTTCAAACCTCAATTTTAGTCGATTCATCGAGTCCAAAACTAAAGTGGCTGCGAGGAAACTCGGGGTCCTTTCGAAGGTACGGCGATTATTCACACCGTAACAGCTTTTAACCCTGCACACAAAGCTCAGGTTAGACATTTGGGTCGGTGTTGCCAAATCTCACCTATTAGCTTTGACCTCAATGGAGAGATGTGAAAAGAGAGGAAAAAAGAATAACACAAAAACTTTATTAAAACTTATCGATTTAAAGTTCCGCTTTTAAATTACAAGCTCCATACCGCAGATACGAAAACATTTTTCCTATTTTTTATTGCATAGGCTCTATTATCTGCACTTATTACAGGTGCATGATTGCCGAATTAATGAATTTTTTTTTTCACTGCTGCATTTGCCTCTCAGAATTTATTTGTCACACGACGTGGCATTTAACAGTACTGAAACCTTTATGAGAAACGCTTCACTAGAGGTGAGGAATATTAAAACTCAGGAAACTCCATGGCCCTAAATGGTCTGGTACATCTGGCACACTTCGTGTTCATCATTGCGTATATATTTATTGAAATTCGTTGGCTTGAAGAAACGTTGGTAATATCGTCTGCATCCACTTGTAATTTGTATTTATATCTAGTTATTTTCATATTTTTTCTTGACACTTCCTTATACACACTTACTTGGCTGGTCGCCATCTGATGCAATGAGTGCAACATTTAACGACCTAGTATTACTTGGATACTTATCAACTTCAACAAATATATATGTGTTGATTAGACCCATGGTACATTGGATGTCACTAAACATCCAAAAAAATCACAACAATAAGACGTGCGGTAGATAATATCGATTTGAATAAAATTAAAGTAACTGAATATTTTACGGCGGTTGATCTTTAAGACGATTTATTTTCTTGGCAGAATAAGTAGGCCCTCTGAATAAATCTGGTTATTTTTCACTACGAAAAATATTATTATAACGTATTATTTTTTAAACAGAATAATTTATGATGATATTACTTCGTTATAAATATTCTGATAGAAATTATGAATCGCTTCATTTATTTTAGGGTTGTTAAAATATCATTCTTTGTAAGATTAATTTTTCGAATTCGTCCAAAAATTTCGATAAAAAAATTAAACCTGATAGAAACTTTGAAATTACACACACCTTCCGATATAAATACATAATTAACGTATACTTATACGATTTGTACGATAGTCAAAACTATTCCGCTGAAGGAGTAAAAAAAAATTAAAGTTAAAAATCGCTGAAGACCCTTACACTTGTTATTTCGCTTATAAAAATCGATAACATATAGCTGGCA
>PDGT01000002.1:6188756-6242442 GCA_003671415.1 Megathymus violae
TCCGCTTGTTATTAACACAGAAGGTGTTGTCGGATGATGAGACTATGCGGCGTCTTAAGGACGCTACTAACTGGAATTGTTGGAGTTCTTGACTGTGGCCGCCAAACGGCGGTCCAAAAGACATACACTATTGAGAGATAGCAGATAATCAAGTTCATTGAAGTCAACAATTCAAATGTTTAATCCATTATCAGAACATGGTTCGATATGATGAAGTATTACTATTTCTTTTTAATATTAGTGGTTTTAAAAGTCAAATCGTGTAAAATATTACGACTGGTTGTTAATGTAGGCGGCGATCTAATCTCGGTGCAAGGCCAGTGGTGCGCCGACCCGATACAGATAAAAATTCTATTCATTTCCCGTAAACCAAATATATACTCGTAGAAAGGAGACACCGCAACAAGAACCAGCAGGATATAGGGTATTTTAATTGCATTCATTCAGTGATTCCATTCAGTGATTAATTTTATCGAAGAATAGGAAGTGTTGCGATTGTATTGGAGATGAAAGTAATGTGCGTAAACGGCAGCTAAGAAATTTTTACTTTTAAAGACGAAAGTGAGTAGGATTCATTGGATAATCATCCTCTGCCATTTATGGCACTTTCATCTCCTCTCAGCTTTAGGCTCCGTTTTCGGCACTCAGCTACCTCGCAAAATCACTCGTACACACGCAGTTGTAATAAGGAGACAGTTTTGTTTTAAAGATATAGCTACCGCAATATTTTATTTAAATAAGTTTGACAACCAGATATCAAGTGGGTGTACTCGGTACGGTAAATAACTGTCAAAGCTGGTTTACGAACAGCATATCGCATGAAAACTACAGAAAATTTTGTATTCAGTTAAGCCGATCAGTATGATGAATGGACTCGAAAAGCAATTCATACGATCGATGGATAAATGATTTATTTGTCAGTTGCGAAAATAAATCTTATTTTGTAAATTACTTGTGAACTGAGTGACGAATTGAATGAATGGAAGATATTTTATTTTAAAATAAGCTTAAGCTATAAGACGTGAATAAAGAATTAGTGGTGGCCATTATCCAAAATATTTCTTTTGTTATCTTTGCTAATATCATTAGGAAGTGCGAAGAAACGGTCGTGGAAATCGAGCAGGGTACATGCACGAACTGCAGAGTTGCGTGGAAATATATATAAAGGTGTCATCTCAATTAACCAAAATCCCAAATAACCAATTTAAAAACAATGTGTTTTTTGTCACATAAATGTTTGTTTTGCTTGGGTATCAGACACGAGAGCCCTAATTTAATAGGCATTGTTCTTACTAATTGAAATATGGGATCGTATAACTTTAATATGTGCACGTTGTTATGGTAAATACTTTTTAAAGTACATATGTAGCCGACATACAAAAAGATGCTTTTTTAGACGTAATGCTCGGTGGTTACCGTTGCCCATGAACATCGGAAATACTAAGAGTATCACGGACGCTTAGTCGGCCTAGAAGCAAATTAGGGAGCCACTTATTACAGTCTCCGATGCCACGAATGAAACACGTCTCTAGGACGATGTGGTAACTAGCCCGGCGTAGAAACCCTATCATCCCAAACCCTCAATTAGGAGGGAGCGGTTGCCATTACTTAATCCGTTGTTCAGCAAAATGCAACACGAGCAGGAGAGATTGGCTCGTGCTCACGGATTTATGGAGCTCTTGTACCTTACATTTAAAATGGCCTTTAATGTTTTATCCCTGTCTGGTACAATTCCATTTTTTGTAATTTACGTCATGACAGTTGTAAAACATTTAATAAATAAAACATTCCTTTTTTCGTATAATATATATCTCAAAATTATTTTCAATTATACTGGCAAGTCCACCGTACCTTTTTGACATTTATAAGCCATTCCGACTGAAAATTTAGTGCTTCTGTAATTATTTGTCCGGAACGCCTTAAGGGGTTTATTCAAATTCTTTGTAACTCTTCCTTCAAAGTAAGACGGGTCTGTGAATTAAAAACTTCTGAGTTTAAAATCTGTGTTTATACAGGAATTTGTACGTACTTAAATAATTTAGGCATAAGTGACCTCTCTAGAGTGTTCACCGAGATTTTTCTTATTATTTGTGTCGAAACGGGCATGCAGTACTGCGCTATAACCGACTAAAATAAAAATACACTGCCCCAACATAGCAAATTACAGTGATTACCAAACTATAGTGCTAATTATACCCCACGACAACCGCCTTAAGCTTCTTATATTATTGTACTTAAACTTCCAAGAGCAGAATATAATCCACTGCGGATTTCTGACAGGATTATTGTATTTATAGACTTATATTAGTAGATTGACAGTCCGTGAGCCGTGAGGCGGCTTAGGACAATCGATGCTTGGAGTGGCAGTTAAGTTCACTAGAGATCAGCATACTCTCGGATTATGCTAATGAAGTAGGGCTCATGGGCGTTTATAAAGCATAACCGTTTCACTGCTGGGCTCGGGTTTATTCTTAAAGACATTGTTACCCACGCTGATCATATAAGAGGTGCAAATTTCTCACATAATTCAGAAAATTACGGATATTTCAGAACCGGGAAACGCTCGGGAACAGAGTACGATGAGGAAGTAATTATAAACGTGAAAATGATAAAATTAATACATGAATTGTATGATCTAGACCCAAATTCTTCGAACGAGAGACCGGCTTGAATCCAATGTTTAAACCGGGCATCGGAGCTCAATCAGTATCTGCCAATGTTTCGCCTCTCGAAATTTCCTATGCGAATTGTATATTACGTGTCGTCTGCGATGAACCCTATCGGAATTTGGCATAATAATGGCGGCGCGTGTTGCAGCGATAAACGTTCCCAGAGCCCGCAATCATCGTTGTGGATCGTACATGTTTTGTGATTTTTTTATATAACGACCCAACTTATACTGATACATTATTTTTATGGTAAAATAGTATAAGGTTTATTTTTATAATTGTTAATTGTTTACATGTATCGTATAGTCGTTATCGGCCTGGTTTGCAGGTTGGGGGATGGCGATTTTTCCGATTCATTTTTTTTAAATCTATTCGGTATCCAGCTCTCGTTTCTCTTTGGGAAATATTCTATTACGGTGGAATACAATGACCAATATGATCAGTGTTCATGACATCTGCAATATTTATCGCTGATAAAATGGCAATAATTTATCCGGTTTAATAGCAAATGGCATATGAATGTAAAATATGATTTATTAACGAACATGACACTGAAGGTGCAACGCGTGTTTCGATTCGGTGATACTGTTTTTTATTCATATTCCCTAAAATATACATGATTGCTATACTCTATCACGCAAATCACGAAAAACAGTAAGTGGTTTTGTAGCAACACTATTATTTATTCCAACGAGACGGCTTTAAAATTGAATTTCCTATAACAAAGTTTGTTAATATTCGTGAATTTTGGCTGACGTCAGCCGGACAATGTTACTTTGGTGCGAAACTGTCGGTTATCGAAAAGCCGGTAATAAATTTATCTATTGAATTGCATGCGTCGGCAGATTCGACGAATCACTTTTTTGTCGATATTACTAGCTGAACCCTCCCAACGCTTCATAGTGGCTATTTTTAACAGACTTTAAAACGGAGCAGATTATCTATTCACCCAGCACATGTACGTACATACATATGTGTCCTGATAATAAAACTGTACTTGTGGAAAATTCGATATTTCAAATAGGTTTTGAAAAATTTAAAAAGAAAATTAACAGGCCGAAACATACATTTTGAAAATGTTCAAATTTGACATTGAATAATTAAATTCACTGAATAGAGTAAGTTTATATACTAGGTATATTTAAAACTCATGTATACATTATACTAGAAAATATATTTCGAGAAAAGCACCTGCTCCAGCTCAATAGAAAGCAAAATAAGCGGTAAATTCTAATGTATGGTACTGAAAACACCGATCCCTAAACAGAACGGGGTAAGCTATTATAATACGATATAACAATTCATAAACCGCTATTATATTTCCGGAAACAAAGCGAGGTTAGGTTACTAGTGTTTAAATTAACTAAACTTTTGCCTGTTTACCAGTGTTCGACATTTTTGGCTCGGTAGATCGAGTGGTATTCGAGCCCTCAGCTTGCTGTGGCTATCATGGAATCATGTGTTGCCTCAATTCATTTAGCTTTAAAAACATGACTTGTGATACAATTATAAAAACTTTGAAACCTATCAATATTAAGAAAACAAGTGATCTCTGGGGTCTATTCACAGTTATAATAAAACCAATAATTAATCCATTGTACCTCATTTAAGTATTACTTCCAATAAATGTGTTTTTTTGTGTAAAAGGCGGGCAAACAGACATACGGTCCACCTGGTGGTAAGTGGTCACCGTCCCCTATAGACATGTGCAGCATCCAAGGAACTGAAAATGCATTGCCGGCCTTGAAAAATTCGATAGACACTCTTTTTGAAGAACCCCATATCATAACGCTAAGGGAATGCCTCTGGTGGCAGCTTGTTCCAAAGCTCGCAGGTTCGTGGCAGGAAGGAACGAGAGAAACAAGCGGTAGACGAATGCCACGAGTCGAGGTGATACGGATGGAACCGAAACCTTTTGCGGGTGGTGCGATAAAAAAAAGGTGGATGGGGGCACCAGGTTAAAAAGTTCTTCGGAACATTCACTATAGTGAAGACAGTAGAGGATGCATAGGGAGCCTACGTCTTTCCGGATACTTAAGTCGTTATCGTAAGATTGGGAATGTCAACAAATCGAACAGCATGCTGCTGTATGGAGTCAAGAGGGCATAGTTGGTAACTGGGTGCACCGGCCCAAAGGTGAAAGCAGTACTCCATATGCGGTCGAACTTGGGCCTTGTAGAGCAGCAGGCGCTGCTTTGAAGTGAAGTACTGCTTCACCCTATTCGGTACACCCAGTTTTCTGGAGGCGAGTTTAGCTTTTTCCAGGTTACCAGAAATGTCGACCCCCAAGATCCCAGTACTTTAACTGATTGTGAGAAGAGGCGTATTTTGAAGTTTCGGCGCCAAGACAAATGGGGTTCTTTTTGCAGAAAACGCACAGATTTGTGTCTTTGAAGGGTTGAAAAGGACTAGATTTCGTCGACCAGTCACAGTCCAAGACCCGTTCCAGAGAGAGCTCGATTTCGGACACAAGTCTGGTTTTATTCTCCTCAAGGTGGGACCGAGAGGAATTTGCGCGGTTCGAGGAATGTGCATCACCCGTACTGTATGTATGCTGGGGATTTGTTCCAGCATATCATTGATATGCAAAATGAACAGCGTGGGAGAAAGCACCGAACCTCGGGGAAAGCCAGCAATAAATTACGTGTTAAAGTGTTGACCGTCGATAACGACTGAGATAGAACGTTCGGACAAAAAACTGGCTGTACACCTGCACAACTTCTCGGTTTCTTCTTCTTATGATGGTAGCTTCGATAGAAAGGCTCTATGCCAGACCCAATCAAACGCCGTGGCGCCTTAAAGATGGTAGCTTCCCCAATCTAATGAAACATGGTAAAATAATTCCTCTTTTTAAAGCTGGTGATAAAAGCGACCTCAGTAATTTTAGACTAATTTCCATTTTACCAGCCCGTAGTAAAATTTTTGAAAAAATAATTTACAATCAGTTGCTATCACATTACTCACTAACGAAATTATTTCACTTTAATCAGTTCGGTTTTTCTAGAGGAAAAAATACCACTGATGCAAGCATAGCACGCCTTATACACATTTTTGATGCTTGAGAGTGCAAGCAGGATGCTATTGGTATATTCTGTGACCTCTCAAAAGCGTTCGATTGTGTCGACCATAATATATGAATGAATAAACTTATGCATTATGGTGTCTCCACACAATTACCTTATAAAATCTTATCTTTCTAAGCGTGTTGAAAATATAGTTATTAATTGAAGAGAATCCCCAGGGGCAAACACTGCCATGGGAGTCTCCCATAGGGGGGAGGATCAATATTAGCATCACAACAATTTTAAATATATGTATCAATGATCTTCCTTATTTCACTAGTGACTTGTGTAAAACTGTATTGTTTACTGATGACACCTCCTTACTTTTTAACGTAGATAGGAGAAAACAATGTTTTGACGATGTAAATAATATTGTTTCGCAAGTGTTACGCTGGTTTACATGTAATAACATTGTGTTAAACACCACATAAACGAAATGTATTAAATTCACTTTACCAAATGTTAGATAAGTGCCAACTCTTATTGTCATAAATAAGGAAGTGCTTGAACTAGTAATTTCTACCACATTTCTTGGAATCACTATAGACTCACGATCACAATGGAATCCTCATATTGAAATCTTGTTAGGGAAATTTAGCTCTGCTGCCTACGCTGTTAAGAAAGTGAGGGTTGTAACAGACGTAGAAACAGCAAGATTAGTTTATTTTAGCTACTTTCACAGTGTGATGTTTTATGGTCTGTTGTTGTGGAGCTCAGCTGCTATATTAAGTCGATTTTTATATTACAGAAAGAGCAGTGCGCGCCATTTATAACCTCAGTCTTAAGGATTCCCTTAGAGATCTCTTTACAGAAATTAATATATTAACTGTAGCAACACAACATATTTTATATAATATTTTGTACGTAAAAAAATACTCTGATAGTTTTCTTAGGAAGTGTAATGTTCACAATATTAATACTAGGAATAAGGCTAAACTGATTGTCCCAAATTTCAGATTAAGCAAAACTGGTGGCTCTTTCATGGGTAGGTGTGTAAATATTTATAATAAAATTCCATTACAATTGACAGAAATGCCATACTGTAAATTTAAAAGTCACGTCAAAGGCATTCTTTGCGGAAAAGTTATTACAAACTTGATGATTACTTTAAGAATAAGACTGTTTGGACACGAGTTTAATATTAAGCCAGTTTATAGTCATAAGCACCATAAGCACCATAACCAATTTCGAATAAATATTATTTCATTTAATTTCATTGATCAATCGAGTCCAATTGAATCGAGAGTGCATACAATTTTAGTTTACGTATGTAACTATCAAGATATTTAATTAACCTGTTCTAGTTAATAGTGTTTCTAGTTTTTATTTGCATGCAACATGCTTCAAGCCGCCATAATAATGAGCCGACGCCCGTACCTTGTAGTGAGTCGTTAAACATTTATTTCAATCATTGCAGTAGTGATACTTGTATTTATGTGTGTTCCAATTTTGCCAATCAATAATGCACTTTAACTCAATACCACAAGTTTGAGAGCGTGGAGTCGGCGACGAGAGCGAAGGAGGCGCTACACGGCTGCGACATCTACTCGGGATGCTGTACACTGAAAATTGAGTTTGCCAAGGTTAGTTAAGTTTTACTTATTGTAATATGTATGTATATCTTTTTACACTAAACAAAAACCAAAAATTATAAAATTGTACGAAAATCGTTCAGATTAATATCTGACTTAACTTATTAAGAGACCATACACTGGATTCCATGTTGTAGTTTACAACCGTGGAAATTTTAAAACATTAATGCTAATGGTACGAACTTATAAATAAATTTGGTTATCATCTGTTTTCATGACAACGTAGCTTTCAGACGAGCGCTTGAAATGATAATAATTTTTTCATAATTTTAACAAAGTGTCAGTCAGATGGTAGATTTTCAAATAAACTAGTGCAGTGTCCCCACCATATCAAGCACAAAAAATACTTTCTGTATTCCCTTTTTTGAAACGGTGTATTTTTTTTCGTCGATCTCGTTATTTTGTCAGTTTGATATTTCTAGCAATTTCTAGCAAGCTAAACGTACAAAGTTGAAATTTGGCTGAACACCTGATTCTACATAAGCCCTAATATATTAGACAAAGTGTTTACGTTATTCTAATGCCGTCATAAAAAAAAACTTATTTATTATGAGAATATAAGTTACACTAGATATAGAAATACTGACTTAGAATTCGGTGGGTGTTTCCTACAGAATCATAAAAATCAAAATCCTGGAGTACCTTCGGAACATTAGACCAACTAGTGGTATAAACGAAATAATATCTCCAGTGCTGGTGAATCCCGTCCCTACAGAGAATATATTACAGGTCAAATGCCTTGTTGAGATGAACCAGGAAGCAGCAAATGGATGAGTAACGAGGTTTATTCAGAAATCACATGGCGATTTATGAAAATTTGGGTGCAAATGCTGTTCGTTAACGTAAGGCGTATATTTTCTGCAGCGAATCGTGGGCGGGCTTGTTGTTTAAATAAAGAAATATTATCTCTTTCTTAACTGCGTTTTTAAGTGCCGAGCTACACCGTTAAGTGAGTGCCCCGTCGAAACGATGCTTTAGTGTAGTATCATGTTACTGATGAATGGATGGATAGACAAACAAAACTAGTTTGTATGGCCTTTAATAAGTATTGCCAAAGATGTTTTATTAAACGCAACTTTCGGTACTCCAGACATCCTAAGATAAAACTGAACCCTTGTATGATCACTTGTGTGTGTGTGTATCATCTGTTTTTCCTTCTGTCACGTGACTTTCGAGATTTTTATAATACAATCTTAGTGACACAAAGAATATTTTATTATTTTAAAATTCATAGATTCTTTGTACTAACCTTATCACACTTATTTTTATATTCACACAGGGTATATAAAATATTTCAAGATACATTTACAGTACAAAACTTCATCACATTTTGTAATACTTATTTTTTTATTTATTTACAGTAAACATACTAGAAAATTCAGTGAGGTATAAAAGATAGATAATACGACACAGCTATTTTTTTACAAAGGATAGATTATAAAATCTTAAAATTTCTCTAAAGTATACCCCGTAAAGGAAACCTACTTAAATATTTAATAGGGACCGCTTTCAAAAATTCAATAAGGGATATAGGAATAATTTAGTGCTGGTTTCAGGTTAATCCAAAGCCCTTCGTAGTCATTCAGCTATGGGTATATAAGTTGTAATTTTTCACGTTTATGCGTATACTGAAAGTCAACTAAAAACATAATTCATAACTCATAGTATAGGTGCATGCATAATTCTTTCACAGAATATTTTTTATTTTTTGCCTATCATTGGGTTTACTGTATCCTCTCAATAACGCTCAGGCTTGATTGGCAGAAAATACAATTAAACATTACATCCTACCATCATACCTGGCTGTATAAATAAGTACATACATACATGTTGGACATAATTGTAGCACAGCCATGCCACAATAGTTTCTGCCCTATAATGTCGTGGGGAACTCCCTACAGGGTAAAGCGTCGAGGGTCTGATTCCGCCAAAGTTTATATGATAGATAAATGTTTATTCTTGAGTCTTCGTCTATTTTCAGCGTCTTATTTGCGTTTGTTCACGCTACTAGCGCCGCTGGGAATCTATGGTGGGGTGACTAAATCTATACTAATAAAATTGTAACCGGATCGAATCTGTACATGGATTTTTTTGAAATCTTAACGTTATCGTCATGTCACAGATTAGATTAGGTTAGAGAATGTTTTATTTTATCTATCTGTCTTGGATGATACTTGGCCTTTTAAATAGTTTATATTATGGGTTACACTCTAGGTTATTTTTTGTCCCGGTAATGTGTTTCCGTGGGATATGAAATAAATAGACCATCAAGAGGGCAGTAAATAAAATTTTGAATGCCTGGCTGAAGCTATTATTATGAATTTATTTGTTTCTAATGCACAGAACTAGAAAACCCCATACTTAAAACCATACAGTTGCTATATCTTAACGCAAGGCATTAGTTTTTGCTAGCAAAGCGTGAGTGGGCTACTAGTATTACATATATGTACATAAATGGGTGCGTGATATTTTTTCTAATATCACGAAACAATTGTGTTTTCAAAGATTCTTACCTAATGTTATTACATAATATAATAATTTTACAGTGTTCGCTTTCGAATAAACGTAGAACACGTTCAATTCGTATGCATTGTACTAGAATCTTCTTTTTATTCCCCACACTTTCCCTTCTTCTCGTGGTTCTTTTTCATTCTGTTAAAATATTCGTCTTATTTCCCCGATGAACGTAGCTTTGACGTTATTCCAAATTGGAATATGTGTTTGTGGAGCATTATTTTTCATAAAAATGCTATGCTAGCTTTTGTTAATTTTGCCTGCAGGATGTTCGGGTATTATCTGAGTTATGTAAATTCTTTGACTACTAAATGCCCGAGGGTCATTTGAATTTCAGCTATTTATTATCAGGACACCTTGGTCTGGCTCAAGTACTAAGCGGATTGAACGTTTTGCTTTTGTTCAGCCACTTGTCGATGATTTCAAGGGTGTTACTGTTGTTGGTAATGAGCCGCGACGGACAGCTTTCCTTCAAATTACCAATCTGCCTATTCGCTAGCTGTTGATAAAAATAAAGCAATGAAGTTCCTATTGTATCATGCCTGTAAAAAGATTGAACATTGTCTCCTCGTTATAAAAATATTAAAATTTTAATCGCCTCCTCTCAATATCTTTATATCTTTGCCACTCTGTAGAGTTGAAATATGCTAAAATTCACGCGTTATGTAAACAAAATAACTGTCAAGAAAACGTACTTGGAACCAGAAATGTGTCATAATGGAACAAATATTTACCTGTGATCATCTGTTTGACATCATCATCATTATATGAGTATAAACCTAAATTCTTGACACGTAAACGAAAATTTCAATAGCGTTTGTTAAGAAGTATCTTTTCGTTTACCCTCATTTCTAATATACGCGTGTAGCTCGCAAACAGTTAAAAAACCCTGTCTACCGTACCTCCTCTTGTACAGTCCACAAATCAAATAAAAAGTTTAAAATTGGTACTGCAATTTCCTTCTATTTCTTAAACATTACTAGCATGTGTCGTATATTGATGATTAAGGCAAACTCGACTTGATAACATATATATCAGTCACATAAATTGTGTTAATTATCAATATAGCATTGATTCGATGTAACCGGATTGAACTACACATTGCTACCGTATAACTTTGTTACTCAAGTCTTCCTTTGACTCTTTTGTCAAAATGTTTATTTTTCTATTACAAAACAAATTACAAATCATTACACAAGTTTGAAAACTTTAAGGCGTAAATATATTGCTTTTGCATTAATTTCCCTCCCTGAAACGTCGAATAATATATTTTCCCGTCGACTGTACCATGCCACCCCGTAGTCATACTCGTCCAGGGGTGATCAATTTTTGTTACCGGACGCAACGTAATGGTTCCTTTTGTGCGCTAAACGCGGGCCTTTCGGGCCATTTTGTACTTTTATTTTTTTTTCTCTTCGCTCAACATATTGTGATTTGTCGTCGAGTAATCGCTCCTGGCTAGGGACGCTTATAAATAAATATTTATGGGGTATTATGACTCCGAAATGTTTTGCAACCCTTGTTAGTCAAACGTTTATAGGTTTCGGGGTTAAGTAGGGAGTTAAGATGCCCATGTTCAAATTATTCGCGCCGGTGATTATGTGTTTCCCTATCCGGAGGATACTGTTTACCGCGGAATTTAAATTTTCCACAAACGTAGCTATAAAAGCGATTAAAACCGGGCATTTCCAGATAAGCCCTAACCAGTGGTATCTCGGGAAGAGTAGACTACAACAATAGAACTTTAGAATTATTAGACAAACTTCTAACTGCAAGACAAAGTTAGCCTGAGACAGAATCAAGACCAAAGTTCGAATCAACTAGAATACTGCTAATCTTATTTTACTATTTGGTCCAGCGAATGTAACAGATCGCTGTCACAAATCGTTGTTATAGAACGAATACTCGTTCATAATTATTAAAATTATAGTACATTTATATATAACAATTATTTCCATACGATTGAAGATCGACCGTCTCTTTATGTGAAGTGTTTTGATTTATCAATCACCAAGTTTTCAGTCTGGAACAACAAAGTTGAATTAAGAAACAATAAAGGGAGCGTAATTGACGGTTTGAATATCACATTGATTTCCTTTTTTGTCGTATTAAGATACGTGTTATTTTATTTTCTTTCATTAACTTATTTATCTATATAATATTCTTCTTTTTTTAAAAAAGATGATAATGTTAAGATGAGATAACTCAAAACTCAAAAAAATTGATACTATTATAAATGTCATATTTTGCTTCTTTTTTGCTCTTTTTCTTTTTTTTAGTTCTTGAGGTCCACGTTTAAAATGGAGTCAGATTCAAGTATTGATAAACCCATATGATTACCCAAAAATCATTGAGGTGGTCCCAAATTATAACACGACAAAAATTTATTTAGATCTGTATAGCCATACGTCACAATGTTTTTGAATTCCAATTGAAAGCATTATATCTAAAAATCGAATTTCAACCAGTAATTAACTGAATTGATATGAAACGCTTTAAATGATTATAGAAACAAATTAAGCTGTGAAAAAGAAAACGTGTTCAATTAAATCCTAATGTATGCACACACTTCTAACCTCAGGTCAAAGTTATCTTCGTAAAGCTTTAGGGCGTCCGTATGTCGGGACTAGATCTAGGGTCGGATTATCCGAAATTGGCATCGTTCCACTTGCACCCTCTGAATTACACCACAATACATTTTATTTGGTATGACTGAACGGTTGAATGTATATAGAATAATCTATACGTTTATACTTAAGAAAAATATGTTTTGTTTAATTACTTTTTACTACTTAAGTTTTATTATTAAATTCATCAGTTGTACGAGCACTCCTTTCTCAACCATATAATTTTTATATAATTTTTCACACAAACTATTAAAACAATACAAAGAAATTTGAACTAAAAATCAAATGAAATTATGTTAGTATCAGTTGACGACTACTTACTTGTTACTCTTCACCAAATTTATGCTTTACTTTCAAAATAGTACTTGTACCTACCCCAAACAAATTTTATCAACTTTTAGCAGGCATTTAATAAATTTTATGTTTAGCCCATATTAGAGATATTTTTTCTTAATTTAATAACTAGATATAAATGTATTTATCGCAATAGCTGCATATAGCCAATTCTATTGCTGCTTAATGGGGCGGCCTAGAATACCTCCCCCCAATCCCATGCTGTCAGAACAGGCGACTGAAGCGAGCCAACTTGGTGGTAGGGCTTCGCGTAAGGATTACATTATCAGTATTATTATTAAGCCATGAATATGTATTATTACTGGTATGATTATCTCTCTGTGAAGCCTGCCTGGCTAGCTACCACCGTCCTGCTTGAGTCATCCGCCAAACGACTCGTCTTGTTCCGGCTGGCGGCTAGAGAGCCAGTACTCTCTCTCTTACCTTATCTTTTCCTGGCCGACAACGCATCAGTGATACCTTTAGTCTTGCTAATGTCCATGGGCGACGGTGACCACTCATCGACAGAGGGCTCGGCTACTTGTTTGTCGGCTATTAACATAAAAAAATCAGACCTTTATTTAATATTATACTGTTAACGGAATGTTCATAGTTACTTGTATTTCCGATTCCGTGGCAAATCACGAGTATCCAAAGATGCAAATGTGATTAGATCTAGGTATCCGTCTTAGATCCTAGAATCCTATCTCAGTAATTTTTGCGTAATGCTCAGATTAGATGGTCAGATATTCAGACGGAAATTTTAAAAAATACGTGATTGGTCTGAATCTTCTTCCTCCTGCCCTCTATCCCACGTTACGTGGGGTCGGCACAACATGTTTTCTTCTTCCATTCTTCTCTGTCAGACGTCAGCTCCACATCCATACCTTTCTTATTCATATCCTCTTTCACACACGTGATTGGTCTGAATATTGACATTAAAATTTTCAGTAAATGCGTAGTATAGTATAAATAAAAATATATAGTATGTATGTATGTAGTACGTACGTGCAGATACGATTCCGTTAGAGTTTCATTTTTAAGTAGCCAGCAACCAGCCCCGGTATCGATCGGGAGCAATTTGCTAATGAAGAAAATGAGATTTTCGGTAACAAAAAATATTAAGTACTAGCTGGTGCTCGGTGCGCTTCGCTTCACCTACAAAATCTACCATTTTTAATACGTAAATAAAAAACATTTTTTTTTTATGTTTATGATTTTTGTTATTGTAAAGCACTTGGGTACACAATATTTTAGGTTTTGCCATATTGAGCAAAAATAAATAAACTTCTCGGTTTACCAACGCGGGAACAATGTGTTCAGTGTTTTTTTAGTGTTCCATTGCAGCCACATGCATGTATACAAAATTTCGTATAAATTCGATCTATGGTTCAAAAGATAAAAATCAATAAACATTCGTATACGCACACTCCCGCATTACGATGCACTGTGTTGCGGACGGCACACACGATACACAAATATGATATACATACCTATCACAAACACTTACATATGACCTGAGAACATAAATTTATTTATCGTAGAAATGTCGGCCGCGGTCGGAAATCGAACCAGGAAACCCTCATTCGTAAGGCAAGGTTACTACTAAGTGGACGATCTGGTCGTCAAAGATAAACCAAAATTTCGGCTGCAAAGACTTAACATTTTCACAGAACATTGTATCAAGCAGTAGCGAGAATTCACGACCATTACGTATTAGAAATCTTTTACATACAAAAAAAAAAATATCAAACCCTGGTTAACAATTCGCAACAACTCAACGAGATCCAAGTTGAAATTCTTCACGTGTAAAATAGTAGTTGCTTCATAGCAGCAATAACAGTAAGTGTATTTTAGTCCAAAGTGTAAAACTTGTAGTCAAAGTGTAGTAAATACAGCGAATTATAAAGTTCTACGAGAGTTCAATAGTCTAGATTCTGAAGATATCATTTATTTCTTTCATTTTCTATATTATGTCTTTAATATAATTCACAACGGGGAATACCAAATTAAAGTTCGCACTAAACTTTAAGCTTAGGTCAAAGTTAGACTTGGACAAGTTTAGAATGTTCAAGATAATATAATTTTAGATTTAGTTTCATACTAACAACGAAAGCCATTCTGTTCAAAGTAACTTCCTCTTGAAATGTTGTTTTACATAATGTTACATTAAATCATAAATACGAAGTAACAATAAATAGGTTTTATTGTTAGTATTTAATTATGTAGATTTAACGTTATTTGCAAATTTGTATTGAAATAATAAAACTATCTTAAATGTAACTTGGTTTGTAATGTAATCTTACAATGAATACATCATGATTGAGGGTAATGAATAAATTATCGTTTGATAACCATTATGGCACGTCGCTGAACTAAGGTGTTTTCTGTAATGAGAGGATTTTTAAAGTGGAAAAAGAACTCATACACAAAAGGATTTCAGACTATTGTTTCTTTATTATATAATGGTGCCCAATAAACCCTTATTACATTATATGACAAATACCGAATGATAACGCAATTTTAGTTGTCCTATTCTTATGCATCTGGAGACGGAAATTTAGTGCAATGGAGTTCGAATTCCGGAATGCGAATGCCAGCTACAGTTGCACACCTAAACACTGAATTGATCTCCCGCAGCCATAGTCGAGCTGCCAAAACTTTGTTTAGAAACAATGCAACAGTGAGGTTGTTCACGTTCCCCTACACATTTATGTTATGGGCGAGACTTGTTCGGAATTGAAAAAAGAATTTTAACGCAATAGTAAATAGTTATATTAAAATTTGTTATGGTTAATGTTATTAATAAAAATAATTACGAAAGTTACCAAGTAAAAACGCGATGTTGCTGTACGAGTGACGTAATACTACGTATGATCTGTGCTTAGTACTCTATAGCACATATAAGTAGTACATCGGGTACGTGTCAATGACGACCCAATAATTACAGCGTGCCCAGGGATCACGCTTTGCACATCTGTTCCTTTGTCAGCTTCTGTGACAGTCTATTTTTTTCAGTCATTAAATACAAATATAAGACAAGGAAGAATAATATTTCATTTGAAAATACAGAGAGAAAAGATACTCCAGCTGATTCTTTTCGCTTCTTTTTATTCGTATGAAGATATACAAACGAAAGACCCGAATTTCTGTTTATGAAACTATTTCATTTCGTGAATAAAAGCTATAAACTAACGCTGCATTTCGGGTACTTAAGTTGCACTGTATGGCATGTGAAAATGAAAAAAAAAGCTGTTTTCGCGTCTTTGTACGTTTTCTTAGTTAATTATATTGGTGAAATTAAAATTCTACTATAAATAAATAATCAGTTCATCTTTCTCTATTTTATTAACTAAGTAAAGTTTAGAGATGAGTCGGAAGTTGGAAAAATGCCTTGACCACATCTCGGGATCGGAGGCCAGTGATCTTGATAGGTAATAGTTGTTGATATTTATGGAAGTTTTTGATGCTTAGAACCTTCCCAGTTTCAAATTTTCTCTATTGCTGCGTCTTCAAAGGGCCGATGATTCAAATAGGCACATTAATATTTTCATATAATATATAATTTTAATTTTATTACAAACATAAAAAGATTTATTTGAATCGTATAGTGACGTATTTTGCATAAATTAATAGAAATATAATTCTCATTTAAATATTAATCGGATTAATACGCGTACAAACACACAAACAAAATTGATTACAATATAAAATTATTCTCTTGTTTCATCACTAGCGAGAAGCGACTGTCGACTAAAAAATTATAAAAAGTTAGCAAAATTAAACATCCTTATTTTCCTTCAGCACTCAATTTATACCCTCTCTCGTCGATTTTATTAATTAATTGCCATGGATACTTACGTATATACGTATCCATGTGCTTGTATGTACTATTTCAATTATTTTAAGTTTATTGATAGGTTGTAGAATGTTTTTTGGTTACATTTAGCAAGCATCTAGCAATTTCACAGAAGCAGAAAAGTATTGTCCACTTTATTATGTAGCGGGTACCTACTCACGATACGTTTTTATGTGTCACTGATATTTCGCCCCAGTTGCATGGATCGTGGTCACGGCGAAACTGCGGAGGCGGCGAGAAACCGTCGACAAGCTAGTGGTAGATTAATCTATCTACCCCACGTCCAGTTCGTTTTTTGTTTTTTAATTGCCGTATCACGACACACGACACTTACTGTATCTTCACGCACTAAACTTTACACTTTATGTGCTGTACATAATGCGTTTCATGTTTATGTTTATGCACTGAGCTAGTGGTGCTAGAAAATGGAACTTTAACTGCAGCAAGATATGCCACTGAATTTCTGAAAGACTACACTGGTCCATTTTAGTGGACATGGGCGAGAATGTCGTTTTTATGCAAGACAATGCCCGCCCGCATACAGCTCAGATAGTGTTTGCCTATTTTTAAGAAGTCGGTATCACACACATGGAGTGGCCAGCACGCGGCCCCGTCTTAAACCCCAGTGAGCATGCATGGGACGAATTAGGACGAAGTGTACGTCAGCGGAATCCGCCGCCAATCGCGCTACGTGAAATGAAAGTAACTCTAATAGAAGAATGGCAGAATATTCTGCACCGTCACCTCAAAAACCTAGGAGAAAGCATGCCAAATCGCATAACAGCAGTGTTGCGAGCTCGCGGAGGCAACACAAAGTACTAAAATGCGTGAAAACTGCACATCTGTAACCAATCTACATTTACGAAAGTATTGGAAAAACTACGCACTTTCATTTATTTTACATTTATTATAAATAAAAAGCTTCAATTATTTATTTATTTTCATTTAAGAACATTAAAATATTCTTTATAAAATTAAGTCGGGTACTTTTGAAGGTATTGAAGATTTTCTAATCGACCCGACCCTATTTCTTTGCGGTCCAGTGTATTTATATGCAATATGTTGTAACCAGGTCTTCGATTGCTGAGTGGTCTGGTTGCAGACTTTTCCTCTGAAATTTGTGCGATCTGATCGTTTACTAATATCGTGCAGACTAACGGCATCGGTTGTCATCCTTAACGATATATTCGTTGCTTACGTTTGATTCTAAATCTCTAAATTTAGCTCTGCTTGAAATTGATTATAGAAGTATTGTTACAAACAATTTGCCATGTGGCGAATATATACTGACCATACATGGGTGGCATAAGTTATCAATTTGTATTATACTAGAATACGCCATTGATAGCCGTAATAGACCAGCTTCAAATTCACTAGAAATGAGTAGCATTAATTAAACAATATTTTATTTATGGTCATTGACAGGGCAGGGTCCATTATGACCTCAAAATCTTCTGAAACTGATATTTATAAATATAATAATACTCATTATCTTAATTATTGCATACGTGATATATCATAACGAAGTTTTTTATTTATACACACTCAATATAAAGAAGTTGGTGTTATCTACAAAATGTAGGCTAGCTTACTAGTCGCTTCACAATAACACAAAGCTTGTTTTCACAAATACTATTTGCAAGCGAAACAATGATTGTAAGTTCTTATGAAGCGTTTTATAAACTTTTCCTTTTACTCCATATATTTAAACCTAAACCTTGCTCAGTTTTTTGAAGCTTAGCATTCGGATAGACAGATATATACTTTATTTTATACTGTGTAGTAATGAATCTACTATTTAATATTTTATTATGTATTAACTAGACGACTTTTAACCTAGTTTATGGTTAATGTCTCCTATCATTGGTGACATTTCTTATGTCACCGATCAATGTTTGCTATCAATGTGTGTGTGTGTGTGTGTGATCAATGTGTGCGTATCTATCGCACAAGGGTATGAGCATATATATGGTCGTCTTTTTATTCATTTATTTATTTTATTATATTTTTTTATGTTAAAAGCCCTCAAACGAGCAGACGAGCCACCTGATGGTAAGTGGTCACGGTCGCCCATGGACATCAGCAGGACCAAATGTATCATTGATGTGTTGTCGGTCAGAAAATAAGAAGAAGGTAAGAAATAATGTACTGGTTCTGAAGGCCCCAACCGGAACACGACGAGTCGTTTGGCGGCTGACTCAAGCAGGAGGGTGGTAGCTAGCCAGGCAGGATTTACGGAAAGATAATAATAATTATAATAATATTAATGACTTAATAATAATATAGATAATATAATTCTTACGCAAAACCCTACAACCAAGCAGGCCGTTTTCTGTCGCTTTTTACGACACCCTTTTCTACCAGCATGGGATTCGGGGGAGTATTCCAGGCCGCCCCAATACGGCAAAAACAGTATTGAATGAAAAAAAGAAATGTGGTGTCGTGGGACACCAGGTAGGAACGAAGTTCCTTCGGCTAATGTAGAATCGACACAATTAGGAAAAAAAAATCGTGCTCAATTTTACGTAGATTTTCTTGATTTTTCTCGTAAATTTTGCTGATTAGTTTTTATTTAAGTACAGGAAAGTATTTAGGAAATTCAGTATTTTAGGAAATAATAAATTACGTAAAATAAAAAAAAACGTAATTCAAATTATGAACTAAAATAACAAAATATTATTATTATAAGTAATTCTTATTAATCAGTCTCGTCATTAAATTCTATTGCTGAAACTATTGGCTTGAGAAAGAGAAAGGTATTATACACTACTCGCTTGTGTATCTCACTACACTATCACATTTTTTTTAGTTCGGTTGCGCAGCAAAATCCCTATCTCCTCCAAGCCTGCCGTAAGGAACTTCGTTCCAATATGTCTCTTTATTTTTCTCATTTAACGGTTTTATTCCAAGGACTTTTTCTTACGGTTTTACTATCACATTTTTTTTACTTCGGTCGCGCAGCAAAATCCCTATTTAACGGTTTTATTCCACGGACTTTTTCTTACGGTTTTACTAACACATTTTTTTTAGTTCGGTCGCGCAGAAAATCCCTATCTCCTCCAAGCCTGCCGTAAGGAACTTCGTTCCAACAATATTTATTGACAGAAAGGCACGTCGTGTTACATTTGGAAGAGAAAACATATGAAAAAAATATTCTCGGTGGTGTCGGCATTCCCAGCAAGTAAATAAATGTTCATGTGGAATGCTAAGCATTCGCAATAAGTCGATATTAACCCTCTCTACAGTACACACTAGACGCCTGTTGCCCGACAACGTAAAATTTTTAATTCTTTTATTGAATATATTTTACGTTTCTAATGTCAACCTGTTGAGTTTAGTAAGGTGTTACGAGATTTTTTTTTAATCATATAGTACAAATAACCTGTCTTATGCTTGATTTACGATTGAAACTTCACTGTTTTATATCCATCGTAACGACAGAATTACACTGACACGGCAATATGTGAACTTAACATTGGCGTGCATCTATTTCGAACTTTAAATTAATTATAGCTTTTCGCTTCATCGCAAAAGCCAATTGATTACGTATGTCGATACACTTCGTATCGTGGACGAGCTGTGGAATAATGATAATAAGAAATTTATGTTTTAATCGGTGAAAAATATTGAAAAGAACACCTGGCCTTTCTTAAGGGTTATGTGGGATAATTACACACTAAGATAAGCCCCTTCGACAGCCATATGGCGCATAGACGGAATCCTTTGTGAAAACACCGGCACATCCTCTGCTCAATGACCTATGGTGGGGTCATCACGGCAAGGTAATAGAAACTAGAATACCCACTTTATCACTTTTTAAGAAAAGTTGTCTATTATACGCACGCCTGGCAGATGCCAGAATTGAATTGATGAAGATTGCGAATTGTAGATATAACTCTATATCGTTGCAAGTTAATTTCCATTTCACATGTAAAATCATGAATTGAACGAAGACCAGAGGTAAAAATTAATTTAAATTAGAAACGTAGCTTGTTGTAGTGCGCAGTTACGAAAATGTTTATAATTATTTATTTCTGGCTGAAACGGGAAAAACCTCATTAAAACAATCTGAAGCATATTTACGTCATTAACTCGTACGATTCACATCTGTATCATTATCATATACTGCAGTAAAAATATACAAAGGTGGGAATAAAAATGTTCAAAATTTGTTTACTTTATGGGTACTTATTTTTAATTAGGTAAGATAATGAGTATTGTAGATTTGGATGTAACTCATCAAAATAATATTTAATAACGTTTAAACGTTACATCTGTCAAAAATGTGACTACATGACGACCACGCCTGCTCTGTCAAGATTGAATCGATTAAGAAGAGAATCATCGCATTCAATACAATCATACCATAGTCATGAAATATTCTCGCGATAAGTACACCAATATGACTATCTGAATATCGAAAATTATGAATTTTGACCCATGCTACCATATTGAAACATTTTCCTTGTTGATAAATAAAAAATCCTTTCTCTTGTTATCTTATCTCAAGTTTAAAGATTTATTTAGGTAGTAGATACCTACAATGCTTTGATAACCCTTTTCAAGTTGGGAACCCCGGGCGGATCGTGACAAGATTCAAAGCTTCAAAGGGGTACAAGATGGCCGCCAGCGAGAGTTTTTAAGGGCACTCGATCTTCCTCGCTTAAGTGATCAACCAAGTATTATGAATTTATGAATTCATCATACCCATCTTAACTATATGAATTCAGAATATAATAGATTTATTGATGAAAGTATGAACACAATGTTACCATCAGAACAGTTGGTGAGATATCTTCATGGTTATCCTGTCTTCGTGGCCTTTTAGAACTGTTAAATATCCAGGGCCGATAATGGAAATATGAAATACTAATGTAAAATACACAAAGACTTTCTGCAGAATTTTTTTTTTACCTTACTCAAACTCTACTCTTAGGATTCTTTGTCTTCTTGGAGTTAAACCGTTATACACAACTTACAGATACCACGATCAATCAAAACCCGAGGACAAACATTCGTCTCACACACAAATACTTCGGAATTGTAATCGAATTCCTTGGCAGGTATACCCTTCTCGCATAGTTTAGTTTTAATGAAGAGTGGTAATTTATAATTCATAAAATTGTACAACAATAATGTATCGGAATAAAAAGTATAATTCACGTACATCCACCTATCATTTGCATACGAAAATAAAATTCATTTACGTAAATTTTGTCAATAATTGAGTTTAACTATGCATTTGCTGCCGAAACGTATTCATATCGGTTCGTAAGCTTTTATTCGTGTAAAACAGCTGGCGAAATCAGTGGAAAATTTAAAATTATATTTACTTACAGTTCGTTACCCTGATTTGTAGGTGGAGAATTATGTATTATTATGTTTTCAACCGTATTGTGGCGGCCTAGAATACTAACACCAATCCCATGCTGGTAGAACAGGGTGTCTTTAAAAGGCGACAGAAAACGGCCTGCTTGGTTGTAGGGTTTTGCGTAAGAATTATATTATCTATATTATTATTAAGTCATTACTATTATTATAATTATTATTATCTTTCCGTGAATCCTGTCTGGCTAGCTACCACCCTCCTGCTTGAGTTAGCCGCCAAACGACTCGTCGTATTCCGGCTGAGGGCTCGAGAGCTAGTACCTTCTTTCTTTCTTCGTCTCTCTTGGCCGACAACCCATTAGTGATACCTTTGGTGTTACTAATGTTCATGGGCGACGATTACCAATTGCCATCAGGCGACTCGTCTGCTCGTTTGTCGGCTATTTACTTAAAAAAAATAAGGCGTTTTGATTCCGATGCACGGGCATTATAAAGCCGTGGAAAGAAATTTAAACTTTTTTTAAATAAATTCTTAGATTAAATTTGTATTTAAAGATTTACATTTGAATTTTAATTAAAAACCATTAGATTCTTAATAGTATATATTTTACTAAGGACTGATTGATGGAGACTGCCATTGGATATGTCTGCATCTATATGGTTTATCCACATAAACCATTAAACCCGCAAAAACCAAAATCGGATTTCAAAATATCAGATTGGCCATACAAACAAAAAGGAGGCGGGTCAATCTGATAATTCAATCTCAGCAAATACCCATGTTTATAATGAATAAAGAAATAATATAATACAAAGTGTAATTTATGTTTCATTACAAGAAGCGTGCTGTTAGTAAGTGACATGATATGATCTATCACATGCGATAATTCAATTGTCGTCAGTCGACGCGGAGATGCGCCATCTGAGCCAATAACGATAATGGCGGCTGAAAAGGACATTTTATTATACTATAGTTAACACATTGTAGTACGCCGTCTTTGATATTTTAACAAAAGTCGACATCGTTCTGATATCGTGTTGTGTGATTAGTTTGTGATGTATGAAGCGGTGGGTGCATTTTGTTCTTAGCCTCAATGCTCTTCCTCGAATGTTGTATGATGAACGCCTATCGAAGACTTCTCTAGACCTCTCCGTTGGCCGAATGAGTATGTCAAAGAATTCGTTAGATGACTAAAATGAAAAAAAAAGTATTATATAAATGAATCATGATGGCGACGAGGACGTTATATTATTATAGATAACTAGTTTACCATGAGATGTGAAATATAAAAATGGTAAGTGTCGTTTCATTGTGAATTGCCTATAATAATATCAATATAAAAAAGTTAAATTTTTTAATATATTTGTGATGTGTCAATTAACTGTAAAGATTGTTTAAAAAACTACACCATAACACATATTCTCTAGGCCTTCTGATCGCTTCGATGTCACAAAGTGTAATAAAAGCATTCAATCTTGTATAATGTCTCGTTATAGATCCTACTACTATGTGATTGAAATTTAGAATCTAGATTTAGCAGCATGTGCAATTAGATCCATTAGACAACTCAGGTACACGTTCTCCAATCCCTCAAAACCACAACGCTCTAACAATCTCCCAAACACAAATGTACACAATTCTCCCTGGCTCACTATCTGATTGTGTCGGAGCTGATCATAATTATGTAGATGCGGATGGGCGTGAATGTTAGCAATGTAGCGAGCAGGCGAGCTAGGGATGTGATTTTGCGAATATATTTTGGAACACTGTACGAAAAGTCATCATGGATAAAATTTCGTGCGACCAGAAAAACAGTTTATTGTTCAAAATAATAATTTGGAATACCAAGGACATGCGACATACGACGAAATCGCTTATAACAATAATTTAATTTAATTGAGCAGTCAAACAAAGTCCGTAGAATCCGGTTTTTTTCTTAATGAATTGCCCATCTAAAATCAAAACGATGTATATAAATATCAGGTGTTACTTTTCACAGCTTTTTTTTAATGTTAATAGCCGACAAACTAGCAGCCGAGCCACCTGATGTTTAGGGCTCACTGTCGCCCGTGTACATCAGTGAGACTAAAAGTATCACTGAGGCGTTGTCGACCAGCAAATGAGAATAAAGAAAGTAATAGTACAATTTTTATTGTTTTCGTGGGAAGGACTATCTTTAAAAGATAACCGGCCTCTGGATAGTTTGTAAATTTTGTATGTTATGTGAGCTTGATACCTAGATTCGGTATTTTTGATACTAATCATATATTATTTCCCTTTAGATACGTTAACGTGACATCCCTGAGAGTTAGTGTATTTTGACTAATCTTATACAGTCAGGTACAGATTGAATTGTTTCGGTAACAGATCTGTGTTAACAGTGCACTAAGTAATTAAGGATTTAGTGCTGTACATTTCGCGTTGATATTTATCAATAAAAAAATATTATTGAACTTATGTACACACATAACGAGTTATACTTCTTTAACGTATACATTATCAAATTTGAGTAATTTAACACCACATTTATATTCTGTAGACGCACCAATGATTACCTTTTTTTCTACTGTCTGTGAATGAAAATAATCATTTACAAAAACAAAGGCTTGTGTTACTGATGCATAAAATGTGATACAAATGCATAATATATAAAAATATTTTGATTATAAAGTATAAATAGAATAGAACAGTGACCTCAATTAATTTTCCCGTTGTTGCACATAAAAAATATAATTTTCAAGTAATATCCTATTAATTTAAAACTCAATCCTTGGCTTGTATCTTAGCTCAGTGAAGCTAAAGGATGGCTTACAAAAATATGAAATATGACAGTGCCCGCTTGTTCTTATGTACAATTTTGGCAAATGCATCCGTCGTCCGGGCGCCTGTGTATCACAATCTTCATAGCGGATACGGCGGAAAAAAAACCGTTAAGTGTGTTTTTATAGATTGTAAATTTATACATTTTGGAATTTTTCATATATTTTTCATTTACTTTAAATAAAAAAGTAGGTGGTTAAAAATTAGTAAAATATTTATCAAAGTCACGAAATTTAAAAAAAGCTTTTAGTAAGCGTTTATCAGATCTCAAACAGTACACATAAAACTAAATACATAAATGCAATGCTGTTTTTTGTAGTTACATAAAAAATTTCCTTGCTTTATTTTTTATTTAAAAAAAAATTCGAATCAATGAAAAGCGGAGTGGTTCTTCTTTGATATCTTAGAATCATGATTAAAGTTTATTGATCACCTCAGATTTACGATGTTTTATTGTTATAAATTTTTGTTTATGTTTATTTGTATATTTATGTTTAAATGTAAATAAATAAAGGTCAAATGCGGGATGTATGAAAGTCATATCTTTTAAAAGTTCATATCTTTATAAGTTCATATCTTTAAAAAGGCTCGACCGATTTGGCTGAGTTTTTTGTTGTGTTCGTAATTGTCAGTTTGTATGAAGAAAGATATTCGAAAAATGCACCGTTCGCAGTTCCGTTCAATGAAAAATTCGGTTGGATTAACGTACTTTTCTTCATTACTAAAATACAAAGCCTTTCGTTAGTTTATTATAAATTTAGTGAGAGATCTGTATTTAGTTAAATCTTTTGTTTCATATTTATTACACAAATTAATTATTCTGCTTGTTTCTTTACAGCCCGAAAGATTGAACGTATTCAAAAACGATCAAGACAGTTGGGACTATACACGTAAGTTTAAATATTTTTTCTTCATATAATTTAGTGTACAAATGTATATGTAAAACGTTTTATACATACATTTGTATTAAGCGATCCACATCACATTACAAATTACTATAAAAATTAACGTATCATAAAAAAATATAAATGTTGCTTATAGTTTTTCGTATTTTTAATTATTTTTTTGAACACTGTTACTTATATATTAAAAATTCTGTATTTTTTCATTAAATAAAGAAAATATACAATAATATTATGAATTAATGTGAAATGGATTTGAAATAGTTATAAAATGTAGTTTAATAGTATTTCTTGGTTTCTTCGAGTTTATTTTAGTAAATACATTTTATCTGTAATGCGTACTCACTGAATATACAATATCGGTAAAAACATAACTATCGTGAGTGCTCATTACATTTAAAATTATTTAAATATCTTGATCAATGTAATTATTTTTGACAGTAACAATACAAAAAATAGTTTTGGATAAATCTGAAATTATTAAAAAGTTTTACCTCTCCTAGATTCACTGGCGAGGCAATATTGGAACACTAATGTGCAGAAGGTATATGTTCTGTGACCAATTTGAGATCGTTAAATTTAGCTTATAATCATATGAATAGAGACAATTGTATATGAGAAAAAAAATATCAATGTTGTGTAACCGCATGTTTACAAATTACAAGTATGATCCAAGCCACCTTAATAGTTAGACGGGTACCTAATAAATATACTATGTTTTTAGTTATTAATACAACTCCAAGAAATACTTTTAACTCATTACATTTTATAATTTATCTTTGAAAACTATTCAACATACTTAGTAAGTATCAACGTGGAGATTTTTGTGTACACGTAATTTTACTCTTAAAGTTTTACATTCCTAAATCTCTAAAGTTTTAAACCAATATTTTCAATTCCTTAGTTCGCGCGCAAATGTAATTTGTTAAGTAGTTTTCAAAATTAAATTTCAAGTAACCAATTTTTCTATTTCAAAATTTGGCATGAATTATTTTCTGCGTAGTGAGCATGACATTTGTAAATTTTATTTTAATGTTGTTATAAGATTTGACACAAGCGTACCAGGAAGAACAATACATACAATTAGTGAGTACAATAACAAAAGTAACAACTATTACTCGTACAAATATCGATCATAATGTGTATTCCGATCCAGTGATATGATATTAAGGAACTATTTTCTTTTTCGATATTGTTACTGATACTTTTAACAACATATATAACAATTGTACTGAACAATACCTAATTCTCATAACCGTACTAAGTAGAGTACAAAACAAAAAAAATAATAATCTCAAAGCAGATGTTTTTTTTCTACATATGTATCTAATTCGACGAGCCGATTTCATCCTTTGACATTGTAATTTAGATCCCGGTACATAAGGATGTTTAGCTCCGAGTAGCCCACAAAAGCCTTACAGATGTCCTTTCGTGAAATCCATACTGAACACGGAAATATGCCCTGATTAAATCGACCTTCTTTCGGCCGAAAAAACTCATCTACATCCTGTTACTGCCTTATATTTGGACACCGATTGCAGATAAAAAATGGAGTCAATGTTAAATAGAATCCAATACATATCGACTATACAGGGTGTAACATTTTAACATTGTGGAGTAAATATTTAACAAAAAAAAATATTTTCCGTCGTTAAGTACGTTTCATAATTTTTCATTAATGCATTAACTATCGATTTAAATTGTGAACTTTATCATTTTTATTTCATATTTTACAAAGAAACTTTAAAAAGTAACTTTTTTTTAAACTAAAGGTTTTGAGTGTATTAAGTCGTATTAAAAAACGCCGCAATTAAAAGTTTAATTCAAATATTATGGCACTAAAATTATTTTACTGTCATTATTAAATTACAGAATTTTATAATGGCAATGAAAAGTATTATAACATTATTTTATATTTAAATTCTAATTGAATTATTTGTAATAAATAAACGTTATTTTTAATATTAGTCTCTCAAGTAAGGATGGAAGACTATTGTAAATAGGTATTTAAAAAATAGAGTATTTTTTTTTTCAATAATGTGTCGTTACTAGTACTTTGACACATATGTTATATTGAATATTCGCTATATGATTTGATGACGTATGCTAAACACGAGGCTAACTAGGTCTAGATTAGGATTATGTGGTCAGTTTTGCGGATACTTTCCAATTTCGTCTTGTTTTTGGTTTGGATCGTTAAAAATATAATACTGCTAGACCTCGCAGATCTTGTTCTGCAAATTGTTGTATAAATGTTGAAAGGTATTGTTAATTAATAGCATTAACATTACCAGCATTATATCGCACCCTTAGAATGAAAGGGACTTAACTCAAAAATTGCAATTTATGGGAAATGACGAAGAAAGTTGTCAAAAATGTATGGTCTTGAGTAAATTTAAAGAGATTGATGTATGAGGTTTTCCCTTTTTCCCT
Organism: Megathymus violae; assembly: GCA_003671415.1. Taxonomy (NCBI): domain Eukaryota; kingdom Metazoa; phylum Arthropoda; class Insecta; order Lepidoptera; family Hesperiidae; genus Megathymus; species Megathymus violae. Next base: position 6,216,897 of record PDGT01000002.1, read on the forward strand.
TTCTCACTCATAATACCTGCTCTTTTTCACCATGGGGTTTTAGAGTAGGCTTTTTTAAGTAAATTTATAGTAAAATCTGGAATTTCAAAAATTTTGAGTTAAGTCACTTTCATTGTAAAGGTGCGAATATATAATCCGTGATGAACCAAATTTTTGTGTAAATCGGTCATATTATTCAGAACTTACACAACCAAAAGAGAACGATATGTGGAACACGTATGCAGGATTCCACGCGGTTTTTCCGTCATTACAATCATCATCATCATATCAGCCTGGTATCACCCACTGCTCGGTGTTGGCCTCCCTTTATTCTGTCGTATCTCTCCCTCCCCTCCAATGTTACAATGAGAAAGATGACGTTTAGGTATTTTTAATGCAAACGGAAACCTTGAATCACTTATAATAAATTGTCTAAGCGGTTAACGCGCCGAAATGCATTAAAAAATGTACGCTTTAAAGCACTTTTTCAAACAATCTTTTGGCTGTATATTAAAACCGTTTCTTTTGTCGAGTGAAAAGTGCACGGCGAGAGACATCTCCCCTTAGTTCCGGTCACTTGTCAAAGTCATTTTTTATTCCTAGTGAAGTTTATATAAGCAATTCTCCCTGTGACTTTTTCGTTTTACCCTTAAATTCTGTAACACTCAGGCAAACGTTATACTTTATATACAATAATAAATTATACCAAAAGTAAGAAAGAATAATGTAGTATCGGAGTTCTATTTTAGTTTGGTTATAATAGATGAACACGGGTTGCAGGAGCTACTTAAGTCAGGTGGATTACATCTTCTTTTGGTGCTTTTAATTACGTCATTAAAATAACTAAAAATAAGATTGAAACGTGCAGGAAGTAGAATGATTCAACTGTAACTAAAAGCCACAATCTAAAGATACATAAAGATACAAGATAAATACATCTGTAACGTGAACACGATCCCATGTAACTGGATCGTAATATCTCTTTACAATATACAAATCGCGAGTACCAGTATTACGATAAAACATATATAACCTATAACAGCAACCTAAAGCTACCAAAGTAAATTAACCAAACCGTAAAACGGTGATCCCGGGGTCATTTGAAAACGTAGACTTCTAAATGGATCGCTGCAAGCATTATTAAGCCTTGTATTCTATTATTGCCAATTTAATGTTGTTAGTTAATATTCCGATTCAAGTACTCATTTGAATACTGTTGTATAGCCGTTCATAGTTACCGGCTATTCAACGTGCACGTTCACAATTACCGTTTGGAACTGGTAATGGGCTTGTAACAGAGGTGTAGTCACGACGGGAATTGCGGCTCTCTTAGTGCCATTAACCATTACAGCATTTTGCTTTTCTCGTGTTTTTATTCTTGTGGCTTATTCGTATTAAAGTCACTTGTGACATCTTTTTCTCATTGAATGATTCGAATCAAGTGAATCGCACCTAGTGTTTGTAATATAAAGTGAAAAAAACTTTATTTAACGAAAACCCCACAGTCCATAACTTTCGCACTGCTCGGTTGAGTTTCCGTGCAGACAAATGTAAATGATCTGATTCAATTTACCTTTTTTTCTCGTCTTTGTAAATCGTGTAAAAGTTTCAAAACTCTGTTGTAGGTAGTTATGAAATTGTGGCAGGACCGAAATATTCTCAGATTCTCTTCATTCTTTACTTTACTTTTGAAATGAATGAATGTTACATGAATACTACTCGACTTACTTTGATAACTCGTAGCCCAGTTGGTAGTGACCTTGCCGGCTGAGCGCGGGGTCCCAACTTCGAATGCCGACCGGGGCAGACATTTATATGACAGATTAACGCAGGTTCACGGGTCATGGATGTTTGATGATACCCGCCCTATAAGGAATCTTAGTGCGAGGGTGTGGGTAAACGTTTTTTTTACTTGCTTTATTTGTTTAATCTATAAAAACTCTATTTTATGATTTTAAGTTGTGCTTTTTTATACGCTTTACATTAGCTTGATTTGTATGTATGTATCTATATATGTATGTATGAACGTAACGGAGTGTTTGAATTACATTTCCATCACTTTTAAAATGTCCAAATCGTTTAAAATTTTGCATACATATAGAGAAATGATGACAATGCAAAAATTTCATATTTACAGAACCTCCGGAAAAAATAGTTTTAAAAATGTTCTGGATATCAGTAGTTGAAAGCACCTCACGCTTTTTAATGTTAAAGCTAACTTTTCTGTTAGTTACTTTATCTTATTTTGAATATGTTCAAAAAATTATAGTATAAAGAATTAAAGGAAATTCCCTCTCTCTTTTTCTTTTCGCTTTCTCTTGATCACAAACTGTATATTTTAACATTATTTTCAATTTTTTAGTTCAATCGCTACGAAAGCGTATTTCTTTAGTTTTTTTGAACTGTTATTAATTTATTGTTTATTGCACCAGCAAAAGTAGTTAGTGTCTCTCCTACTCTCCTTCTGTATTCTTATATATTTTTTATTTTCCAATGGGTTATGAGTCGTCCACCAGATTCCACAGCTGCTACAGTAACTACAGTAAAGGGAATATAAGTTTTTGACAAAAGAAATTGCGACTTCGTGATTACCGACCTTTACTTGTAGCTCGTGTTGTTGTTGCGAGAGAGCTTTACTTGTAGTTCGTGTCTTCCTACTTTTCCATTTCCGTCTTGATCTTGAATAAAATGAATGGGTATGTCTTTATGGCTTACCTAACTATACTGTTCAAACATGTACTCTCATTATTTACTTGTATTTCAGATTAAATACTTGCTTCCGTTGTTTTAGACTTACATTTACTATCTGTATTATTCCTTATCCAATGTTGTGTGTAATTATATGTATAAGGTATAATTTATTTTGTTTACGATGATAATTTAGGTTAGTACAATTGATTCGTTACTTTGTCGCAATGCATTTTTATTCAATAAGTATTATATTACTTCGCAGCAATCTGCAGTGTAACTACGTAAGTACAATTACTTTTACGATGGGTGGCACAAACTTATTAAAAACGAACGACTCACAGCGCATGTGAATAAAATAAATGATTGTTTATCGTGCGAATTCTATTACAGTTAATTCATATTAATTTGTATTTGTATAGAAGTCCATGAACCCCAATGTCTTCGATAGTGTTGGTCGCGAAAACGGAAAATAATGTTTCTGAGAACAAGTTATCCATTCAAATTAAAGCGTTGCTTATGCTAAATAAATAAGTAGCTTTGTCTATTCCCGGTTGGTTATCTGAAAAGAAGTAATTTCCTTTGTGGAGAACATTATTTGATTACAACAGTTATTAAGACTTTGTAGATCACAGACTGAAAGAGCAAATATGCTAGCGTTATCGAACAAGCGATGTAAATACTTACTTATATTATCCTATCAGATTATAGAGGTTTTGTTATCTTCTAAAATTGTATGCAAATTTTGGACGTCTGAAAATTTTATAGATCACCGTAAAAACAAGGTTTTATTATAAAAATAAATATTTAGAATTATATACTTGCAATAAGTATAGATTATTGGGACCGAATCTATATTTTAAATATTTTTTATGTAGCTAGGCTTTGGTTACAGTGTAAATCAGAACGTATTTGTACGGAATTTTTATGTCTTTCGTTTACGGTTTAAACAAAAGCCACTAAACAGTTTAAGTTAAATCTCGAAATATATTTAATACTTGTCGAAGCTAAACAAGGGCCTGGTTACTAGTTAAATAAATGTTATATAACGTTAAAGTATGGCGCCAATATTGTTAAAAGACGTTACAAAAGGATTTCCTCAATTAGCATTTGTTCAAAATTTACGTATTATTACGTAACATGCAACTTTGATTTATTGATTGTAATTATTTATTTTGTACACCCAGGTAAATGACAGGAAACCAATTGAGTATAAAAAGTTTGTACAAAGGGCAGTAGGTATTTATTACGAATCAGAAATGATGAATATACTTTTATCCTCATAAGTCTACGAAAAGTTTGTGTTGTTTTCTAAAACTAATAATTCTGTCAGCGGCATTTAATACAGTGGCAATTTATGTGCAATCAACAGTAATTGCAGCTTTAGACGTAATCGCATTACTCAGTTCCGTTGCAATGTAATTGCATTATTTGAATCGTTTGCAAGAGCTCAAACGAGATTTTATAGAATTTGCCATTTTTATACATTTGTTGCGTTAAAACGATTTAAATACAATTCTGTTAAGCCTTGGTATTATGATATAACCATTGGCTTATTGTGTTCTCTCGTGTGGGTCTCTCGGTGTTGATATAAAACTCTATATTTTAACTAATTTAGCTTTTATTATATCTAAAAGTAATTTTAAACAGCGATGAGATGAATCTCATAGGAGTTTTCGAGATACCCTCAATAATAATACACCATTGCTATCAGATATAATTATATTGCAAATAAAATGGATGTAAGGAATCATTTATATTTACTGATCGAGTATTATAATGAGCTTGGACCAGTGATTACAAATGAACAAACTTCACGCAAAGAGTAAGTGTATTGTTAAAAATAAAGGTTCACCTGCGTTCGGCAAACTGCGTTCATATTTTGTGGTCCAAGATACCTCGTGCCTGAAATTGAAGGTGTTCGAACAGTCGATGTCGTCAGTTTTTTTCTGAGATGTGGTGCTTTATTATTGGCCTCACACATAATCACAAATTCGCGGATTTGTGCTGTAGAAATAGCTATGCTCCGGATTTTTCTACGTGAACAAATACGTGCTGAATATTAGGTTACCGACATAATAATAATATAATTTGAAGATATACATTTCTTTATAATAATATATAAATGAAATAAATAAAATGTCAATGTCAAATGTCAAATACTGAAATCCAGTCATAACAGAAGTAAAAATTAAGAATTCTTGTACCAGAGATGTACATTATGTATGTATATATTGCGGTTAATTACCGAAGCGCAACGATGACATTCTAAGTCTTTTCACATAACTTAAGTATTGGGTTAAGAGATTATATAAACATGGCCCCCAATTCAATTCATCGTGTAGAAATGCCCAAATAATCAATATATCTAGTAAGGTGTATATAAATTATTTGTGATGCTACATTGGGCGCTAAAATTTAAATATGAAAAAAAACGTCGAAACTGAGATAAAATTTGAAAAGGTATTTATATAATTCTTTTTAGTCATCCGTTCCTATTCCATCTTCATTTAATAGGTTGAGTAATAAATTGGAAAGTATACAAAACACAGCTACCAAGCTAAGAATTTTATTTCAATAATGTGCAGTGAAACGGAACTGCATCGGCAGATATATCTAAAAGTTTCCAATTTTAAATATGGCTCACGGTATAAACCTGAAAAATTGTCAATATGGCTCAATGAAACGAACATCTCAATATGAATTGGCAACGGGGGTATCTTTTTATGCTTAGTTTATTTAAAAATATCAACTATGAACGATGTTATTCGGTATGCATAATTCATTGGCTCGATGCATTTTTAAACGAGATTCAGACTTATATAAAATAAATCAATATTTCGAATGCAAACATTGTTTATATTTATTTATTATTTTCAAATAGTTACCGCGCTCGTTTCACTACAGAAACCCGTTTTTATAAATTTGTGAATTAGAAATATATTAATTTATTATTTCGTCAATACAATTACATATTTTTTTATTGTACAGTCAAAACTTTATTTACTGCCCTCTTAACTGAATGTCCATATTAATTTTATTTCCTATCCCGCGGGAACATATCCATTTACGGAGATACGAAGTATCCTAGATTATAACCCATAATATAAGCTACTAACATGTCAAGTATCATAGAAATCTGTCGACTGATTTAAGAGTGATACATTACCAAAAAAATAAACAGACCGATAAAAATTTCAAAAAATATGTTTTTAATTTTATACCGTTGACAACTAAACCTTAGTACATTAAAATTTCTAATAAATATTTCATTTACAGAATCCACCCCACGTTACTTTTATTGTTACTGTAGATGTAGAATAATTCTTTATGGAATTTTTTATACAAGCTTCATCATTTAGGTTTCTAAATATGTATATATCGTCGCAGCTTTTAATGTTTGTATTTATTGTTGTGAGTACTTGCTGGTAAGTTATAAAGCGTTATAATAACGTTAGACCCAGTCCACATGATATTTCATTTAAAGAAACATCTCAATAAAATATAGTTTTGAAATTCAAAATGTTACACATATAATTATGGTTAGGACTCGTATTCTTTTCTGATATTCACTTTAGCGCCCAACGTGGAGACGATATTTTTTTTACTAAATACCGAGTAGGTATTTCACAAACTCGGCGTAAGATTTCCTTATTTGGGTTGAAAATACTATAAAAACTTAAAGTTTACCCAGAGTAACTCGTTGTTTTTGATACTTTGAAAGATTCCATAACCCAATGTTAATCGTCGAATGAAAAAACCCGCGGTGGCAGACGAGACAGGTTAGCTATTTGAGCGGTTGAGCGGTGCATTTAAATGTTTGAAAAGCAGTTGAAAATTCATTTCAGCGAGAACATTTTCACACTCCGACGCTTACATTCTTTGGGTCCATTGTTCGGGAACGCTACTGCACCGTGGTTTCATCGCGGTTAATGGACAGAAGCGGGGGTTGCGGGGAAGGGTAGTTTTCATGCACTTATATCACCGCTGAGAAGTGAAAGTTTTGTGTAAAGTAAAATTCGGTTTCAACGTGTACGTCAAGACTCGTATTATGAAAATCATTGATGGAGAATTAGGTTTTATATTGATTCAAGTTATTATGAATAAAGTCTAGTTGTCATTGAATATATTTCTGTTTTTTTTTTGCATATAATAACAGAATTGGTCGTTCATCCATTTGGACTGTAATAGGTGAACTGTGCAGTCTATGAAGCAGATATTAAGTATGAAGTAAATAATGCGTCTGTGTTAATTAACGCAGGTTATTCTTTTTTGAAGACTGTTTAAAAGCTACCATTGAAACGACGCAGTAAGAGTGGGTTAAAGGAAATTGCAGTGCTTGCAGGTGGGGCTGACCTCTTTATTGTATTGAAATTCCCATCGCATTCACGCTCAGCGTAATGATTATGGAGTAATGAATCCTTCTGCGGAATTGGCCTTACAACTTTAATAGACCCTAAGTTTTGATGGAGATTGTAGGTAAGCTAATTATTCTGTAGTGGAACTCAGGATAAAACCTAAAAGATATTATCCAAATTACAAAACATATACTCGTATTAATAATAAAATAAGATTAATAAAATAAGGAACAACCTTGTTGCATATTCCAGCTGTTACTATAATTTATCTTTATTTATATCATAACCGTAAAATTAGCACAGGTTTTGGATGAATATGACCACTATCTACAAGTATTCTATTGCTATATGGATGATTTTTTTCATTCAATGCACTTTGCTACTAGTGTTTGGTCCCGTCTAAAGTAATAATGAGCAAAATTAATTTTATCTTCAATAAAATAAACCTGAATCCTGTGAATTTTTAAATATTAATAGGCGAGCCCAACTGGAAACTGGATGAATTCGTTGAGGTCGTTAAAACGAACACGTCTGTAATTTAGCGCTCGATGTGATGTGTTTAATATTAATAACAATGAAGTTATGTTGCGAGGAATTGCCACCTCGTTTTAGTTTTCTTTTGAAGATTGTTATTTAAATTAAGAAGTTTATTTTACGTAACTACTACTTAATTCTGGGAACATTACTTTATATGGCATTTTCTGATAACTGCGGTAAGTTGCGGTCGCCAATATATTGCAAGAAGAATTATTTAATGACTAGTCATACCAGGATAATATGAGTTTTAGGTATCTGATCCGACTCTACAGTTATGCTTACATCTATATAATTTTTGCTTCTCTGGAGAATTTTCTCGTTTGATTAGGTTTAAATGTTTCGCTTACAGCTCGGCGTAAAAACAGTATTAATTGTTTCTAAAATACATAAAATCTATGACAATGGTAAGATATCAATATTATCGATTAATTTGAATTATTTTTAATTACCTTCGAAAATTATTTATTATTTCGAAACTAATTTCTTTCACGAGACTAGACAGCAACGAAAATTATACTGTCCTACCTCTTTGTCATAATATAATATTTACCAATCATCTTTCCAAATCTGGAAGAAATAGCTGCTTAGCGATAAAATCGCCTTTTGTACATAATAACTCCTAGCACTGTTATTTTAAATTTGTATAAACATTCCTGGTCTACTATAAAGTGTATGAAATAAATAAATGACTAAATTTACCCGAAGTTCGAATTCAGGTAAAACTTTCGGTTTATTTCAAACCGAGGGTTAATTGGTTAACTAATTATTTGAGGAGAATTTATAGTAAGTTTCTCAGTTAATATTTGAAGAATATTTACACTAAGTTACAAGTTATACTCGTACTACAACATTTAATTGCTATATAGAAGCTATCAAAGTTTGAAAACCCTACACCTCTCTAATTAGAAAATATTTTAACCGTTTGCCGTTTGTTAATTAATAGTTTAATCCACCTGGTAACACCTTTCCTACCGAGCGAAACGTCCTAGGTTCGAATCTTGGAAGAGGTAGATATTATATGTTTTTTTCGGGCCGTGAATGTTCGTAATGTCTTATTTGTTATCGTACAACGCCCACTGATCGTGCGTCATAACTTTATGGATTTACCATACAGTTCTTTTAACTATTTGTTGAGACTTGAATTCACTAGCATGTATACAATGTATAAGTGTATCCTTTTCCAAACACAATAGTAATTTGGATTCATATTTGCAATAAATATTGTGTATGTAAGTATCAGTCTAATCGATTTTTGTCACCTAACGCACAGACCTACTCATATACAGTACACTTCTAATTATTGTTTCATATATTAGTATTTTTTAAATAATTATTATTATGTTTTATTTATATTATTAATGTATGGTTTCCCATGCTTAATTTCATAATCGGTATTTTTCCCAAGCTCCCACAGTGACACCCCCAGGGAGAAAGAGGTTTGGTTTCCCCAGCAAATATGATATTTCCTAAAACTTTTTTTTCGTTTTATTATTAGTGCTTATAATTATTATAAGATTAGCATAAAGACATTCGACACCTCTACTTTAATTATGCGAATAAAAATTAAGAAAATGAAGTTATAAGACTTAGATCCACGGTTATGGTGATGTCACAAACGCCTTTGGCTGAATTCAATCACGACTACCTTACATTGAACATACCTACATACTTACACATTGCCAATTATTTTGCTATTTCACACGTATACAATTGTGAAATATGAACTTTTTTTTTATGTTAAAAGCCGACAAACGAGCAGACGAGCCACCTGATGGTAAGTGGTCACCGTAGCCCATGGACATCAACAAGACCAAAGGTATCACTGATGCATTGTCGGCCAGGAAATGAGAAAGAAATAAGAAAGAAAATAAGTAGGTGTTGGCTCTCAAGCCCCCAGCCGGAGCACGACGAGTCGTTTGGCTGCTGACTCAAGCAGAATGGTGGTAGCTAGCCAGGCAGGCTTCACAGAAAGATAATAATACCACTAATAATATTAATGACTTAATAATAATACTGATAATATAATCATTGCGCAAAGCCCTAGCAGCCCAAGCAGGCTGGCTTCAGTCGCCTCTTAGGACACCGTTTTCTACCAACATGGGATTCGGGACAGTATTCTAGGCCGTCCGAAAAATACAGCACATTTTGTTAATTCTACTATAACCCCCGCCCCCGTAGCCCAGTTGCACTACCAACCTGCCTGCCGAGCGTGGGGTCCCGGGTTCGATTCCCGGCCGGCGCAGATATTTATGTGACAGATAAATGTTTGTTCTCGGGTCATGTGTGTTTGTGATGTGATAATTGTGTTTGTCCATGCCACCCGCAACACAAGGAATCCTAGTGCGGGCGTGTGAGTGTGTAAACGTTTAACATTTTAACGTTTAGTTGTCATAACAGTGAATTTAGAATCACAAAAGTTATGTTCTTGCACGGCGTACTATTCAACTTTCCAGACTTTTCACTGAAATATTAAACATCACTGATGGAACTATCATACGATATGACTCCTTTACAATACTGAAGATACATTTGCAACACACTGAAGTTCTTAGGAGATCCAAATGAATTTGAGCTCTACCCGTTACAGCATGTGGTTTAATTTCCTTTGTGGAGTCGCCATTTTGTGAGCGGATACCCATCAAAGTTGTCGTCCTGACGGACTGAATTTCAAATTTTTCTTTTCACTTCTTGGGATAGCTTTCGAAAGAAGTCCAACTTTATATAGCGATGTGAATAGTTAATTTGAGCTTGAGGTAATTGTATAATGGTAGGTCCAAGCGGAGTTCATCGCGTTCCAAATTAAATGAATCGTAATGAAGTGACACCCGCACGTGAACCGTGACGACTTTCAAATAAGGTTTCCGTCAAAAGGGTTTCAGCTTTATCTTTTAGGCTATTTGGTTGGATTTATTTTGGACCAGTGAAAATATACACTTCGCATACGTTTCAACTTTTTTTCATGAAAGTTTTGGTTCAGTTTCCCTCGCACCGGAGTAACGTAGTTCCCTATAAACCTGAATACTATTTGAGTCCGCTCCTTGCTCCGACTTCATCGTATATCCAAATTAGTGATGGGATCGTAGCCGGTTCTCGTGATTTGACTCTCGATATCACCTGTAATTGGAAATTTCTTTCTTGAAATATTTAAAAAATATATTGAAATCTGTCTAAATTGACTTCAACACTATTTATGTGTCACTATTATGTAGTCACCTGTATTAAGCAAAAGAAAAATATGTAAAACGTGACCCTTATTATATACTAAATAAATAAAATATACAGAGTGAACTGAATAAAAAAAACAATTTCTTACTTAATTTTTTAATTCCATGAAACTGAGTCGATTTCGTCATCGTTGTGGGCAACCGAAAGTATTTATTTATGTTTATTTGTATATATCTTAATTGTCATCAGTTTCTTGCAGTATTATTGTAAATTTACGAAGGTAACATCTTGCTCCAAAAAGCATTCCATTACGACAGCTATAAAAGACATTCCAATTTCCCCGCTGTGAATTTGGCATTTCACCTACGAAATAAGGTCTGTCAATAATCTTGTGCCTAGGAATTCTTGTCTGCACAAAGGCTTTAATAATCCAAGTTGCGATGGTTATCAATAGGATGGGATTATTTTAGTCTAGTACTGAATATTATCATGTAGGTAGTAATGTGTATTATACGTATATCTGTATTAATATTATAAAGAGAGAGTGCGAATTTTGAGAGTTTGTATATACGCGGAGAATATTCTCCAGAGCCATGCCACCTATCTGAAAAAGCTATTCTAAATGGCCAAACCGAATATTTATAGATTCTCTTCATCACTTTCACAAATTGCAAAACGTATATATTACTTTAATGATTGCCTACTATCCCATCTAACTGTTTATAAACGGCCTTAGACATCATCTTAACATCGACAAAACTCATTGACTTAGAATTTATTGACTTGAAGACTTCCACCATCCACAAAGTTTATCGGATGCGAACACTGACGCAAGCGTATCAATCCTTCGCGGCATGCATAACAAATGACAAAGCAAAACGCGGCGTTTCCGTACTGTAGGGATGTTTATGATCTTTGATAGACGGTTGTGTGACAGTGGATGTACTTTTAAAATCATGTCCAATTGATCATCTTCTAGGCAATCCTCTGATCTTCGATCTTATGATCAATGGTCTCGTATCATCATCAGGACTACATCCCCCAGTGTAATAACAAAGGTATACTTCATATTAAGGTTATATTGCAAAACGTATTATCATTGTACGTCATGCAAATAGTTTATTCCAAAAAGATTTTGATATAATAGACGGCGTCACTCCAACTTCATTTACTGGAAAGTACAACTTACGCGTCCATCAAACGTCGATCGGGGATGAAACCCCCCTAACTTTAATTAAACGTTTACGTACGCCCGAGCGAGTACCCGACCACATTTTGCGCGCAGTTAAACTGATAGGGCGGACTGTGAAGTGAACCAATTTGTATACGAATCCACCTTGTAGACATATATAGATCCTCCATACGTCAAAGACTTAACGATGCGACGGCGAAATCCGGTAACTGTTCACTATACCCAGGACTCATAATGGGGCATTTGAAATGCTGCTTGATTCTCGTGTTTCTCATTGTTCAATTCAATTCAAGTTCTTTGACTTGATCAAATTTAGCCGCTAGTAAACTTTTGAGTAGAACAGACCATAATAGATCATTTTCAGCGAAGTAGACATCCAAACAGATTTGATTCCGCGTAGCCGCTCCGTAGAGATTTTTTCTAGAAAAACAAACGGATCGGAAAGGAGTCTTATGAGACGCGATTAGACTATTTGTCACCTATACAATGGCAATTCTTTATGTTAATCTCCAGCAATCAAGCACACCACTTGATAGTAAATGGTCACTATCGCTCAAGGATATTCTTAATACCTGAGTCATTACCGAGGTATTTTTGGTCAGAGGGAAGCGAATTCCGTGAAGCCTTCGTGGCTAGCTACCAACCTCCTGCTTGAGTCAGACGCCAAACGAATCATCGTGTTCCGGCTGTGGGCTTGAAAGCCAGCCCTTTTTTTCCTTATCTTCTTCTCATTTCCTGGCTAACAACGCATTAATGATACCTTTGATCTTGCTGATGTCCATGGGCGACGGTGGCCACTTACCATCAGGTGGCACGTCTGCTCGTATGTCGGCTATTAATATTAAAAAAAAAACATCTTTTAACGGGCTTCGTTCAACGGTGACGAATACAGGACTCAAAATGAATATCGGTACAATTCCATGTCAACATTTTTCATTGATTTTAATACATCATGACTCCCAATGGCCTTGGCACCCTTCACAGTTCCATCCAAATGCTTATACGATCACCAAGTTGGGATTAAACTAACTTTTTATAGGCTGACCTCGATAAAAATTTGTTGTTATTATCATAAATATAAGGTAACTTCATTATTTTTTCTGAAAAACTTCTATATTCCACATCTTTTCTTCTTCTTTTAAATAATTTAAACGCATCAATTATTTTCATCTCAATAAGTGCATTAATAACATAATTAATCCACAGTTGGCCAGACGGACGGTTGCCATTAAATTAAATCTGAAGGGGAAATTATGCAAGCAAAATGAATTGAAATTTTTCCAACCGCGAAGACCTAATTTTAACATCGTCTAATTACGTATTCATGGAATTCACGTAGGAACAAAAACTTTCTCATAAAAATCATAACGATGCGGGCGCGAAGTAGACTCTATTCATGCATGTCGTTTTCTCTCTCTTATGTTTCAATATGTTACTTGAGTAATACATAACGCGAAGTGAACTAGTGATTTCCAACGCGGAAAGGAACAGTTTTTTGAGCAGAGATTCTTAAGAGCTCTAGAACCTCCTGAAATACTGCCAATATCTCCGAAAGAAATAAATAACCAGCATAAAAGTATTACTATTCCTGCACATCGTAATAACCTAAGAATTGCGATCCACACTTCAACTATAATTAATGTTTGCCGCTGGATATGTTTCCATTGAAACAACAAAGGTTCTGTAGCGTAAAATGTATACCTGAGAACGCATCCAGTTTGATTAATGTGGTGGTTAGAAGTGTCTTCGCTCCGATCCGGAATCATATTGAGTACGAATCGATAATCCTGTCTACCGCGCAAAAGGGCAATTATACATAGTTGCTGCCCCTTTGCGCTTACTGTTATTGTTATTGCGCTTACGTTACAACATATCAACATGTGCTTGCGCTCGGATCGGAACCCCCTTGTTCGTGGTTGGTCATAAACCCAGTTTGGAGCGTGCATTAATGTTTATCAAAATTAAATAGTGTTTTTATCCTTAACCTTAGTTTTATGTATCACCAAGCTCATGGCGTGCCATAGTTACAATTTTATACGTAGACGTAAATATCTATTTCAATAACAATGCCTTACAATCGTGGGTAGCACAAACTCGCGCGGCTCGATATGAGGCAAAATTGAATAATACAGGAAGGCTGATTTTTACATATAATTGAATAAAATATCTTGGGGTATGGCTGAAGCCTTCATGCCTTCGAATTGATTGTATCTTTTTTTGAGCTCTTCTTATTCGATTATCTATCGATCGATCTACTAATTATCCATTTTTATACATTATCCGGCATTATGTAGCCCTACTTTAGCATTTTCAGTGGACACAGTAGCGCTTTTCTATGATTAACTTCTTCGCCAGACATTGCAAAGGCTCAAGATTATAAAAATGAACTCTTCAAGTAATAAACTATTTTAACGTTCTAAGGAAACCACGTTAAAGCCTTATAGCTAAAAACGGTCTTAATTAAAAATCGTTTTCCAATTTCTTTCTAATTTTTTATGAGGTTTCGGTTTTTCTGATCCCAAGTTTTTAATATTTGATGGCAGCTCTTGAGGAGCGCATACGAACAGGCCGGAAAACGAATTTTAATGTGGACCCAAAAACATATATGTAGAATAACCTTTAAAATGACATTTCGGTCAAAGTTGCAATATTCATACATGCTGATTGGCAAATGTTTTAAAAGCAGTGCAGAAAATTATTTTACAAATGGTTGAGGAGCTTTTTATAGTTAGGCATGGAAGGTGTCTCGACATTTTTTGTCCGAAGAGCGTAGTTGTCATATACAGATAAATGTATTATTTCGAATCATTCCTCAGGAATAATACTATGACTGCGAATAGATCTCAATGGAAATAGTAGCTGGTAAAGAAGACTGCATACAGATCGTACTACTTTTACTCGAGTCTGTTTTTTATTTGTCTTCGTTTCGAAAGCGACAGCTTGCGGACCACGCGGGGAGACACTGAGAAGTGTATGTACAGGAAATGGACACCTTACTGTTACATTATTTAAATAGTAGAATTTGATGATTTTATAAAATATTGTTGGTAGTCTTTACCCAAATTGGCTACTATTATGATAACGGTGTCAATGGGAATAGGAGTACTTGGATGTACTTTAAAGTTTTCATAGTCTGACGGCTTTTATAGATCATTCATGATCAATAATTATATGCAAAGTGTAATGCTTATCACGTTGCACAATAAGAATTTCCAAGACTCAGTAGTGTAGTCGATGGAAGTCCAAACGTTCTTAATCATAAGGATCGACCCGAGACCTGCAAAGCAGAGTTGTAGTCATGCCTACCCGTCATATTTACAGTTCTGAGCTCGCCTAATTTTAACCATCTTGATGATGTTCACATATCATATAATGGATTTTCTGCCGTAGAAATTTCAATTATCTCCTACCCATTTCTCAATACAACAGCCAACGATACACGAACAGAATTAGGTATCGGTGACCTAAAAACAGGCAACCACGTACGGGACTTGTTAAAGGTATGTAATATCAAAGAATTCTAAACGTACCGTTCCATACTAAGTGTATTTGCTTCTTCGAAAATACCTCTCTCGTAGAGTAACCGCAATTTTTTTAAAGGACGTATATGATTTCAATCGTACCTACTAAAGGGCAGAGTTTCATAAAACTAAATAGCATGTATTTAACGTTATATTCTTTCTTACTGTCTGAACTTAGATTGATATAAAATTTCGAAGTTTTATATAAATTAACACATTAAAATTATCGATAGGTGACTTTGCTAGCTTCTGATAGGCTTATTTCCATTTCAAACAACCCTGAAAACAGTATAGACGTTAGAATTAGATTGATAAAAAATAAATCTGAGGATGACGCAACGTTCATTTTTCCCCGCGTGTCCTCATTAAAAGTTTTAATGAAACAGCAAAGGCCAGACAACTTTGGGTGGGAATGATAGGAGTATTCCTTACCTTTTTACCCTTGTTTTATAATTTTTGGTCGCTTCTCCGATTGGCCCTTTGTGAGCTGCCAACTTTTGGCTAAATGCCGCCTCTTCATATCTGTTAGTAATAAATTCTGCTATTAATTAAAGTATTTAAACGGAATCAACTTATAGCCTTCCTTGTACAAACTATAAAAGTATCATCGAGATGAGATTTTTATATACATTGAAACGATCTTATCATCTCAACCTTTTTTGAAATCGGTTTAAACGACACGTTAACCGGCAAAAAATATCTCAATTATTCCCATTTGTTGAGAAGTTTCCCTATTTATCTTTAGAACATCGTCACACTTTCACCATATTTATATGGACAAATTGCGAGCTATCTTCTATACACAAAAAAACCATTACAATCGGTTCATTAACAACAGAATTATGGTGTACATAAAATACATAGTGCCTACTCCTTTTTTTTTCAAGTCGGTTAAATTCCTTTTGTCTTTTATAGTTTCGTTTCTTAATAATATTGTATTTAGTATTTCTGACTGGATCCGATTTGCTGTTCACTGAACCTGTCACACCTTTAATTAAGCACCGTTAAGAGGTTCCTGTACAACATAGTTTTTTCACAAAACTCTTTTCTATTGTCTTGTGGCATAATAGAGCTCCGTTGTCTCAATAGACAGCAAAGGTCAATGTTTTTTACACTATGATATAATGATTCGCTAGCTCTGACGTCATTTGACTGATATTAGAAATAACAACTGAATTTATAAATACTAATATTACAAGTTTCAAGATGCTTACTCAATTACTCGTTAATAGTTCAATTATTGAAAAAAATGTAAAAAAATCTTCTTAGATCATTTCATGGCTCAATGATATGAAGGAAACCAATTACATCAAATAAATAAAATAATAGTATCATCAAAGCACCATGCAATAGTTTATTTATTGATGAAAATCATCCCCGATCTTTAAAAAGGGTAATATTTTTTCTGACCATATTTGTAAAACAGTTACAACGAAAACTGATTATTGATGACACGTTATTAAATTTCGGCAGGTTTTGTCGTAGTAAATTGATTTTGTTCGGTCCACATTAATAATAACATTATTTTATAGCACAAATAATCCGTGAAAGCATTCGCGCTCATGGTGTGCAACTGTTTTGACGTCCAATTTGCATTAATAGTGCCACTGTGTTACTGCGATATAATAATATTGGTTTAATAAATGATGTATATTAATATCAATATTATCATTTTAGGTGAATTAATTAAACGCTTTAACATTTGTACGATTTCAAGTTAGTCAATAGAAACGTGTTAACAAATTTGTTGATCAATGTTGAAAATGAATCAATTATCAATTTATCAATCAAATCAATGAAATCAAATGATCAGTCAAAGTAATTGAACAAACCAATCTTTGTTTTAGTATTAAGGCTGATCACATTAAGAGGTCACAGCAGGTAACATCTGATGTTGACATGATTTTAATCGAGGTACTTGCGCACTAGTTATGTACGTCCTGTAGACAAGATAACTTGACAATTAATTTATTGATTTCCTATCATCAACATGTGTCTGTTTTGCTTATGGTTTTTGATCGTCAACCTTCGATCTGATCTGAACACCGTGGTCTATTTCGTCACTAGGAACGGAATTTTGTTTTACATGAATTTTGTTTGTAATATTTCATACATATCCACATCAAAAACTTAAACGCTAACACTCAAGAGCGTATACTCTGGCTGTAGTCCGTAGGTAATTTTGTAAGATACGGGCACATCGGTAATCGAATTTTCTAACGCGTCATAACGCTGAGTAAATCGAGTTGTGATATCTTTGTGTGCGAAATATTGCGAACAGAGTAAAACTGAACGAGGGTACATGGTAACCAAAGTATATTGACTAGTTTGTAACGATACTATTACTAGGCTTTATTATTGTTAGTACAGAGAGTAAATAGTTAGTACTACTCGGCTAAAATGGCACTCTATTCGTCATTGCAAGTATTCTTCTAATCTTCTTTGTAACCAATATGAAGTTTCTGGTGGCTAAACCGCTTCCTATTCGATATAGAAATTCACAGAACACTTAGTTAGAAATATCACTTCCTATGTATCTTTAAACAAATTATATTTGTTTATCATTTCTTACGGCTTATTGAAAAATATACGATTTTCTTTAAGAACCTTTACGACCTAAAGGACCTTTTAAAAACTAAAGTTATGGTAAGTACTATAAATCTACACGATGAGTTGCAAATGTACGTGTTAAAGCATGCTCATTATTCTCGGTTACTTGGATAAAAATAATTTCACCTATCTGAATATACATATTTATTGACGGTAACTTAATCAGTTGTCACGTCTTGCTATTTACACAACATTATTAAGCTGAACACATCAATCAACGACAGTTCAAGAACACAAAATTACAACATATCCAGGTACAACCTAGCTATCAGCACCTTCAACAGAACATCTGGTACGTATTGCTTACAACGTTGTCCAGATGAGGAGAAACATTTACGAAATGCTGTATAATATAAGAATAGTGCAATAGTTCTAGAACTGTATATTAACTCTTCAACGCGCCATTACATTCGTTACAAGTTTTCGTGAAACTTTGACCTCATCGGGGCAAGCTTTACTGACTGTTACATTAACAAAAGTGTTGTAGTTTCAATTCAAAACTAGTCAAGGCTAAATACTATTAGACTTTTTAATTAAATTATGGGTCACAGTTTTAATTGAAACGACAACATTGACGCTTTTCTTTGTAACGCCAATAGTTTAAAATCCTTGGCTTATCACTTTGTTACCGTAAAGCTTTACATTTTAGCTCTGTTTAATGCATCCACTGCAGCGTTTTTACCTATTAACAATACTGTACTTACACCAGCTGGAGGAAAGGTTTACCAAGTTTGTGATATCTTCATGTTTTGTTAAGTAATCATTTTTCCTTTGTTTTTCAAAAAAAAAATGAAATCGTTGGATAATAATAAAATAATAAATACTAAAAGCATTTGAATCTCAATTAACGAAAGAAGTTCAAATGTTAAATTTAAAAGGTAAACTTTTTCTATCCATAACCGTACAGTTATATATAATAAACGATATATTTATGGTATTAAATAATCTTCCATGCACATAAAAAACTAAAGACAAACACACTCTTAATTGTCCAATAGATGACATAAAGCTTTGTGAAGAAAATGAAACAGAAACAGGTGGACAGGAAACAACGAACAGAGAAAAACATGCAAACAAGACACAAGACACAAAAAAGTCAAAGCATCAGACACAGAAACGATAAATGTATATGAAGATTATGATATACAATTTGAATATTATACATTTTTGGTTGTTTATTATATCTTTTTGTAGCTTTGTATAACTATCGTGGAATTGGCATGCACAGTTAACGCTATTTGCGACATGTCAAAGATAGAGAGATTTGGAAGTTAACGATATGGAAAAGGATGATATATAAGAGTGTGTTCGTCTTTTATATGTGCAGGGAAGTGACGAGGGCTAGTGGTCGACGTGAAGAGATTCAGTTGACACATGTTGCTGGTAAGTGTTGGGTTGGAACTGGATAAATCACCCCGGCACCATGCATAGTGTTCACATTGGGTCAATATTCGACTTTATGTATCGAACCGCATTTTATATAACTTTAAAAAAAATTTTTGTCTCTAATTGTGAATTGGAATAAATTTAATACATGGACAAACATAATGTGAATTTTTCGTTCAATGAATAATATTATTTTAAGAGTATTAAATACTTATTTCCGCTGTATCTTTGAGAAAAAGGTATTGGAGCCACACTGGAGTTCGAAAGTTAACAGACGGGTATCTGTGGTTTCTATCAAAAAATACACTTTTAACGTTTAATATTTTAAAACAAAAAGGGATCAGAATTATATTTATCTGTTACCGATTTTACTTGGTTCACACTGAAATAAATCCCTAATCTTGGAATACTTTCGAAGCTACATTGATATCGAAATATGACCCAACATAAGTCGCATTATTGGTTTCTTCAATGCGTGGTGCGAGGGTAATGTGTAATTTTGAAGTTGCAAATTAGTGTACTTTTAAAGTAAAGCTTTTAAGAAGTAACCTTACGGATAAAAAAATCAATTTTAATGTAATTGTTATTTGCTTTTATGTACTTTTACTGTCTATTCAATTTCAATCTCTTAGTCAAGTGGGAAAACCTATTAGCTAACTACTCGTAAAATCTATTGCAATTCACAAGTTATAAGCCAAATTATTTTTATCCGTAGGGATTGCCATATTGATACTCTAAATTTTTTTTTATTATAATATGCTTGGAGCTATGCTTATAGTTTATTATATATTCATATATTTTATATTTATGTTAAAAATATTCTTTCCCGATTTATGCTCTCATTTTCCCCTTTCATTCCGGATCAGCAAAGATTATATATAAAACTTTTATTTTAATGCTACTGCTGAAATCTTAACGTATATTAGTATGCGTAGATTCTATGTGCAATTTAACTTAGGCAGGGAAGGTTTGGTCTTTAATTTAATTAATCTGTAAATTTTGAGGAATTGTGTTTTTTTATTGTCATACTTATTTAAAGGGTACACTGTACTCAAATTAAAATGTCGTGTAACCCATTCATTTAAAAACACCCTCTCTTCTTTGTTCTATTTGTGTAATTTTGTTTTACAGAGTCTTATAATATAGCCTTCGGTTAATGGTCTGTTATTTTAGTTCTGAGAGAGTTTCACTTAAACACAAACCTGTCCTCGTTTTAATTTAATTATTTTGTCGGCGTTTCCTTGGTTTCTTATTTAATTATTCGTCTCAGAATCGGTAAATTGAAAGCATTGTTTTCTTTTATTGTTTATCCATGATTTTGTATTGTTCATTAAAACATTTTTGATGTCTTCATACTATTGAACAATCTTAACGTATTTATCATTCAAATTCTAAAAATAGTAAATTTTGGGGCGTTTAATTAAATTTTACTGCTACTTTTCTTTGCTTAATCCGTTTTAATTCTTGTATCACCTTTTAATTTTTGTGGTATCCGGATTATGTATGAATATGAACTACTCAATTTTAAAAAGTATATTTTAATCACTGAATGATTGTTGTCTTGATTGATGTCGCCCTGAAAGTTCTAAATTTTCCAGTTTTGTACATAAAGAAGAGGATTTGGCAGATTAAATTCTTCGTTTCTGTTTATGACTACTAAACTAACCAGTTATTCAATCATCATTTGATTCCTATGCACTGGTTATTTTTGTCTGACAGTGGGGCTTATTAATAAGTGTTCATTAATTATTTCATTAAATGCTCAAGTTTATGAAAACATAAATATAGTTAAATTGTCTCTATAACATAGTATAGACATTACTGAAGTTTGATTTGAAAACGAATGTTTATGGAAAACACAATTCCAAATAGAGCAAATATGAGTTTCCCTTGCTTAAGTAAATTTGTTTTGAAATCTGAGCCGTTCCCAACATAGATAAAATATTTGCTATGAACTCTCGATTTTTGTGTACGCTCTAGCTAGTATTTGTGGCTTTCCAGACGTTTTACGGATATTAGTATGAGTTACTAGTGTATAGAGCGATCACGGAATTCTATTACCAACTTTGGATATCTTTATAGCGCGTGTGAACTATACTTTGTGGAAAGAGTTTTTTGATAGCATCACTAACAACTTATTTGTCTTTGACGATTCTGTGTTCTCAAGGGTCGGTTTAGACGATGACTTAAATGTCGGCATTATGAGACTATTTGGTAAATATCAAATTCAATCACATTAATTGATATATTACTGGAGTAACCCACATACGTATGTCATAGTTCATTAAACCTTGTCTTCGTGTATAAAATAGCCATGCGGTCGACGTTAACTGATTTCGAATATTTTTGTCAAGTCAGGTTCAAATTAGGCCATATGTGTTTGATTGTATTGTGAATAGTGTGATAAGTTTCTTCTTGGATGAAACTTCTTAATTTCTTGGACTAATTTGTCCGTCGTCTGATTTTAACACCAGAAGCTATCATTGTCATTCGAGAGAGCGTTTCTGAATAATTAGCCTGAAGCTGATTTCTGTTTATCTGTTGTCTGAATTTTGTTAGTGCTGAAATTGCATATTTAGATCGATTTCTGATTCCATTTTTATGGCGGTATCACGTAGAAGTTCAACAGTCGATTATGAAACTATTTTACACGCAAAATAATAGTATGTAGATTCCTGATAACCACCCATCAGTTATTGAGAAACTGAGACCGAACTTAGTTTTTCGGGAGAAAAAAAAATTTTGCTAAGAGTTCCGGCGCAAAAGTCATTTCCAACAAATATAATTAAATTCTTCTTCTATTATTTTGTTGTTCTTTTAGTTCTACTAATAGTATTGAGATCAATCTTTGTAAAATCCCATGTGCTGTCAGAGGCATATAAATGCTCATTCGATGTAATCATTGAAAGGCCCCTCGAACTACGAGTTTTTTCTTTGTACCATATCCATATAACTGTTAGATTTATATATAAGTAAATATATGTATTTAATTTATATATGTAGTATATCTATATATACATTATCAAATTGTCTTTCCACAGTGTCCGAAGATGTGCAACCAGCTCAGCGGAGTGCGCCGTTGCTTCAGTCGCCTCAGTACACCGGCGGAAGACCGCAGCCGTATAGTAAGTCTAGATTGGATTTTTGTATTACCTTGGATGAATGAATGAGATGCCCAGTGAATCGTCCCATTTTAAATTTGGATTAGACAATGTGAGTGCGTTTTATTTAGGCAGCGAACACTGGCTAGTGTTTTTGTGCTGTTTTGTCTACTCCCGTTGTCTAGTACATTTTATTTATTAAGTGCCGTTTGTAGATACAGATGGTGGATGATGTGTGTAGACTGTTCTCTGACTCTACGAAAAATATGTATTGGTTTTTCTCTGCTGAATCGACATTTGTGTAAAGTAACGTAATTTAATGTGTGATATTATACATATGCGTTCTCAACACTTATACATATTAACAACTGGAGTCGTAAATATATCACTCCATTAACTTCACACTCTACCACGTTAAATGTGATAAACTAATCGTTGCAGAACTATCTGTTCCGTCACTAAACACAATATTATATTGTAATAATAAATTTAAAACGTACATATATTTCGATATTAATACGTCTAATTAATATTCAGTATCCCATACGTAGACGTTAATATCCGGATTGTTTGGCAAGTTTCTAGCGCTCTCTTGAACTTCCCAGAATGTTCTTGGTGGCTGAATGTACATGGTAAAGTTTAATCGTCCGAGTTCGTTTGCGTATAATAATTGGCGTATTAAACGGTGAGTGATGTTATATTGTGATAATATTTATGGACATCTTTCGATTTAATAATTTTTGTGTACTTAATGCTAGAGGTATGTCATTACGTAAATACGAGTATTTAACAAAAAGAACAGCTCCCTCGCAAAAATTTAATTCTATATTAATGTTTTGATGATATTGCAAAATTTTAAGATACCGTATTAAATTAAATTCAGGATTCCGATCTTGGATCAAACGACGCGGAGCGCGCACAGGCCGAACTGTAGCTCTTGTTTATAACTACACCCATTGCTATGATCAAGTGTTAGTTTCGTGGTCATTTTGTCTTTCTAAAATGTCTAATGAAAACTTACGCGACAGAGAACGAAAAGAGAACTCACTGGCTAGTGGCAAATCATACACGTAACTACGAACGTAACTGACGTACCACGTGAAAACGAAATCCCTCTTAGCGTCCGTGAATACACGCTGTTCTATCTGTTTAAAATTATTTTTTAACTGAAGCCCAACTGATCTTTAGACTTCGATTTCGGTAACTCTTGGTCAAAAAAATAATCCTAAAGCAGCCAAAGATTTGGTTGTAGTCGAAGGTTTTTATCGCGTTCTAGTGACGTGCGGTGAGCGAGTGATCGCGAGCGGGTATCCTTAGACTGTCAAAAAGTTGTCATTTCTAACGGCTCTAGTAATATGTGACCTACGAAAATAATTGCATTCATAATTGTATGCTCTTACATATATGCGCTAAATTGCAATGCATAAACAGTCATACGTAGTTTCTGTGTTAGGTTTTTATCTTTTATTTCACTTAATAAAGAAGGAAGTCAGAGTAAAACTATTTTACCAATAAAAAGCTGAAATACAGCTGAATCTAAACGTTAAGTATTGTTACATAATTATAAGTCAATACATTTTGTTACCTTAATACGTTATTACTAAACTAGTATTACTTACAATAATACTAGTATACGATCATTAATTTATTTCTATTAATCGATCATAATATACTCGTGAATAGGAAACGAAGCTCGAAAATGTTTACCCTTACCGCATAACTTTATCGACACCCATGTGACCGTCCGAAATCGATAGTTATCGGACTTTGCCAACAAAGTATTACTTTATACTACACAATATACCTGAACGCACCACATACATAGAGTTATTTAGGACATTGACTATTATGATGATGAAATCAATACTTGAAGATAAATGGATTATTACCTAAAAAAACTGTTTTTCTTATTGAATAAACCTTCCCTTGACAATAGTCAATGGTTTGTTCTCTTGTGACGATAGCGATCCAATCTTATAGATCTACTACTTTACCATGTACCTAGTTCATAGGTAAATCGCTGGTAAACTGCTCAAGCTTCATTAATCGCTTCACTTTGTGAGTAACATAGCGCAAATGCTAAATGGTTGGGCAAGTTGCACAGCTGCTCTAAAAGGCACGCTGCACAGTCTACAAGAAAAGAGATTTGAGCTCGTAATAACCCTATTAGAAAAAAATATTTATATATAAATAGGAGAAAATATGTAACATTTTGAATGCTTGTATTTTTAATATAGTTTTTTTAAATATATATATATATATATATATATATATATATACCTGTTTGACTGACTTTAAATAGAATACTTGCGTTAATCGGTAACAACTTCTCGCGTACAAAATCGCCAATTCAATTAAATCGTTTTTAATTCTGAAAATATTTTTTTTTCATTCCGAAAGTTTTTGTTTTAAAATTAGTGCTCTCAGCATAGTTGTGCTAAGTATTGTTTTTGTTCTGCGAATTGTTGTAACTCAGTGTCTGCATCTCTCGATCTTTTTTTAATTTATTTCTGTAGCGTCACATTCGCTTATCTGTGCTGGTTGACGATAGAGCAGAATTGTGTCGTGTGATCCATTTCGTAGCAACTCACCTGCGTAATCTCTTCTTCGGGACTTGAGACAATCTCATTAAAAGTTTCCTCACGCAGCCAGTTATAC
Source organism: Megathymus violae (assembly GCA_003671415.1). Lineage (NCBI taxonomy): Eukaryota > Metazoa > Arthropoda > Insecta > Lepidoptera > Hesperiidae > Megathymus > Megathymus violae. Next base: position 6,242,092 of record PDGT01000002.1, read on the forward strand.
TCGCATTAACGAACTCGGAGGTGTTATTTACATACATACCTACTAAACAGGTATCGGCGTTTCGCTCCGTTAACTTAATAATCTCCGTCGCTTTAATAATCTCTGTCGCACTGTTGATTTTGTCAAAGTGAAGCTAAATTTGTTTGTCATTGCACAATTCTTTAAAATTTAAGTACCGCATAATACTTAGCCTTTAATGTCGAAAGAAATGCTGTAACCGTTGAAACATCCTTTTCGGCAGAGTTATCAGATGGTACACATAATATGTTAACATTTTACAACGCACGTGACTGTCAGTAAACCCAGAACATTCTGCACTACTTGTAAAGACGTGTCATCCATATGGACTCC
>PDGT01000002.1:6242460-6367775 GCA_003671415.1 Megathymus violae
GTCCATTCATCTTTGTACCAATCCACTTTAACTAACGGACCACGCAATGGCACTTACCCTGACAGGAGGATGCATGTAACGGTACATAGTGATATAAATACTAACATAGATGAAACAATTATGGTTTTTTTAACTTGTTTCGGTTGGGAACAAGTAAACAAGTGGGTTTATTGCTTCTTTTTTGGCCACCAACACGTTGGTTTTGCTAGTTTGCTGGCTTTCTACGTATTATTTCAAACAAATATTGTTTTAAACTTGAACAATATAGGTATTTTTTCTCAAATATTGTTTGTCGTGGGTCGTTGACTGTAGTATCCAATATAACAGCTTCTGTTTTATATACCTTTTCTAACATTAGTTTCCTCTCGATTCTCTATAGGTCACATTCTAAACATAACTTTTTTTATTCTTGAAATAATATGTCGTACTGATTGGCTACTTAGTTAGCTATTGTTAATTGCATTTTCTATTTCATTTGATTTATGATTAATTATTAAAATTAAACAAACATTTGACTATGAAGACATCGCCAATCGTTAATTTGGCTACTGGAGCACATAAACGCTTAAAATGACTTCAAACAGGAATCTACAAGGGAAACCTCTTCCGGTAGTGGTGCACCCTGCTAAGGAACAATGGACATTCAATAAGTGAAAGATTCATCCAGTTGAAGGTCGTTCTCTATTATTTAGGATTCTGCGCTTACTTTTTTTTTTAATAATAATAATAAAATGTTTTTCTTGCCTAAAAAAAGAAAGGTACAAATTAAAGAAAAAAAAATGTTATAACTAAGGTTAGGCAGAAAGGGGGTGGCTCAGCTATGGTGGACACAGGATGGTGATCCCGTTCAGGGCCGGTTTTCAGCCGCTCCCTTCTCCGCGAGCTGTTAAACGGGAGTTGTAAGTCCTGGGTTCCTCAATTAGCAGCTTTTTATCAACAGAAAAAAGTTACGACGATACATATTATACGATTCTACAAAATAAATTCCGTTTATATGTATGTGTGTGTTTTGTGTAAGTAATATATCAGATTAATTACACAATAGAAAAAACATATTTAACTGTAGATATTTAATATAGTACTAGTATTAGATACTCGGCTGACTAATATCCTTCTCTATAATCTTATACTCGTATAATTATAATTTGTCTCGATTACAATGTCGATAAAGCCTACACTTAGGAGAAGCAACGCGTCGGTGACGCCTTTGAAGATACCGGTGGATCCTCTCCTCGTATCTCTTTCTTTTAATTTCTCAAGACGTCACGAACCCAACGTATGTATTTTGAAATACTAGTAGAACGTTATATACTATAATCATTATATAATTAAATTTAAATGAAATACTAAAGCAAGTGTATAAAAGAATGTAACAATCCTGAAAAACACAAAATTTCTCCTCATCTCGCGGAGCATGACGCAAGGAACTCGACAGATGTTACCGATGTCTTGTAGGATTTAATTATTCATTTAATATGCGCTTCCCCGAGTTTGAAAGTTGCGCCATCTTGGATTTTAATTTCGAAAACGGCGCTCTTTAAACGAATAGGCAAGCAAATTGAAATCGATGAAATTATTTTCCTGTTATGTGATTTTGAAGAGCATTTCGAGAATTCTCTTATAAAGCTTCCGATTGATCTTACTGAAGTAACTGAAGTGGCACTTACTTACCTTTTAATTGTGGGAAATTAAAATGAAGGAAATAGCAAATGCTACCCATGATTTATTTTAACTAATTTAAATAAAGTTACGGTCATGCTCTAATGTGAGCTGCAGATGCATTGCATTGCAACCTGGGGATTAAAATGAATCGCCTCATTTAAATATGTCGACGGCCCCAAAATTCTGCGATGAAGACATAAAATTGCGTGAAGCAACTTAATCCACTTCGATATCAGCATTATCTTTCAGTCGATCACCATCGTCAATTTCAGGAGTTATAGTTTCGTTATGTAAATAGCTGGACAACGATCAGATATGTTGTATATCATAACACATCATACATGCAATACGTATACATTTAATAAATAATATGCTAAGTGGACCAGTAAACATTGTTCTGCAAAATATTTTAATATGGATCATTTATAAAAAAAAGAATAGAAAGAATAGAAGAGTAATAAATATTACTCTTAAGTTCGGGCTTTGAACCATATGTCGGAATGTACGGTTTTTTTTTTATATGGCACCACTTAACTGATATTCATATAGCTATTAAAGTGGATTCACCTTCTTCGAAGATTCAATTTCAATTCGCGGGTTCGTTTGCGATTTTCATATGTAGAGTGGAAGTGAGAATCTTTTATGCATGAAAACATCACGAGAGGGATACCTAAATACGCTTTTAGTCCAGCTCTCTGATAAAAATTCTCATTTTATGGATTCGGATCCCTTCGGAGGCTATCACTCAACACAAACGTCACTTCTTGACTGACTTCTTTTAATATACACATATATATTTGATCAACGGTTAATTACTTATCTTGATTACATTTTTTTTATTTAAAAACAAAATGTAATTGGATTGATTGTTGAACATTTCTATAATTTTATTGGAACGATGATCATCAACCTGACCAGAGTGAAAATAGTGCATGTTTTTTCCCATTTTTTTTACATTGATAATAATAAAGTATTTCAATATTCAAAATGAATTTAAACAAAAAAAATCGACACACCCGCTTCTATATTTATTTGTAGTTCTAAAGCCAACCGTGAAGTGAAAGAAATGACGATACCGCACCCGTTCTATGATTCGAGTGTTACTGCATTTAAATAATTCATTGCGTTCGCTTCGCGTGTATTGCCATGTTGTTGGAAAATGCCGGCGCGGCGGGTCGCATTTGAAAATTTAGTAGCACTTCGGTCAACGGCGTGGAAATATGATGGTTGATTTTATTTCAGTTTTTTGTCTTTTTCAGTCCTTTTTTTTGTGTTCTGCTCGTTTCGCTCGCCTCTCTGTTCATGTGTCATTTTGCGCTTTTTATATCCAATTTTTATTTATGAAACGATTGCACAATGGAGAATAAAAGTGAACAAATTGGATTTTCGTATGCCCGCATTGGTGGAGACGAACATCCCTTGGGGAATTTTTTTGCGCTTCATTTTAGTGAACCCTATTATTGCTTAAATCACGATTTTTTGAAATGCTAATAAATTATTAGATTAAATTAAATTCCAAATACCACATGTATAGTTTAGTTGAACTCGGCAAAATTTTTTACCTGAATTAAATAAAAATGTTTTATAAATAGATTCTTATAAACCAAATATTTTACGTAAACAATTACTATGCACACTTACGAGTATATAACCGACTTCAATCAATAGTATATTCTAAATAAAGGAAGGGAGACAACCTCTATAGCTGAAAACTTATAATAACAATAGCTAATAACGTTTTAAATGTTAGTTCATAATATTTTTAATACATGGATATTACATCTATACGATGTATAGCGCTTGTCTCGTTAAAATTCAATAAATTTACTTATCCGCCATTTACATTCCGCTTAACAAACTGCTAGTGGTGTCATCGCTATTACCGAAAAATAAAATAAAGTCACTAAGAATGTAGGGACCGACTAGACACAGACTAGGTATGTCATGAAACGGTGAAATGAGTCTTTGCACATAATTGTTTTAACCTATTTTATATCACAACTACCTTAATGATATAAGCTGGAGTATAATGTTTTTAAATTGAAGCCTTTACTTTTTTTTACTTATGTTCTCAAGCGTTCTATCGGCCTTAAACAGGTCTACAGAAGGCATCAGATTTGCAGTGCAATGTGGTGAAGTTCTGGGCTTCCTCAGTTCCAAGTAGAGAACTGATAACTATTCATCTTACAAAGTAGAGTGCAAACATGCAAATTTACTAATTTAGACAAGGTAAGGGGAAGGGGATACTAGGGAAATTTCTTTTTTATTATTTCATATTTTGACATACAATCTAAACCTGATGAAAAGGGGAAACACAATAACGTGAAATTTATTCGATATTAAATTAAGATTATTCCTTGACCATCACGATTATTTTTAAGGTTAGTTGATTGAAATTTTTGTCTTTATCTAAACGCAGTTATTGTACGAGCTCTTGTTGACTCAGTATATTAGTAGAAAGTAAATAATAAACGTTTTTATAATCGTAGACTGTATTACCCGAAATATAACTAGATGACATATATATATATATATATAGATGACTCCATTAGTGAAAGGAGCGAGCGCGCGCTGCCCTTGCTGGCTGATCGCGAACTAACTGAAAACATATTAATTATAACTAAATTTTGTCGCGCTTGTCGCGGTAATGCTGACCCCAGCAGATGCACGGTTGCACCGTACACGTTATAAAATATATCCATATGCATTTGGAGTTTATGCTGATAATTTTCATTTATATATAAATAATAATAATAATTTTATATTAAAAGCCGACAAACAAGCAGACGAGCCACCTGATGGTAAGTGGTCACCGTCGCCCATGGACATCAGCAAGACCAAAGGTATCACCGATGCGTTGTCGGCCAGGAAATGAGAAGAAGGTCAGAAAGAAAGTACTGGCTCTCAAGCCCCCAGCCGGAACACGACGAGCCGCTTGGCGGCTGACTCAAGCAGGAGGGTGATAGCTAGCCAGGCAGGCTTCACGGAGATTTAATAACACCAGTAATAATATTAATGACTTAATAATAATACTGATAATATAATCTTTATGCGAAGCTCTACCACCATGCAGGCCGGCTTCTGTCGCCTCTACGACACCCTGTTCTGCCAGCATAGGATTGGCGGGAATATTCTAGGCCACCCCAATACGGCACAAGATTGGTATATTTCAAAAATTTGGGTAACGGTTTTTGAACTTCATGTATCAGAAGTGTGCCACCTCTGTACGTTATTTCTTTTTGGTTTTTCTGCCCTTCACATTTTCTGTGTACATTACTCTCTCACATGAGAACGGTTTTTAAATGTTTTACAAACGCCCGGACAGGTTTTTTTTATTCCCGCACGCTACACTCGTTTGCATTGTTCTTTTTATGTAGACAGTACGTGGGTTAAAAAGTTGAATGTACGTTTTATACGCATTCGAGTGGATAAGACACAGTAATACTGACGGTTTCCATGAAATAGATAATGGGTACATGCTCCAACTAACGAATAAATACATAGTTAATACACGTTAACTAGCCCCAAACTAGTTTACAATGTCTTTTTTAGACTGTGTCAAATTCATTGTTACTGTTGTAGATGAAGATGAAATTCGTAATTAATCTTAAATTGTACCAATGATTCGATGTTTGTCGCACATATGTACATATACCCAGCACACTACGGGGTAATAAATAAAAACAAAATAATACTCGGATAATTTAACATATTAATTACACGGGGCAAATTAAAATCCCTTAACACAGCTAAGTGTTACTCGAAGTCCGTTTAATAAGTTTTGATGACATTGTTTAGCTTACAAGGAAAAATGTCGCGCGGGAGTTTCTTAAGTTGCTTTTAAAGTTAAAACTTTAGTTGCAAGTGCAGCTTTGCCAATTTCGAACCAACTTTTCCATGGAGCCTGTTTTGCTTTTGTTTTGATTTTAAAGATTTATGACGCTATTTTTCATCATTTTCCGGCGTGCATCCCAATCACTTGGGGTCGGCACAGTGTGTCCTTTACTCTGTATCTCTTTTTTTCGTCATCTCAATGCACTCATCCATAAACGTCTTATATGTACGTCATATCGTCTTCCACACAGTCCATCGACCTCTTCCATTATATCCATCCCCTTCCACTCTCAGCATTGTTATGGTTAAATGACATTCCTCCCTGCGCATTACGCGCCCATACCATCATAAACAGGTACCATGATATAACGCTATTTTTTATTCTTCTTAATAAATGAATGTGCTAATCGCGTGGAACATAACCAGTAAAGCACATGCCACTCATACTGCATTGAATCAAGTTGATTCACTTAATTTTGCTTTTAAGACGACATCACTTCAAAATGAGACACACTATTTCAGCTTATGTTTCCGCATCCGGATTGTTATTAGGCGTAAAGGAAATGCAAAAGAATTTAAATTTTTAAATCGGACTAGAAGAAAAACATGGTTTTGATTAATAAACGATAAAGTTCCCATAATCAAATTACAAAAACAAAGCTCTTATAATTTCGTGTTTTTTTACTTTACTGTTTCATAATTTCTATTTGTTTCCTTGATACACAATATTAATAAATAAATCAGAGTCAGAGAAATTTATAGTAACCATTAAGTACCAGTAATTACCGTATCGAATTGCAACATATCTACAATCTCTAAAAATTGGAATTTATTTTGACATATTTTGGAACTATAATCGGCCCTCAAGGCTAAAACTCGTGTGACTATTTCAAGTTAAAATCATTTCCAATTATTTTATCGAGGCTGTATAATATTAGCAGATCACTGCTGGTCGGTAAAAACTTAATACGTGGCTTCAGTTTCATGATAACCCGTAATAACCGACCCATTGTTTGGCTTGGAGAAAAGTGAAATGAAAACGTAAAAGTCATCAATTTTCCCATCTTCGCAGACATTATAGGTAACTCTCTGATATACCTACTCTGGAATCCTCAAGACGTCTTTCTTCATTGAAGCAAGTGATATCGATTTGCGCTTCGCTCATAATTTGAAAAATTTGAAGTATGTGCTTCTTCGCGCTTATTTATATGAACTCGGGTTTATCACGGCTTGAGTTAAAATCTTTTATGTTTAGCTAAATTGTTCGTATTGGGGTGGCTTAGAATTCCTCCCCGCAATCCCATGCTGCCAGAACAGGGTAAGAGGCAACAGAAGCCAGCCTACTTGGTAGTAGGGTTTCGCATAAGAATTATAATATCAGTATTATTTAAGTCATTAAAATTATTACTAGTATTGTTTATTACCTTTCCGTGAAGCTTGCCTGGCTAGCTACCAACCTCCTGCTTAAATCAGCCGCCAAACGGCTTGTTGTGTTCCGGCTCAGGGCTTGAGAGCCATTACTTTCTTTTATACCTTCTTCACATTTCTTGGCCGACAACGCATCAATGATACCTTTGATCTTGTTCATGTCCATGAGCGACGGTAACCACTTACTCTGGTGACTTATTTGCTCGTTTTTCGGCTATTAACATAAATTTCGAGGTGTAAAATAATACATAATAGAATTTATTTGAACTCGAAAATCTGAAATTTCTTCATAACGTCGGAGTGTCATAAAAGTGAAATCGTCCATCCATTTCCTAAGTGTGGGTGATGGATCTTCGCTTCGTTCGTACAGAGTGGATATCTAGTCCCAGCGGTGAAATAGCTATTAGTTATGACTTTTTCTAACCATTACGCACAACGCTGCTCCATTATATCCATTATAACTGCAGAAAGAATTGTGGTTGAAACATAGCCGCACTAAAAATAGCCGTGCACCAATTTCAGCGCAGGCTTTTAGGATAAAACGCTTCATTCAGTTTTTAATTAAATTTCAACTCAATATACGGCAAAATTATAGGCGCGATTAATTGTATTATAGGCCGACGGTTGTTTGGCTGTTAAAAGGTTTTTAATGTATACTGTGTGGAGCATACTGTGTGGAGTGAATTAAATTTTGTTGATGGGATTTTTATGGCACTAATGTGGATAACGTGTAATTCATCTGGCGTCAAGTAGCTGCTTAAAACGAAGGAAATTTTATCCTGCTCCTATCGATCTTGTGTCTAAGTAACGGCCATGACAGGCCGTCGCAAGCTGTTTTGTGAACGAATAATATTACTATAACGAAACCAAATCCATTATTACATTCTATTTTGAAAATTTTAATGTTTTGTTATGGACATAGACATCACCAAAAACATTGTTAGGAAACCTGCATACTTGAAAGTCGTCAATAATGTTTTCAAAAATATGATTTCTGTCAACCAATTGGCCAGCTGTCAGACCGTAACATTCACCCATCACATTGTAACAGGAGACCCGAGCCCAGCAGTGGAACAATATGAATTTGTTGCCAAGTTTTAGATGTTTATGTGTGAGAGATTTAATTTCGTTTATGTGAAATTAAAACGGAAGTGATCACTATTATTGCCAATAGTCTTACAACTACACGTTTTATTAAGTTATATAGAGGTGCTAGAAATTCATTTTAGTACGCATCCACTTGTATAAGTTATTCAGCTAATTATAAAGAAAAAACAATGAATTAGACGGATTCATCAGTAACACTATACCACATACGCCTTGAAAACATTAAATCAAATTTTCATTAGACGAAGACCAAGAGTTATAATTTATTTGAATGATACTAAATTCGGAGGCACTCTTTTAAATTTAAATTTCTGAACACCGTCAACGATGTTACCGTGACACGCACATACCATACCGTGTGAAACAAAGGAGAAGATCAAGAATCACCAGTCGACCGCTCGACAGATCTCAAGACAATTTCACATCAGACATCACACACTACAATAGCCGTTTTAAGTGATTTTAATGAAGGAAGAACCAGATTCATCGGTCGATTGATCGACAGATCCGTCAAGCATGACTACGCAGTCGGGGCGCTCCTGCAGCGAAGACACTTGCAGTCAACACTCATGCGACCAAACGCAGAACGGTGGGTATGACGATGATGACAATATGGCCGTTGATTTGCACTTTCAGGAATCTTATCTAATCAACAGTACAACGTCAATGTAACAGCCATCAAATCGTTTTAGTAGATAATTAATAAATTGCCTTGTTAACAATAACACAACAAACTAATTTAAACTGATATGATATATTTATTAATAAATAAATAACGTAATTCGAAAATGCATTTGACTTGAATTTTACTAAAGCTTGAGATTTTAATGTACTTAATAACAACAGTGATAATTATTTAACTTTTATTTTTAGATATGATAATTAACTTCAGAACCGTGTTAGTTTGTTTAAAATGACAAAATCTGTGCACAGTTGAGATATTACCTCCGTTGCGCCATTCTGTAAAACGGGTCTTCATGTACTGTGACGATATTATATTACACCGTACCACACTGCATTCCTAGTGACAAAACTGCAAAGAAGGCAGTATCTTTCCCTATTATTAAAGATAAATAATTTATATTCTAAAAGAGACCACCTTTATAAATATTATGGGAATGCAAATCATCAGCTTATGTGTGCACTGTTATTATAAATGTTATTTAAAAAATAAGATACTTAAAACATTCCAACGAAGTATGAGAAAAATAGGCGACCTTTTATAAAGATCAGCATTATAAATCGCACGATTTTACTATGATAAAATAGAACGTTTTTATGTTATTTGATTTAGTATTTATCGATTCCAGTGCACATTACTTGTAATACGTATTATGTACTTATATTTAAATTCATTATATAAACATCTCAATATATATACCCATATGTATGAATGCTTATGATGTTGCCATACTATACTTACTTTTGTTAGGTAAATTATATTACTAGAATATATACTGGTATTCTAAATCATTATAAAGTATTCAACATTTAATATATGTATATAATATATATGTGTGTGTGTGTCTGTTTGCGTAGGTGCTAATAATGATATGCTGTTTGAAAATTATTATCATGGCCTAGTGACAATTACATGGAAGTGATATAATTTTATAAGAGGTTGTCATGGATACGGGGTAGATATGACAACGGAAGATCTGTCTTTGACTAGTTTATAGGTTTGATTTAACATTTTGTGTATTTTTGTATTTTATAAGACAAACAATGTGCTGGACACACGGTAATACTCGTACACTTAGTAATAAAAGTCAGTGTTGAACGAGCCCTCCGCTTTCATCTCAAACGTTAACTTTGACATTAAAAGTACAAATAAAATGTTGAAAACTCTATTTAATGCTTAAAAATAAATTATTAGCAAAATATTAGGCGTATATAGTTTTTTTATTTCAGTCACTCATTATATTTTTTATCAATATTCATTCCACATTATTTATAACGTTCAAAGCATCTCCTTAGTCTATAACAACCTCGTTACATATAATGCTATGAGTGTAATGTAAAAATGTATTAATAAGCGTAGTGTATCTAATAGAATGTATCGGCTAATATGAAACACAAATATAATAATCCTAATAATCCATGTTCGTGTTGTGATGTGTTCATAGATTAGCTAAATAATGTGTCAACAATTACTTGCTTTGTGTATGCCTAATAAAAAACTAATTATATGTGTCCACATCTACATACTTCTGCACACAATTGAACTTATCAAATTTTATTGAGATATAATCTTTATTATGATATCAATATTACGACACGTATTGTTACTATGAAATATAACTTGGGTATTATTTACATACATATTTTAAAATTACACTTTACTGATTCTAGTTAGTTACAAAACTGTATAAACCTTAATATTGTATGTAAAAATGACATTTAAAACATATTGTGTCAATACCGCCATGATATACCGCAGCTATGAACCACGGTAACATGGAACAAATAATTATTGTAGGTTATTTGCCATTTTGCATTAAACATTTCATTCACACTGTAACTATTTTTCATTTAATGCTATAAAAATTTAATACATGTTACTTTTTATTCAAAAACTACATGTACTTTTACAATAAATTCTGACACAAATTTTTAAGACTTTTCTTTTACCTATCCTCGTAAAATCCAATGCATGTTTATCCAGAATGTGTGTTCAAATATCTGAAGCTTTATGTACCTATTCGTAATAGTGTCTTAATTTAGGTGCATCTAGTCAAATGTAAAATGTATTTTACCTATACTGCAGTAATTCAATAATAATAGCTAGGTATAAGTTGTTAGTATTTGGCTTGAAGGACCATATGATATGTTAAAATAACGCATGAAATTTATATATTATATTATGTAATAAATAACGGAAACTGAAAACGTTGCGTAATTAATAAACTAAGTTACACCATTTTTATTGTTCCGCAATGCGTTGTTGACGCCCTTGGTATTGTACACTTGCAAAGGTAACTATCACCACTGACTCGCCTCATCTGTAAGTATGTTTACCAGCCGCTATTACAAAAAAATATCGACATATAGGTAATACATAATATGACTTACAGTATTAATCAATAACGGTAATAAGTATAAAGCTAACGTAGACTTGATGTGTTGGGGACATTTTTTTCGAAAACAGGAAAATTTCGATACGGATTTTCAATTGATAATAGTAGTGACGTCACATAATTTTATTATCTCTACATTTTCACATATATTTTAACGATAATAATGTCACCGAGTAGTGAATATTTAATTACATTTGTTAATTTTATGCCATAAAATAAGACGTTTGCTACTAAATTAAAAGCCTGCGGATTAATTTCCCATAACATACATACATTTTACATATGGGCTGGTCGGTCGATATATTGGAATTGTTACAATTACAAAATAGATTCTCTTTTGTGTACATCCTCTTTTAATCTGGCGTCTCATTTTGATGGATCGTGAATACTCTGTAGGTAGTAATCGAAAGGCAGCCGTTCCACAAACGTCCCTATTTCCAATATAACTAATCATAGATTTTTCGTTTTCAGACATGGAGTTTGGAAGCGGTGGGCCCCCGCCCCCCGGCATGATGAAGGATAGACACGGTCCTCCGCCACCGCATCACCCGGTAAGTCATATGTTGGAAAATTAACAGGATGAATCAGAATAACATTTACTAGCGCCGTCTATTGCCATATCTTTAAACTATCCCGACAAAATTATTTTAATAGCCTCTTTAAATTGTAATATCAATTTTGTATATTAAAATCCCAAAGTTATAGAACAAAAATAAAAATTATGAATATATTTGCAGTAGTTACGCCATATACGCGCATACTGTTTAACCTAGATATGATTTTATTTATATAGATATGTTTTACGAATTCCAATCCTTATCAGTGGGTGACGCACTAGGTATTTTTTATTATCCGAGGGCTATAACTACTTGTAGCAGTATTCACTCCGTGGATGCTCGGTTTCATATAAATAATATGAACCAAGTTTAAGGGGTTTGGTTTTGGCTACACCATAATGTCAGTTCATAAATTGTGACTATAATAAAAACTAAAAATTCTATGCGGTGTCAACAGCGTGATGGTCGCGGCTACGGCCCAGAGGGCTACGGGGGCGAGGGGTTCGTTCCCCCTCCGCCCATGCATCATCCACCGATGCCGCCGCAAAATCAGGTATCACATCTACTGTTTTCCTTGATTCTAATAAGATCACCAAATTTCCTTCAGTACCACGTAATCGTGGCAAAAACCAAAAACAAGGATCATATCTCACAAGGACTTCGGGCTATGGGCGCGAAGTTATTCCCTTCGTGTTGTAAAGGCCAATAGCGCCAACGAATCCAGTATTAGATTGTGCCCTAATACTTAATTTACTAACTTACGATTATTTTAAATTAAACAGGTCTTTAAAAACAACATTATAACAGCGAGTCGTTTCACTTAGCCTACACCACGATCTCGTCGCCTCGTGACAGTTCTGAAGTGCTATAGTCTATTCGTTACACAGTTTTTGTATACTAACGTCACAGGACATGCCCCCCTTCCAGGGTGGCCCGCCACAGCAGGGTGCAGTCATGATGGTCTACGGGCTCGATCCGGCGACCGCGAACGCCGACCGTCTGTTCAACCTGTGCTGTCTCTATGGGAATGTTGTCAGAGTAAGTGTTCATTAATAACAATGATGATCTATATTTCAGACATTTATATTTGCCCATAAAATTATTGGTATTTGTTGGTCAGCTATAACGTGTCTTATGTACACAGTTTGTTTGTATTATTAGTCAGGTACGGGGTTCTTTATTACTAATGCCAATAATGTTGAATGAGGCGATAAAATTTGGCAGCAATAAATAGCCATAATTCATGTGGCCGTTTGTTAATCGCCAAAAATAGATTCACCTTTCTTAAGCATTTAAGCGTAAAAAGCTTCTCAGTGGACATGCTTTGTGTATAACGACGTGCAACGTTAGTGAAAATAATGTTTTTAGTGGCATGCAACCAAATAGTAAGAAAACAATATTGTAATCATTTATTGGTATATCGTAAATATGACTCTGTATGTCTGTGCATTGGACAGGAAATAATTATTCTGAAAACTTCAGGACACAAATTTGCGAACCAATATTTTATATTCTCTTACAAAAAAGTTTTTTTTTTTTTACATAAAATAAGTTAATGCTTGAAAACTATCCCACCTGATGGGAAGTGGTGATGAAGTCTAAGATATTGAATGCACTAAATTATAAAAGGGATCGTAAATAGCCGGGAACACGACTCGGGTATGTTATTCTAGTCATTTGCAGCGCGCATAATGAATGACGAAGTCGTCCGTTGGGTTGTTCGGGAGGAACGAATGGCGATGGGAGAATTAATGAGAAGACACAAGGCCATAGATTACCACGCTGGCCAAGTATCCTATACAAGTGACCAATGTATGTTGATCAATTTTTATTAGTAAGGTTTATTTGAATATGTTTCCAGATAAAGTTCCTGAAGACGAAGGAGGGTACCGCGATGGTTCAGATGGGAGACGGAGTGTCTGTGGAGAGATGCGTTCAGAATCTAAACAATGTTACCGTTGGGGATTACACATTGACGCTCGCGTAAGTTATTACTATTACCAATTATGGAACCATTCACATGATGAGAGGATTACGTATAAATCGCCTTCCATATGAATGAAATATTTTGTAGGTTGAAGGGTGCTGAAACTCTATCACGATAAAAAGGACGAGTTCGGAATCCTTTAAGGATTATTTCGCTTCGATTTTATTTGCTTTTTATTGAGACCTTCGTATGTGCTACACATTAAAATCTGCGCCAAGCGCTAATTCTGATCTGAGTTACCGCAGCAACGGTACTCTTATAATATAAAACGCTTTACTTCTTACGGGGTAGTACTCAAATCCTGTAAAGCCTTGAATTAGATGTGTAATTATTTTAATTTTACAGTGATAAATTATTTGTTTTTATTTAACTTTATTTCAGTCATTAATTTATTAATAATTTTTCTTTCGACAGTTTCTCAAAACAAGCTTACCTCTCCGAGGTAATGAACCCATACCCCCTGCCGGATAAGAGTCCGTCGTTCAAGGACTACGTGGGCAATAAGAACAACCGTTTCCTGACGCCGGCTTCTATCCACAAGAACAGAATACAACCGCCATCCAAGGTGATTGTACATTATTTATGGTTTACATACGTAGTAAAAATGTTAGTGACGCCCTTTTGCTACATTATGGATAAGCTCCTTCTTTAATTAACTCACTAAGGTACTAAGTGCCAGAACAATTATAGACGAACGAAATCATGCAAATATACCAACAGCAAAAATCACATGCTTATCCTCCATTGTAGGATGACGACGGCAAGAACATATTGTAATTAAGTAACACTAAACATTTATCCGTCACAAAAATGTCTGCCCCGGTATAATTTTAATTAGCGGTACAAAATCAAACTAACAAAAACAATCCGATTGGGAGACTGAAAATTCTATTCGCGTGACCTACACATTCAAATTTGTAAAAACAATGTAATTTGCTGTCACGTAAGTGAGTAAGAGTAAGTAAGAGTTCGAGTAAGAGTTGTGAGCATTTTAAACGAAAGTGGGTACAAACGCAAACAATTTTGTTAACTTGCATTTGTTCCAGAACCTTCTCAAACAACTCAAGTTCTCGAGTCTCGATTATTTCTTAATTGTTAAGAGTATGAGCTTTCCTGTCACCGATATATCCTCTGAGTGAGATAAATGTTTAATTTGCTTCGCATAAGGTGCTACCGATGACGCTTCTTTTTACTTGACAATTTTTATTTTTATATCAATAGTGGATAGAAATATACGAGAACAAACATATTCCAGGTGTTGCATTTCTTCAACACGCCACCAGATGTATCCGACGACCAGCTGCTACAGGTGTTCAAGGACTACGGCGTAGCACCTCCGCACACCATATCCAAGTTCCCGCTGAAGAGCGAAAGGTGATACGCATTGCCAACTTTTTAAAGCTCACAATTAAATCATATCGTAGATTGTACACATTTTAATATAATGCCTATCCGCACTCGCAACAATATTGCATATTTCGATCGCACGTGGAAATTTCGATCCTGTTGTACGGAGGGCGGCGTACCCGTGACGAGTGTTGTACCCGTACCCGGTTTCGTGGTAAAAAGAAAATAAATTATCTAGTCTTACTAACTGGTATAACAGTTAACAGTTCCCAGAGTGTGTTGACTCCGTATACGTATTATGTAAATAGAAATGCCTTCGTTACAAACATTTCATTTTTATTAACATGATTGCAATGCCATTAATCGGCTTTTTATATAAACGATTTTGTTTGCGGACCGCAGCTAATTTCGACCTTAATATTCCTAGTCGGTCCACGTGTCATAAGTCCGCCATTCCTATTTTAAGTCTTGTTTTTATTATATTCAAGAATGTTATATTATTAGCTATTTAAAAATCTAGTAGTAACTATAACAATTTGTTTTCCAGGTCATCATCAGGCCTGATGGAATTCCAGAACATTTCGCAATCGGTGATGGCTATCATGGCTTGCAACCATGCGACCATACAGCATCCAGGTGTGTATATAATGCTTAAGTCACTTATATGTTTTTATAACCATATATGATCTGATTCCCCCATCCCCTCTCCACTGTCGAACGACCCGACGCACGGCGTACGTGCATCGTTTGTCTCAAACACCCTTCCGGTGTAGTTGACGTGTTTTGCTTCGTCATTATTAATCGTATTACGAAGCATTGGAATAATCTGCTTGTGTTGCTATTTCCATCCCATTACACTGTGGATGACATCGACACAAGAGTGGATAGGCTTTTTTTATGTGAATACTAGAATCTCACCTGATGTTAAGTGGCTATATAGCCTTAGATGGTTAAGCGTATTAACATTGCAAAAATTCTGCTCACTCGTGTATGTGATACTTCACAACAACAACATTCAGATTCAAACCGACTTTTTGATCGAATTCGATGGATCATAGACACGGCTAATACATAAATGGTTAATATCCCGGTACCGTGAAAAAAATATAATATCAGCCACTATTTAAGTTCAAACTCATAATGTCAAATTAAATTCCCGATCTCCAGGCGCAAAATTCCCGTTCGTCATGAAGCTGTGCTTCTCATCCTCTCGACAGATCGGCCAAGGGAAGGGCCAACAGTCCAACAAGAGTCCAGAACAGAACAGACAGGGTCAGAACAACGGTCTAGAACACGACATGTACTAGTAAGACAATTTATATATTAACACTTTAAATGTAACGTAAAAAAACCCTTGTAATATATCTCGGCGTGAGAACGTTCAGGGATCGGAACGGACTTTAGAAAAACGTTATATAGATAACGCAAAGTGTTTCAAATAAAAGACATGTATTGCATTGTATTTTATTGTATTGTATGTAAATTGTGTTTTTTTTCTCGTGGACGACGAACGGACCAAAAATGTTAAGTCGAGTCCGAAGTGGTTTGTTTTTATTGTTTTGTTTTTTTATTGTTTGGACGCGGATGGTCGATGTTGTTTGAGCAGCCTTTTATGGTTCGGGAAGTTTGTTGGTTAATCGCTTGGAACTTAAACTTTGAAATTAAATATTTAAAATTGTTAAAAATAGGGTAGTTGCTCATCAAAAATAAAATAATTAGGTCTTAACAAAAGTTATTTTAGTGTATCACATGGCAAATCTGTGTATTGTTATTATTTTTAAATTTTTCTTGTATTTCTTTTATTTTAGTCTAATGCAATGTTGGGTAGTTGAGATAATCATACTATTCTACTATAGACTTTAATATTTCGATCAAACTTTACTGAAATGATTAATTCTCATTGATAAAAATTATGTTTAATGTTGAAATGGATCGGAAAATTCACAATTTTTCCATGCGACTTATCAACAAATTTCACTACAAAAGTAGCAAATTTGACAAAACACCGACGTTATTTATCGGTGTTGCCAGTGACGTGCGATTTTAAAAGTTAAGCCAAAGAATAAATAGTTACCAGCTGATCGAATAATATTATTTTGTCGTTATTAGATGTTAAACATATATAATTGTCAAATTACGTTTCTAAAATATAATTGTAAATTTTAATGAAGAGTGTAAAGTTGTAATAAAAATATGATGCTGATTTTATGCACAAATGAAAATAAATAAATAATTTTAGGTGCAATTGTATTTTATTGATATTATTAATATAATTTTAAAACAATTCCAACGTCAAAATATTGTATATTAAACACCGGCCTAACGTTGATTAAAAAAAAAGGCATAACTTACTTGACATTCTGCCACCGTAGGCGCTTAAAATGCAGTTTTACAAATTTTCAATTAAATTATACAGTTTGTGGACTTGGATTATTTTTAATTATAAATTTTATCCATATTATTGTTTATTACCGAACAATTTTGGACTGAATGTTTACTACACTCGACATCTATTTAAATTAGCCGTTTAAAAATAAAGATTGTCTATATTTTAAGCAGTTTTACAGTAGGGACCATAGAGAGAATAAATCTTTATATTTGCTTGTGGAATAACCCTTAAATTGAACTACGCTTTGAACTCTTTACGGAAAATTGTTAGCGCTGTTAATAGTAATATAATTAATGAAACGAAAGATTTTAAACATTTTTATTTGAATTGTTGAAATACAGTGAAGAAGCGATTTTTAAATGAATTTTAACAAGCAAAGAATGTAGGTGGGACCTTTTATATTTAATATATTATATATACGTATCATCGTTATTTTAACGAAATAATTATGTATATTTATATTCTTATATAAATTGTACACACCTTTCCTAAATTACATTTATTATTACATTGATTGACACTAGAGCATTTGAAATCAATTTGAATTTGGTTAATCAGTTGTCTCTTTTTTAATTTATTCTCGTCTAAGCCAAATAATAAGCCAAAGTTTAATAAAATTGTTAGATTAATGATAAATAAATATTTAGATAAAATTAAAACAACACGTTCGTGTATGTACATATGGCAGCTTTTATGTGATATGATTTGCCGCACGTTGTAAATGTTTTTTCAAGTACTCAAGTGTCATGAGAAATTAACAAAAATATGATAAATAACTTTGTTAATGTAAGGATGTGAGTTTTTATAGCACTTGTTTAATGGTCTCAATTTTTGTTTATTAGGAAAAAACTGTCCTGGTTACATATTATTTCGTTTGGGAGACCCATGCCTGTATCTATAGTCAAAAATGTGTCTTATGTCAATTTTATAAAGTGTTTAGTACGTTAACACGTCAATTTTCTTTTGAATGAAATAGTTTAATTTGACTATTTTCTAGTGTCTAAACTATGGATACGGGTAATGAGAGTGCTGTAATAAAGAAATTGATCAACATATCTCTGTGACTAACCCCGTAATAAATAAAACGGATGAATAGGTCAATTTTTAAACCGTTCTGTAGAAGCCTGTTAGTATAAGATTGTGTACTGTACTTATTTATATAAATACGTTTAAACAACTGTCGTACATAAAAAATAATTTTTGTTCAAGGACTAAAGCGTTTTGCTTTTCAAGCTTATTGGGCGACATAGATTTGTAATAATGCCTAACTAAATATAATGTAATATTTTAACGACGATTTATGCACGATTGTACACATTACGTACTTGTCCCGTCACGAGCTTGATGAAAATGTTCTATTGTTGCTTTTCGATGTTAAATACAGTAGGATTATCCATCCAATGATAAAATTTTACCTGCGTGTGTGATCCGTATTTTAATTCTATGACTAAGATTTTAAAAACATTTCGAACAACACTGAATCTACCACGCTGGCGATGGCCGCGTGAATCTTCGTATGTTTATAGTATATATAAATATTTATCTGCCAATGGACTATGGGTCATCTTGAACCGACCACCTATTGTCATACAGAAATATTATATTACAAGCACAAGATAATATTGTGTGTACGCTCATGTACTTTGTTCTTTGGAATAGGTAGTGTGATTTAAGACACTCGGGTAGATATATGTAGAAGAATACTTTTACCGGGTTGATACAATACTAGAAAGTTTCAAGTCAATTCGTATATTAAATTTTCCGTTTTGTTTTATATACGTATGCATATGACGATATTAGAGTAAAAGCTTCTAAGTAGCGAACTACATATCACAATGACAAATAAGATATATCTTAAATTATAATATACAATTTAAAAAATTATGGTAATGGAACACTAGAAGTACGTGTCTTTTTATCACAAACATGCAAGCGAGCTGTCTATTGTACAGAATATTTTCATCGTTATTTTCGTTTGATCATTATTTTTTACTTTTCTGAATTCCTTAAAATTTATTTCTTGATATAATTTTCAGTTTATGCTCGTTACATAAATGTTTTATATATATCTGACATTAAGTAAACTTACTACATTGTACGCCGATTAGCTGAAAAATATTTTTTTTTGGGGTATTGTTGATTTTTCACCTCGTTTCAACTTATATATTGTGTTGAAATATTCGGTTAAATTTTCAATAAAATGACGTGTTAGACGTCCTCCTTCATACGCCATCATTTAACAACCGAGACATCAAAATATACTCATTCAAAATAAACACTCAGTGTATTTAAGGAGTGGACTAAGTATACAATTATGAATATATTTGTTACAAATTAATTAGGTATATTAAAAACCTCAAAAACTCAAGTTTTTCGGCTAATCGGTGGTATCGGTACATGCGAACTCACATTTTGAACGTATTTGCTTCTAGCTAACGGCGATCCAGCGGGGCACACATACTCACACATATCAAGACGGAGGCAACACACAGACACATACAGGCACACCAGCACGAGAATGGGGAAAGAGGGGGGAAACTTGGATTGCCATTGTTAGTAAAATATTACTCAAAGTACGCAAAGCAAATAGAATTATCGATTATAAAGTTACCATGACGTGTAACGGCGCACTTTGACAGCGGGTTAATTTTGCACAATGGCAACGACGTTGAATAATTCCTTTATTAATTAACAAATTATTGTGATCTAGATCACTCCTATAAAGACATTAACAGTTAGTTTTTTAATATAATATTAGACACAGTAACAAGAATGTTCATGTATAACACATTTGACATTTCCATATTCTTTTCATTTTTTTTATTTCTTATTTAATTTTTATTGATTATGTTCTCTCGCATTCGGAGCAATGAAGCTCTATGGAATGCGTATGCATTTTACAGGCTTTTTGTTTTATGGAAATAGCTCTTTAGGTATATACTGTGTAAGCATTATTCCCGTTTATATAATTTCTAGATATTAGATGTGTATCATTGTCACGGTGTCATTTTCAAAATCGATAGATGTAAATTTTGTTTTTCGTTTTTTTTTACTTTTTCTCATGGTGAATTTTAAGACTAACAGATGACAATGTGGTATTTTATTTGAAGGTGGCACCGTGTTTTCCCACTTGTTTAATGGTTATAATTAGATGTAATTGATTTGTGACTTGAGTTTTGTGGTGAAGTTTAAAAGAAATAAACATAGATATTTTAGTTTCTTAAACCCCTTTGTTCGTTTAAATTGTAGAGGGTCAATGAATTTTTATTCCGATAGGTTTTTTAATCCGATAAGATTTCCAACACATTGGTTGTTTGTATTGAAACTTGACAGTTGTGAATTGTACAAGAAATAAAGATACTTGGTTTTAAGGTAGACATTTTGGTTTTCTTTATCAATTTATTTTTATATCTTAGGCCTGTGCTTGGAGTGTGCATGTTTCAGTTTTCATTGCATGTGTTTCGTGAGTTTTTAACGAAAATGTAGCGGCAGTTCCAATAATTTCTGGTTTGGTTTCTTTGGCAATTGTCTATCGTAAGAACCAAAAATACTAAATATAAGAAATAGATTTAGCACTCTTTAGGCTAGTAGTAAGTGTCATTGCAATGTCAATTATATTCGATTAGAGGAAAAAAATTATGGCCCGTAAAAATTTTCTAAAAAAATTTCTTATGCTAAAAGTATTCTGGCGGTCAAACTAAGTAATGGACGCGTGCTGTCTTCATTAATATTAGAAGTACACTAAAAAATTTATTCTTGCAACTTATAGATATTTTTGTGACTTAAAATTCGCTGTTTAACAATAAAATTTAGTTGTGACAAACTTATTGTTACTTGGAAAATTTTCGTGTGTAGTACGACTGTATTCTAAAATATTTAGAATTAGATTATGAATGTAAATCAACACCATAAAGGTTTTTCGTTTAACGTATAAGTATAGATGTTTCTATGGTGTGAATTGTGGTAGCTTGTCTATATTACTGTTTATGATATGAATTTATTTTCTATAAAAACGGAATTACCACTTCTAAATTTAATATTTGAAATATGTGGCAGGTATGTGTATTTCCTTCTACGTATTACCTAAATCATATAGCGTAAACAGTGCTATAGTCAGCCAAAAACTAAAAGCAATAGACCTCTAAAATAGCTGATTAAAATCATTGTTATCAGGTAAATAGATGCATATCTTTTTCTCTAGAAATATTTTGAAATAAAAATAATAAATGTTTTAGTATTAGGGCATCGATGTCGTGATAGCTTATATTGTGTTGATTGTACATATAAAATATATGTTAATAATTTTTTGTTTGGTGTTCATAATTTTACAATAATAAATTGAACAATTGTACTGAAATAGTGACCACAAGTACAAGTACTCACATGAATGCTGTCTATGTCTGTAAAAATAAAACAACAAATGAGGGTAGTTTGCACAAAGTTTTTACTATAATCTTCACAAGTGTACTGAACTGCTGAAACTAGTACAGCAGTGAGCAGTTTAAACGTAATCTGATTTTTCAAGTAACACTTTCATATAAATTATTGATGTCAGTGATTATTATCTAGACAATTTATTAACACATACATAGAAGCACGAAACCATGTTCAGAAAACTCGTAAACATAACCAAATGAAACGAAACTGCACTCTGGCATTTTACATACTTATAAGACAATGTAACATTTATTACTTAGTTATCTTCTTATTTCTTATTCTTAGCCTTTCATTGGTATTAGGTACTTGTAGTTACAGGATAAACATTAAATACATGTCAACACAACAAAATATTCTTTCATTTCAACACTACCGATCATATGTACAAATAAGTCATAACACCTTTGAATCCACTATCCTATTGAGAGATTGCCACATAATACTACTACTTTTGAAATACTAAAAATACCTTTGAGGTAAGCTTCCATGGAATACTATGCCTGGATTAAAAATACCATTTGGATTACCTGTGGTGATTTTGATCTTATATATAAGCTTATATATAATATATATCTTGCATATAAGCTTTACACATTACATTGTAAATTTGGCAATTCAATAATACAAATTTTTATTATTTTTTGTAATATAACTATTATTCTACATTATGCATTATAAGTATTTTCTATTACTTCTTACCATACTATTACATTATGAATATTTGCATACATACTGTGAAGCCCTGCAAATAATTACAAAGTTGATAAAATATACTGATTAAAATTAAACCAGAAAGTATTAGTAGGATAGCTGTCCTCTAAATTAGAAAATCTTCAGTCACATTGGAAGTGAAAATTGGTAAGTAATAAGTATATGTGCATACCAAATACACATAATATAATACATTATGCTATGAATTCCAATGTAGCATTACACATTTTCGAAAATAGAAATGCAAAAAATGTAAGTGTGCCTTCATAATTACAATATTATTGTAGGTAAGATTAATTCAGCGTAATCAATGTTGATCAAATGGATTTTTTTATTATGAGCATTATTAAATATTAAAAGAAACTCATTGTGCCATTTAATTTGCTCTAATACTTTACAATAAACTTCATAGGGTATTGAGCTACTTTCACATACATACGCAAGCGAATAAGAAACACGATTTAATATAACATACTTATCTTTAATCATTTATTATAGAAGCACTTCGACATTCATAAGTTTTAATTGGTGCAGACATTTGTATAGAAGTTAAAATGAACAGAGTTAAGTATGTAAATAGTTAGATAAATTGTTCTATGGTATATTGTTTAATTTATGTAAATTCGTTGTAATAAAGTATACCTTAGGATGCTGCACTCGTGACGCAAATAATTGTATATTGTATAGAAATAAATGATGTTTTTGATGAATATGAAATTTTATTTTGCCTGTTTCTTTTATTTATTAGCTTTACTATATCAATAGAATAAATTAAAAGTTCAAGATTTATTTTCATTCTTAAACTCCCACTTTGTGTAAAGGTACAACGGAATTTAGATACGGTATAAGTATAACGAACACTTCAGTTAAATTCTTTGATTCCCGCTTTTTCAAGCCATAATCTATGGTTAACCATAGAAAAATTATAATTTATTACGTTTGGCCAAAATTAATCCGGCATCTCTAAGTATTAATTTAATGACAATCGTATATATTTATCGTGCCGAGGCGTGTCGTAACGTTACAGTACTTAATTGCTTTCATATATTAATTAGGAGCCGTATATATTCACGTGGTGTGCCATGTCGCTGGAGTTAGTTCGTTTCACAACATGCGAATCTTCGATGGTCACTATTACAATTAGTTTATCAAAATAATCGATAAAAATGTCAATTTATGCAACAAAATAAAAAAAATCATTTTTTAATAACAAATATTCTACATATAAATTTATTTGAATAATTTTATGAAACTTTAAGATAAATATTATAATTATTACTAGTTTAAAAAAATGTTACACTTAAAATTATAATTCTTAAGCCGTAAGAATTGGAGACTCAATTTTTGAAATACATTGCTAACTCACGCGGTGCTGTACACCTTAGTACCCAGCTTACAAAACTTTATAGTCGTCACAATGAAATAAACACGTTTTGACCTTTATCACCTAGAGATGTATTAACAAATCGGTATACCACATAAACCGATTTTTACAACAAATCTATTTGAAATTTAAAGCTTTCTAATCGTTTTGATAGTTAAATTATAAAACCTAAAGACTTTAATATTTAAGTATATACGAGGATTTGCAAAGCTGTGGCCATATTATTTTCTCTAATTGCTTACAATTAGGTGAGATATCGGCCTATTTAATGCTTATAGCTACAAAAAATTTGCAGAAAAAAATACCCGATTTTTTAAGTAAATTATTTATAAAATGTCTGATGAAGATTCAAACTCATCGGTTGAGATACCTTCACTCGTATTTATAATTAATTCATTTTCAATTATGTTATCTATGTCTAGGTATCTGGTAAGATCTTCTTTTATTATTCTTTTCGTTTTTTCTACTGTAGCAACTCTAGTTCTGGTTACCATAGAATTTTATAAATAAATAACCCTACCTTACGGGTGGTATATCATACACAAATATGACATTCCATCACCCATTACCCGAGAAAAAACATTTATCTGTCACATAAATATCTTCCCCATCTGGGAATAGAACCCGGGACCCCTCGCTGGGCAGGCAGAGTCACTACCAACTGAGCTTTGGTGTCGGCACACTGTCATTCATCTTTCTTACGCCATTGTATATTATTGCTTATGAATATTTTTATCATATTTTTAGTCCTATTTACTATTTAATCCTTATCGACATGCATTCCCAGACGATCATACTCAGCCGATTCTCCTTTGAGATTTGGTCACAAGGTACTTTTAACAAGATCCTTGTATTTATTATTTTTATTTTCTTTCTTTTGATCTATTCTTCTTTTATGAGTTTTGTACAATAAACATAAATTGGTAGTGCAAAATTTCGATGAAGTAATTTATCGATTATAGTTAGTTCATAGATGATTTTAAGTCATCACAACTTTATGAGTGCTCTCTGATGTAATTTTGTAACGACGACTTCTATATTTGTTCGATTCTGCAAAAAGTATGATGTGAAGAGATTTTAAATAAAATAAAATGTTTAATACGGTTTTCAAATAACGTCAACAAAACGAATAGGGGATTTTCATATATTCGACTTAATTTTTGGACTGCAAGCCCACTATTTATGTACAATAAATAATTATAGTTTTTAAATTAAAGATCTCATTCAAGGTTAGTTTATGTTTATGAATAAGAACTGTCAAATAGGGCTATTAAAAGTACTGTGTACTAAATCGATAAAGTGTTCATACATCATACTGCATCGCGCTACGATGCTCTAGTGTATTCAGACCTTTAAATAATTTCATGTAGCTGCTACTTATTCTACAATGACAAATTGATAACGCATAGCGCCTCTGTCGGGTAAACTGTGTACTATGCGATAATTTCGACATGTAATGGTGGCTGCTTGTGTTGTGGAATCATTGCTGACAACTTATTTGTAAAACAGTTTTTGAAAACCTTCAGAAACTAATGGAAAACTGCAGTATTTTGTAAAAGTTGCAGGTAAACTAGTTTTACTCCTCATAAAACGGATTTTGAACTGCTGGAATGGAAATGTGTGTCAAAATGGCGACCCATTACTGATGAATTTTACTTGATATAGTCAACTTACATATTACATCTTAAATGTATATTTTGTTGTCTTATGGTGGCAACAGATTTAAAATAAAAGGTTCGTGATAAGAACGTAAACAATGCCAATATGCTGATAACAGCTTTGAAAATATTTTAAAAGCTTTTTAAATTACGTAAGGATGGTTAAGTATTATTTTTTCTATATTATACGTTTATTTTATATCCTCAAATTTATTTTATTCATAATATTAAGTTAAAGTATAAATGATTTTCTTGAAACAATTCGTTAATATTGACAAATTTTAATTATCATGTTTTGCAACAAGTAATAAGTTAAATAAGATTAACATTTTATTTTAATCTCTGCAAACTAATCACTATGCATAACACATAATGAACTAATGCAATAAACTTCTAGGAGATATTTCAATTTGAAATTAAAATAAAATTATATTAATTAGCTACAATAACCTATGAGCATAATTGTCAGTTTCAAACAAGTGTACATTTAATCATATTGTAGTTTCATTTATTAGTATATGAATAAAGTATTGCTTCACATGTATTTGTTAGATATGAAATAAAACTTTCTATGGTGATTAAAATGAATTTTGAATTTTATTATCTTCATATAAGTTGTGATAAAATACTTGGCTTTTTATCAAACTTAAGAATCATTACTTTGCCACATAAGAGCCACTTCTTATGATATTCCTTTAAGGCTCTGGAACTTCTTACCTGATCACCTGATTACATCCTTACCTGATAGCAGATTAGAAAAGCTCACAGTAAAAATTTGTTCGAAAAATTATGTATGAGCGTTATATGACACAATTATGAAACAAGATTTCATAAATGTTTGTGTATAATATTTATATAATTAACTGTATATATTCTGTGTAAACTAGTAACATATGTTTCTTTATTGATTCATGTATATTGTACCAATAATAATTTATTTATACACACACAATATTTAAAATCTAATTGTAGGTATTCATATTTAAATTATATAAATTTGTTCTATTATGACTGCTGCACTGGTTACTTAAATATGTGAACTGTTAGGTATTAATGTTAATCATGGTTTGTCATGTTTTCATTGTAAATAATAATTTAGCAGAAGATAAGTGCTCAGGTCAATTTTCGTTACTCTAACACTAAACCTACCAGAGCGGTCAAATGACCGCTTTTGAGACTTTATAAAATAAATGTTTTTTAATTATTATATGATAATTATTTTGTGTTTATTGTTTATGCTAAATTCTGTACTAATTACAATCAACTGGAAAAGACTATAATGTTTATTTCAAAAGCGGTCATTTGACTACCATTGGTAGAAATAGGTATATATAAAAATGTCGGTAGGTTTAGTGTTAATGTAAAAAATCTTTATGTTGTAAGGGCTATAACAAAACTTAACTACAGTTTTAAATTTTAGTAGTAACAACTTTGTAGCCCACAATAAAATTGATATATAGGTTATTCATGCTCCCACCACCAATTATCTATATTCAGATTACAATAAGGTATTAGTTTTACAATAGTGTTCCAAAGTTGATATGTGATTCATGTATTGACATAGTGACATGTTAACATTGAAAAGAAGAAACAGTGAAACAAACTCCTCAGCACATCTTTCAAAGTACCCATTGACAATTTAACTGTTTTAACTTGCTCAAAACTGGTGAGACACTATTATTTTCAGTCATCCTTTTTATTTATATATTCATAATACCCTTTAACTGTAAAATGTATTTTAAAAAGCACATTTTCGACACAGTACTAGAAGCAAAAATTATGTGCATAAGTGTATTTACAGAAAACCTAAATGATTTAAAATTATTGAAATTCAACATGAATTATCACACTAGGTATCCTGCAGTTACTAAAGTAGTATTAAACAGGTTACTGAACTATACCCTTATGCTTCACTAGAGTGAAGATTTCTTTGCTACCTATTATTAAATTACACTATAAATTTATAATATTAACCTTTCTTGTAGACACTAACCCTTTAAATTATGATAAAAATGTCATATATTTTTGTTATATAGGTGTTATATTTGTGTATTCCCCTTCCAGGATGTACCAGACCTGCTTTGTATGTGACGCTAACAATGTTGGGTTTCGAAATGGATTTAATCTATTTTCGCAAGATGTAAGTTGTTTCTTAGGTATATTTATTGACTTATTAATAATAGTTAAATAAAAATGTGTTACATGGAAAATGAGCCACCACCAAACTAACGAAGTATACAGTAATCAGGTGGTTCAATAATCGGGTGCTCCACTTCCTTGGTCGGCAGCGCGTCGGTAATGCTTTCAGTGTTACAGACACCACGATCTGCTATAACAAATTATGATATTATATAACAAATATAAATTCCTAATTTTCAGACCACTCTTCAATCGGGAAAAAAGATGATAGAAGTATTGAGTGAGATATTGGATAAGCCTATCCACGAAGAGAACGTTCATTCTAAGATTATATGTAAAAAGTGTCACAAATTTGTGTCCGAGTATGATTCTATCCAAATCAGGTAGGTTTTGGAACTAATGTAAACCTCTAAAATGACGTGCCGCACCAATGGCGGATGGCCAAAAGTCCTCGATCCATTTCGATAGAGACGTACCAAATGTGACGTACAAAATTCGTACTCATTTGTAACTTTAACATAGAATTAATTATTTTCATAACTGATAAATATCCATAATGTTATCAAAGGTGTGTAAAATCTGCCAATCTGTAGTTAGTGGTCTAAGACCTTGTGGGAGTAGATCCGAGCCCAGCAGTGGGATATTTGTGTTGTGGACGCTAAAGGTTCATCATTATCAAATACATTTTCAGAATGCAAGTGATAAAGCTGGACCTTTTATCACACTTCAAAACCACTCTGCCGCGCCACAAATTGAGCTACGACTCATACAACCAGGAACCAGTGATAATCCACGTACCCGCATTGAATTGTTCGGAAATAAAATCGGAACCCAAGAAAAAGCTAGTATTACCCGCGTCTAAGCTGCAACCGGTACCGGCAGATTTTGTTTTGAGACCCGGAAAATGGTTGACGAGTAAACATACTGCTAGTAAGGTGAGGTAATCTTCTTTGTGTTATTTTAAACTAGCGACCCACACCCGGGTAGGTAGATGAATGCGTCAAAAATTCTCAAATGTATCTGCAGTTGCAGTTTGGCCCAATCGCGCAAATGGTTCATGAATTATATACGCGAATCTTCGTCGTGTGTAACTGGTAACTTTGCGTAAGAACCGCATGCAAGCCCGCGCTGTAGTTTGTAAGATTATCGCTTTCAAATTAACAGACAAAGAGCTTCAAACTGTCAGCCAGATTTTGTACTGTGTATTATGTACTATTTATAACGAGCCTGTCACTACCATTATATAACAAATATTAATTAGTACTGTAGAGCTTTGGATTGTATGAAAATTCTATCTATTCTGAAGATCTAATGAATTTAGTGAAAGAATTCGCTTCAGTGAGCTGCTTAAAGTTCGAAGTCGATCTATAAAATACGCCATAATTCCATGATATAAATTCACCAGAAGGTACGATATCTTAAAACAACGCAAGGCTTTTTATGTTGTTAAAAAGAAAATATTCATTTAATTATAACGGAGAGCTTATTAATAATAGTAGCACTTAACATTAATTATGCATTATTATTTTACTTAATGAAGTATATCAGCGATTACAAAAAAATATTTTTTTTCAGCCAATCATCAATCAAGTAACGCTACCGTCATCAACGTCTACCCTCAACTTAAAAGTGACCGTCGGTTCGTCTGTTCTCACACAGAGCATCAAGACAACGAATGCAATTGGAAATAAAATAATATCCTTAACAAACAGTCCTAATAATTCAGAAAACTACGTATTGGCACAAAAGGCAGATAATGAAAGCAGCAGTTCAACTGCAGATTTAAAAATAGACGGGAACACGCTTCTGCAAACCATTGAAACTCCAATAAGTCTATCGTCACTAAATTATTCATCAAACGCTAATATATCGTCGGCTAAAACTAACAATTCCATAATAAGCTTTAATGTGAAGTCGTTGCCGAAGGATTTTCTTTCTTCCGCGGTATTTAATAAGGTCGATGTGAATGAGCTGGTCGAGCTTGAAATGAATTTAAAGAAGGAAATTCAAGAGAACAGTGATGCAGAGAACAACGACGAACAACCCATGGAAATAGATGAAGGTATATATAATTCTTTACTGATACTAACATCACAATATATGAACTTATTATAAAATTGATTAATAGAGAATTGAGAATCATTTTTCTCGTACCCTCAATGCTCGTTTATCGTAAGACCTCCGGGAACGTGTTTCATCGTATGGGATGAAGGGAACTCGCGTGTCCCTACGACACGTTGTATGGAAAACTTTGATGATGATTTTCTTAATCTTACACGTGTCGTTTCAAAACACAAGAAATTCATATATCAATTTAATTTTATGGGACTAGCTAATTGTTTATTACAATAACATAAAAAAAACACATCGCTGACCACGTAGTGTTCATAAAAATGCTGTTTATGAAAATTCTATTGTAATAAATATTTATGTTTTTAATTTAATTATCTCCCAAAATTTACTCTTAAAAGTGTCAAATGAAATTTACAAAAGGCGCGATAACATAAACATTTTTTATATAAATAATTTATTAAATAATTTTTATATAAATAATAAATAATAATTTTATATAAATAATTATTTTTTCGACCTGGATACGATTAGTGATTAATGATTATGTTGCGATTCAAATAAATTAAACATTGGCATGTACGTATTTTTTTCCATCTAGTACCATTTCGAAAAAGTGCTCTATCATCATCATATTATCAAGAAGTTATCTTAATTTCTCGAACAGTGAGTTATTAGTTTATAACAAATTTGAATATGATTTTCAGATTGTTCGTTGGCTGTGGCGGTTAACAGTGGCGAAGAGAAATCCATTAACAAAGATTCAGACCAGGTAATAAATACCCTTTTATGGGGTGAAGTGGCCATGAGTATGCCAGATCCTTGTAAAGGTTGATAATGTGTGAAAAAGAAAAGTCAGCGAATGGCGTCCATGTATTGGTAAAATGTGGTACAGTTGAACTTGGATTCTCAAAAAACATCATATAGTTGTATTCACAGGATTCAAAATTGGTCTTAATGATCCCATTTATTTTAATTAGTCCAGCTCCACTAAAGTGGATGTTGGGTCTCGTTTCCATGTAATTAACAATTATTTAATTTTAAACTTCCATACAGTTCTATTTCTGCATCTGATACATGAAATCTAGAATCAATAAAGTCAAAATGCAGAGTATTGTGACACAATATTATCTTGTGGAAACCCAAGGAATACCGAAAAACATTCTTACGATGTAAATGTTTCTAAGAAACATTCCTCGCAGGCGACAAGCGTTAGCTTAACCCCGGTCACTCACATGCGCGCAAAGGTTTGAAATTTGTACGAATGTTTGCACGAATGTGAGGGGCTGATAAGCAAATGGTTCGCATATGAGTATGCAAATCTATTTGCGCACCCCCCTACACTTCATCCATTTCCAATATAAAGAGTAGCTGGAACTACTACTATAGTACGTATTAGTAGTTAATTTTATAGTAATTATAGTAGACGCTGCAAACTACGAAAAATGAAGACATCTATCACATATGCAATCGTGTGCGCAACTGGTCGTACGAATGTGTGGGAGACTACGCGAATGTTCGAAGTTCGCGCACTTTGATGTGCGACAAAAACCGACACAGCTTGGAAAACCACGAATGCATCAAAAACTTCGCATAATCATTTGCGAAGGTCGTCCTACACTTGTAGGTTCGCGCATTGGCGCGAATGTGAGTGACCGGCATAAGATATAAGCAAAAACCTACTTTGGCAACATGTGTCATTGTTCTTGCGTTTATTTTGATTTGAATATTGAATGCGCTCGGGACTGTTGCGTTCAGTCCTCCAACAATATCCAACCAAAATATACCGTAACATGGCCCATTCGACATTTGAGTTTGAATGTTGTAAACCTCAATCGGTGACCGAGCCACAGTGTATTGTGATGTCGAAACACGCGTATTGCAGAACGAGTCGGACAAAACCAAGGACTTCCTCGACAACCTCCTTCCCGGCCTGACGTCCAACGAGGACACGACCGACGATGACATCGAGAGCAAGTTTATCGTCGGCAAACTGGAGATACTCAACGACAGGGAGGACGATGGAGATGGCCGTATGTATTGTGCTAGTACATAAGTAAAATTTTTCAACAAATTGCTGTACGGAAGTAAAGTTAAAGTCAGCGCTGCGCTATCTTATAACAGTGGCAAGGGCGCAGACTTAACAAATTAAATAAATAAATGATTACACACTCACAATCCCGTACTGAGATTCCCCGTTTTTCGTTGGGCATGATCACATACAGTTAGAGATCATAAATGTCCACTACCTGAGAACAAACAATTATCTGTCACATGAACGTCCGACCCGGCCGGGATCGAACCCGGGACCCCTCGCTCGGCAGGGATGTTCACTCACATCTAACCTTCCATGTTGGTGTTGTTGTGTTGTTACCTTAATGTTGATATTGTTTCTATGCATTTCATAATTTACAATATTAATTAATTTAAAACTTAAAATATTCAATACATCTTTCCACAAAAAAAAATAATTCTATTTTACTAAAATAAAATTGAAATTGCAATTATAAAATTAATGTTTTTGTGTTGTACCAACATTATTTGCTGATGTGATCATACATTTCTGTAGCACGCGGCATAATCTATAAATGAATTTGTTTAATTAAGCGTGCACATAGTGAAATAAATATAATCTCTAATTTTTGAATGATCACAGCAACAATCCTGATGGATGGTGAGAACGGGTCCATCATAAGGCTGGTGTCTGGGCAGAAGTTTCTGTACGGCGACAGCGAGATATCGTTAGTGGTGCCCGAGGACGTGCAGGGCTGTGATAACGAGAACGGAGACAATCAAGGTATAGAACTACATGCCGGCTTACAACACAACACAATGTGTTTTATCTTGTACCTAATTGTAGCAGCGAACATTAATGTTTTGCTATTATGTACCTTTGGGTGTACGATACTGACGTTTAATATACAAACAACTTTGCTGGCTTACCGTAGGTATGTCTTCGGTCGTTCATCACGTCCAATAGGGCATGATGGTTGGGCTCGAGGACAATCGAATTTGTCTTTTTATGATGGTCTCTTAAAAATGCACAAAGGGCTAGGTTTTTATGAGCGTTGAATACAGAAATGCGTTTTCAGTTGAAATGTAAAAAAGGACTAAATGTTATTTACAGATTCAAATGATGAATCGCAAATAGAACTTCAAGTCTCCGGCGACGAAGAAACGGCGAACGCTATTATTGCAGCCGCTCAGGAACAAGGTATCGGCGTCTATCCATCCATCCATCCACACACTCATCCAGCAGTCCATCGGTCAATGCATCCATGAAACTGGACTAATGGGAATGAATCCACCAATAATTTAGCCTTGAGTGATGCTCATGTATTTTTTTTAACTAAAATATGAATGAACATTTTACGTTTGACGTATATGTCACACGATTTGACGTACATACATTGAAAATATAAGCACATTTTCATAGATAACATTATGAAACTTAAAATTACCTAATCAACATATCCAGAACATTATTAAGTATTATTGTTTTCACTGTTTTGTACAGTTCTTACAATAAAAATCTAGATATAAATACTAATACTAGTTTTAATAAATGTATAATGTAACTTAATCTAAATTAGGTGGTGCTTTCATAAAAGTGGAATCTGGCGAGATGTACAGAGTGAAATCAGTACAGAGCAAGAAGACTGATGACACAGTGACCAGTGTTGATCTGCAACCGGCTTTGAACTCGGTAATGTTGCCAGCGATATTATGTTTTGCTAAATAAATGAGATGGAAAGAACACAGGATGAAAAAAAAAATGGTTTCCTTACTTTCGTTCGCTATGAAACTAAGTTTTGAATTTTATTTTTACTGTAACTATATCGTAATAACGTAAATTTTCCATTCTTCACATTTCATTTAAAACATTATTTCATTTTCATTGAATACAATAAAATTCGGCCCGAGTTTCGCCTTTACGCCTCGTGCATAAGGCTGACTATCGCTTTCACAAATTCTATTACCTGCGTCACCGTTTATCCTATTTTTTCGGAAGCAGCGTTCAATTGGCCAGAAAACCTGAAAAAGCCATATATAAATACAGAGCAGGATCGATCACGGGTCGTTTGGTTTTCGATTACGGAAGAAAGAGACCCCTCTACGAGAGAAATATCTGCTATCGACTAGCGTGACTCCAACTGTTTAACTAGTGTTACAGTGAGTGCTTATTAACACTCTAATAAAGGCGGAAATATATTGACATTAGAATTTTGACACGTAACAATATCATCATTAAGTAAATTGCAGCGATCAAAGATGCAGATTATTGAAACTGTACCAGAGTGGGAGCTAACGGAACAGTAATGTCGAATCGTTTAGCAATTTCAATCCCAAAAACCCAAGCTCAGTAATCAATCACACACTCGTCAACGACGTCTGTCAGTACGTGTCGTTCCGCGTTCGATCCGCTCGCGGTGTAACTAATTCCCGCATCGCGTGGTTCGCCCGCCCGCGTCCACCCACCCAACGTCTCGTTCGGCATTGCTCTGATCGCTTGCTCAACTAGGCATTACAGTAAGGATATTGTGGATACGAAATAGCGGATCTGGATATGAATATATGAATAATGTTTTACCGTCGGATTGTTTACGATAACATCGGTTACGGATATTAGATGATTTACGACTTGGAAAAAAATATAATGTATTTACAAGGTTTGATTGTATTTTTAGGTTTTATGTGTAATTATAATCACAGCAAGAACAGTAACCTTTAAAATTAAATTATAAAAATCTTAAATAGAGAACGACCCAATAATGTATGGGCTCGGCTGGCGAAAACCTGTCGTAACCTGTTTTATTTATTCGGATATCCGATAGTTTTAGTTACGGTTACGAAGGTCCAAAACATCCCTGCATTACGGCTAAACTATTAGCCGTTTCGTTGATATATGCGTAAAAAAGCATTAAAGATGCAGCTAATCTTTAATGTCTTGTTGATGGTTTTGTATGTTGCTATCTAAAGTAGTAAGACGAATGACACTCCACTTGTCTTGTTTCAATATAGCACATCGCTGTCGTCTTATTTAAAAAAAAATAATAACTTTTTATTACTTGACGATCTTTAATGACACTCACGATATATAGACCGATCGCTTGACGAGGATTCATCGTATTCGACTCGAGCAGTCCGTTGTTTCTCTGAAGCCACAAAAAAGCCAATACATCCGTGAAATAATATAACACTTCGTCGCGTCGCTCATTCGGACAACGGACGAAGTGAGTTAGTTTTAAATTTCAATTTTTATTGCAGATGGTAAAGCAAGAAGAAAACGGTCAATTCAAATGTTTGCTCTGTGAGAACAACGAGAAGAAAGGTAAGCCGCTCGGTTGTTATTATTGAACTGATATCCCGAGAGAGATCTATATTCTTTAGGTCTTCTCGTTTCCGGTGTTTGTGTGTGTGTGATCTGATGACGGTGTCGTTAGATTAACAATGTTATTGACCGTATTTATGAGGGCTCATGAAGAGTTTGCTGCGTTCCTTAACAGCCTATAGCGGGAGACGGGTCGCTCCTCCTGATCGAACAGGCCTAAACGTGGTCCGTCATATGAAACGCTTCCTATAATTGAATTTTGAATGTAGATGGAGTATAAATAGAAGTAGAAGTTTTAATAGTAACTATTACTATTAAATTATTATTATTAACTGCGTCCTTCAATGTGGGTGGTTGACTATTCTCAAGGCGACACTCTTATAATTCACTAATAATAATAATAATAATCGTTACTATATTTCTGTTCTATGTATCATGTCGAACAGCAGACTCGTTCGTCGAAGACGCGGAGGCCACGATGCAGCACTTGAAGAGCGAGCACGCAGCGCGCATCTACATCTGCGGGCGGTGCGGGCACGTCGTGAGGAAACGGAGCGAGTACGTGACGCACCTAGGTTAGTGTTGCCGGCGCGCGGCGGGCCGGTCGTGGTTCGAGTGTTAGATACACGGTCTCGGACAGTGTGTCTCCGCCGCGTTCACGTTTATTGGATGCAATAAAACTATTAAGACACGACGTAGACATATGTATATATGTACCTACCTTAACACTCGTGAAACTTATATTTTTATAACTTTACGTATTTCGTCTTTTTTGTTGTATGTTATGATCGTTTTTATTAGAGCCTATTCAGGCCGTTGAAGCTAAGTAATATTTTACAACAATATAATTGTAATATTTAAATGCACCCACTGCTAGCATTCGCTTTGTTTCTTAATTTAGAATTAGGGTTATTCTTTAAGAGTTTATATTAAGTAATATTATCATAAAATTTGAATAAATGTGTTATTTAATAATCAATCGTCTATACCTATTGAAATAAATAAATAACTTTCAGTCAGTTAGTTAATAAATAGCTTAAAGAATACTATAATATTTATATTATTCCGGGTCTTTTTGGTTATAATTATAACTTTTGTTAGATACGTACAATGGAACGTGCTTGACGATATCCGAATTTAGTACAGCACTATTTAAAAGTAACCAATTTAGGCGTTCACTTAGAAAAGGTCAATTAGAGTTAATAATTATTTATGTGTAAATACTGTTTTTCCATTTTCAGAATCGCACGCAACAAAGTCGAATAATGTTTTACAAACGGACAACTCCAAAACCCATGAATGTACCATATGCAATAAGAAATACAGGTAAATATAACTATTTATATGATAAAAATGTGTTGTTTATTTTACTCAAATGTATAAAGATGTGTTTATTATCCGCTGTGTAGCGCACACATAAGTCCTCCACAAGTTACATTTAGGTATTTTTAAAAAAGTCCACTATACCCATCCATTCACATTCACCATTAAATTTCGGACAGCATAAAAACTCGACACTGAAGAAATATTTAAAAGTAGTAAAATCGACTTGGATTTTATTAAAAAGATGTCATATGTTTAACGGAAACATGTCTATTATGTACACGCAGCTACGTGCGCAGGCACACGTCCGAACTGTGCCCTGTACGTTACTTTTTTTTTTTATTTTTGCGCCCAGACAAAACGAAAAGGACTACCCTCCAGAGATGTGCGGGAGGGGGGTGGTGAATGTTCATGCATCCGGCTGCGCAGGTTATGTGGGATTCCCGATAAACGTAGGGGCCTACCCACTAAACACCACCCGAGGTTGGTTTTGACCATACGGCCTCTAAACCGTCGTCGGACGCGATTGTACGTTACAAGATTAGCTTTGTTGTCATAATGTTCCCCGATGAAAACTATCCCCTCCACATACTTACCAGGCCGACCTTCTCTACCATTTTAAGTGAGACAATGTATTATCTCTACCGAATTGATACATACATACATTACAACGGCCAAATTTTGATTGTGCTTCAGTAAAATGGTATTTTCCAGATGTGTTGTTTTATTTTTAAGCATAATATCTTATTGTTATGATGGATTTCAGCTCCCGAACGCTACTGTCGAAGCATATGAATCTCCATAACGAGGTGAAGTCTTACAGTTGCAACGTTTGCAACAAATCCTTCGCGTCCAAGTATACCCATCAGTCCCATCTCAAAATACATATGGTGAGTTGTTAATCTGATCTGACACGCACGGTTGTAGGATAACACACGTTACACCCAGTCGTTACGTCATTCAGTGTTACCAGGTATAATTTTTAGTATACACATAAATGATATAAAAACGGAAGATGTGTCAAAGAATAAATGTGTCTATATTTTATTTGCTGTATTTATTTTTGTTTCTTTCTTTAGTCAAATTATTTATTTTTATAAACGTATAGAACATTCAATATTAGGTAATAATTAATTTTTATTTTCAAATTTTCTCATTTTTAATTTATTTTTTTATAATTACCAATTGATCAAAAAGCGATTTGCGTCTGTAGTAATGTATTTAATGAATCACGTTCGTATAATTAATCAGGGTTCGAGGATATATATCATGATACATATCCGATATATATCAAACGATTTTTTATGATATATATCAAATTTTATATTATTGAGTAAATTTTTGCGTTTGTTACTGTATTTCTACTTCCCAAATGTAGATGGCGTGGGAGTAGGGTTAAAACACTCTCTAATAGTAAGTTCTAATCCATAAATGGCAACACTTCTACCGGCATTAATGGCGCCTATCATGTCAGAAAAATTTCTGTTTTTTAGTTTCATATATGTTTATGTAATATATGTTTTTTAGTTGATTTTGCCTGATCTAGAAAAATATTTTATGTTTTGGTTTCATTTGTCTGATTTTAAGTACCTAAATAAATAACACATGAAAAACATTTTAGTTTTCTTTTCCAATAATTTATTATGTTTATGTAACACATATGTAAATAGTATACATAAATAATACAATAAAATAATAATATGGCTTTCATACAAAATGGATATTATATGAAACATTTGATAAATATCCGATATTTTGATATTTATAATAAATATCGGATATTTTCGAACCCTGTAATGAATATAGCTGTCTAATGTAAGCGTTGTATATTGTTGTTACTTCTCAGGAGCGAACACGCCCCTACAAGTGCAAGCAATGTGGCAAGTCATTCTTCACGCAGCAGAATCTCAACCAGCACGAGAAAACACACTCCGGGGTCAAGGATTTCATTTGTAATACATGCGGTAAGTTTTTGAAAAACTGATACATACAGACAAAGTACACATTTTTAATGATGCTGTTGGTACGTAGCATACGCATGGAATTCATGTGTAAGGGGCTCCATCCATCCTCTTGGTGCACTCTGCTAAACAATGAATGAGGCTATGGCGAAAGGTCCCTCCTGTAGGAGGTCGGTGGTCTCTGTACCACCCAGTTTAATCCGATAGTACTTGCGTAATCGTAGAATATTTTGCCCGACTAACGTCCTCCTAAAATCGACCGTGACCGCTTACCTCCAGGTGCATCTTACATTAAAATCATACATTAAAAAAACGCATAATTTGTATCGCCGTCAGTCTTCCACTGTCGACTCAACACGTGGATGCGTGATTACACTAGGTACCGACAAGTTATTTGATAATTGTGATGTGTTTTGTTTCAGGCAAAGCGTTCGCGTCTCAACATAATTTGGAGGTTCACGGAGTAGTCCACTCGGGGAACAAACCGTTCGTGTGCGGAGACTGCGGAAAAGCGTTCGCGCGACGCGCCGAACTGCGGGATCACATGCGAATACACACCGGTATATATCGTACACGTACATTGCGTTGTATAATGTTGCTACTGACCCAGCCTGCCGGTTGACGAGTAG
The DNA here is from genome assembly GCA_003671415.1 of Megathymus violae. NCBI lineage: Eukaryota > Metazoa > Arthropoda > Insecta > Lepidoptera > Hesperiidae > Megathymus > Megathymus violae. Next base: position 6,281,493 of record PDGT01000002.1, read on the forward strand.
CCATGGGTTCGATTCCCGACCGTGGCAGTTATGTGACTGTTTTAAATTACATTATAAAACAATACATTTCAAAAATTGCATACATATACATATATTAAATTAAATTTTTAAGCGGCTTGCGAAAACAGAGCTTTGATATCATTGATTGAAATTAGTTTAAAAATTCAATTTCTTAGGTCATATACCGCCACTAAGGCGTCACTTTTATGAGTATAATTATCTTGTTTATGTGATTTGTCGATAGGTGAAAGGCCGTTCTCGTGCGACATCTGCGGCGCTAGCTTTACCCAGCGGTCGAACCTGCACTCCCACAAGCGCGCAACGCACATGGACGACAAGCGCTACCACTGCACGCAGTGCCCGAAGAGGTTCAAACGCCGCAGGTGAGTTTGTTTACTGGCTCGCCGACACTCGACCGAAATGCGTTGACGCACTCGTGTACTCAATTTACCTGTGTATAGTCGGTATCTATCGTGACGAAAATCAATGAAACTCTCGCGTACCGTTATTATGTATAAATTTATTGGCATGAATATACATGCTAAGATATCGTAATGGGCTACAACTGCTCATTATAAGTTAGTGCGTTCAACATCTTAGACTTCATCATCACCTACCATCAGGTGGGATTGTATGTCAAAAATTGACTTATCGTATGTAAAAAAAAATACTCGTATTATATTAAATCCAAGTACAAGGGCAACAGTTTGTCAGATATTAATGGTATAATATTCAGCGAGTACTTATATTTAAATTTGCAGGTTGTTAGACTACCACATAAAGGCGTCGCACACGGGCGAGCGGCCGTTGAAATGTGAGATTTGCAAATCGACCTTCGTGTACCCGGAACACTACAAGAAACACATTCGAATACACAGCGGGGAGAAGCCGTATGTCTGCGAGGTGCGTGACGTTCGTGGTACTGGTATAGATGAATTAAATTTAATTTGTATAAGATTTTAGTACACAGATATTATAAGCAATATAACTAAGTATGTGTATAACATGTGTAACCTTGTACGTATGTGTAACTACATACGTACATATGTTTCCATTTTTTATAATGGTGTAATGTAAAATAATTCGGTGAAATAAAGCCTTACCAGACCTTTTAAGCAGTGGTCGCCCGGTGGTTTGAATGTTGGTATGCCGCACGGGAGACACGGATTCAAATTCCGCACGCACCTCTAGTTTTTTCAGAATTATGTGAGTATTACAGATTAATTATCACTCGCTTCGGAGAAGGAAAACATTGTGAGGAAACCTGCATTTCTAATAGTTCTCTATAGGGTTACCATAGTTGTGCGAAGTCTGCCGTTAACCTCTCTTAAGGAGACCCCAAGGACAGTGGTGGATCAATTATGGATTGTAATGAACCGCCTGATCGGCTAATACTGTTTAAATCGTTAATTCGGTCGCCTCGCAGGTTTGCGGCAAGTCGTTTAACTCGCGCGACAACCGCAACACGCACCGGTTCGTGCACAGCGACCGCAAGCCGTACGAGTGCGTTGTCTGCGGCGCCGGTTACATGAGGAAACAACTGTTGTACCAGCATATGAACACCACCGTGAGTACCCAATACTTACAATATGGCACTATCAGCTTGTTTGATACTGTAACGCGTTCCCCCTTTTTTGGGGGTTTTGACCGATATTTGGACAGACACTTGCGTTTCACCATCTTATTATTTATGTCTCACCGGAATTACAAGTACAAAGTACGTAGCCTCAAAGCTTCCGACAATGGTCAATTTTATGTATAATGTGAAATCTGTCACTAGCGGACGGTCATGGCTTTTATATGTTGCTGTAATGACGTTCACGGTTACATGAGTGTGATCGAGTCACATATTTAACATTGATTATTCACACATGTAATTTATTATTACGACTCATTGCAGGGCCATTTAGCAGAATCAATAGTAGTCAATCAGCCCAGAGTTGTGAAGGGACCTAAGAATGTAAGTAATTTTACATATTTATTATATTATGCCATAGTGATTTGTTAAGTTATATAGTTTCATAGTCATTTGTAATATATTTTATATATAAATATAGGATTCTATCATGTTGGAGAAATATGTTTTGTTCTTTGCATAAATATGACCTTCAGTGAAATCGTTCAGTAGTTACAGTTTGTAACAAATTCACCATCGACGGTTTGTGTTGTGTATATGTATTCGATAGAGATAATATATTTAGTAGTGAACTTCCGCTAAGCTCGGTGACATTGCCTGAAGAGATTCTGTGCTTCCGTTATTAAAAGTTTAAAACTTGTATATTACAACGCAATTTAGAAAACTTAGATACTGCGATTTAGGTGTACGGTAACACCATCTCTTATAATATAGAGGAGAATCGACATAGAGGCATAGTAACCATGCTATCCGCGTAGAATTAATTTAATTATTATGTAATATAAATGTGCAGGGCCCACCGTTGCAACCAGCTGTGTACGTGGAAACTGTTGGTGATAAAACCAATCAATTTGCGGAAGGGGTAAGATTTTTATTTTATCGATAAATGACAACATCGATGAAATCGATTTAAGCAAGTGCTGTGTATTAAGCTAGTTTGTGACGATCATAAGTTCTATCGAATATATATATATGTTGAGTGACTCTCACTTGACAAACAATTCAGTGAGATTGTTTACTGGTGTCGATATAGGATCTTTATTGTTCTACGGATACTCACGTTTTGAATATTGAACATCGATATTGCGATCCAGATACATATTGGTTGGTTGTGGGTTAATAAACGACAGTTTGCCTCTAATGTGTAGTGACGTGTATCGTGGGCACCTATATCATATTAAAATTTTCACAATTGATGAGTTGTATCACCGTCGCCTATAAACTTTAGTAACACCGAAGGCATCACAGGAGTGTCGCCGACCGATAAGGAAGTGAGGGACCCGCCTTTTTCTGGTTCTCCGACACTGCGATTGCAACATGTGGGAAAAATACATGAAAATATCGTAGTGCCATGCGAGTACCGTCAGGATTAAACTAGGTGGTGTAAAGCCCAGCGTCCTCTCACCGAGAGGGCCGGTTGCTATAGCCTCGTCCGTTATTCACCAGGGGGCACCACGTGCAGGGAAGGTTGGCTTGGAATAAAGGAGGGATGGCGCCCATTACATCTAAACGTCAAATAACCTTGCTTGACGCCAAATGTTGTTTATTCCCGTTTTGGGTGATACAAAAATATTCTGCTAACGTAACTCAGTGGATCCAGTTGAATGTGTATTCCCACATTTATTTATCTGAAAATATAAAAGTGATTAATATTTTTTAAGATATACGAAGCCACCGAAGAGTTGCAACTACATACAGAAGACGGCAAACATATTGGTGAGTACTGTATGAAAAAATTGTGAATCATAAAGAAAAAATAATAATGAATAAAGTGTAATTAACTACAGAATAATATAACAAAATAATATAATAATGATTTAAGGTTATTAATTTCATATGCGACACGCATTTAATAATTGAAACAAAAATAAAATAATCAAAACTCGTATTTTAAATTATCAAATAAATTATTGTATTTCCAAATCAATACTATATACATATTTTCAAACTACAATCAAGAGAGTTTAAAAACTAGTTTATTTTAGATATTTACATAAGCATATATTTATTTTTCCAGTTACAGCGGACACAGACGGCGCGGCAAAATTATTTATAACTGAAGATAAAAAACTCATCTTTCAAGATGGTAAGTGATTTCATGTTTGTAATTAGATTTCTAACCAAATTAAATGCTTTATTAATTTAAATATCTTTTTACGAAGTGAATATTTTATTAAAAAAACATCTTTTCTTTTGTGTGTGCGTGGTTCCTGTGTGGATGTGCATGCCTATAAAATACACCATCGTCACTGAAAGCAATACAGCAAAATAGTCAGCCAAAAAAAAATCTCGCATTTTTATACCTACTTCATACTTCATATTAGAGGGAGAGAGAGTCGAAACTTAAAACTGTAATTGGGTTAAAAAAAAGTAACGCTAAATGAGTGGTCAAATTTTTGTTCCTTGGAAATCCCGCACCGTGGCGCTGCATGAAACGCGCACACAGTAAAATTACCTTTTGATAAAAGTACAGCCTATATAGTATACTTTTATTATGCAGCTCAGTGATCACCACACTTTGTACTCCACGATACGACACCTTAAATTATTGTGTATAAATTTAAATGGAAAAAATAATTACTGTTGGCATTTAATTACAACCATTGTTCAGTTTAATTTTTGGTTCTGTTGCAGCTAAATCAATAAACGTCGTACAAGAACCTGACGAATCGACGCTCCTTACGTTACGTGAGTATTTTTATGTTGTGTTACGTGTGAACACTGCGAGGCGACCTGCAACCGTGGTGCAATTCTTGTTGTTCTCAAAGTTGTGTGACGTGTGACTATTGCCACTTGGCCAGTATAGTTAACTATGGTGAATCCTTCCTCTTTATTCTTCACGTTGTCAGTGGAGACCTCGAGTGCAGCCGTGGCATAGTATGAATTGCGGCGATGCCGATCGATCTCAGTCTCTCAATTCGCTTGTGAACGTGTGCGGGCCTGTGAATAGCACCTGAAAACTTTGGCATCACATTCAAAATGATTTAATCATTTAGATATTTTGTAAATATAGTTATTAGTATTTATGTAAGTACGTCGTTTTATGCTTCTTCTACTGTTTCGAAATAAGACTTTATCGTAGAAAAGACACTCCTCAGTAGACATTTTTAAAGCAACACATATGAGTGCAGCAAGCCATACCTACTCCTGAAATTGTGTCTCATTATTGTTAAGGTAGCACCTTAGTAGGTTATTAGCTATAGGGTTTATTTTGCACTAAATATTGTAGACACTAATACATTATAATAATGTTTATATAAGTTAACTGTTTTAACGTAACAAGATGATATTTTTAACGATAATTTAAAAGAAATAGGTTTGCTCACCATAGCCAGTCAGTATATTTTATAGTAATTTAGTATTTATTAAAAAATAAATATATGTACAAGCAGTAAAGGGATCACACAATCATGAAACAACAAATAGGCATAATTTGGTTACATCTTCATATTGTCTTCAAAAGGTTCAGCGTTCTTTTATTTATTTATTTAATACTTTTATGGGGCTTGGGAGTTTGATTTTACAATAAAGTTCCAAAGTTGATACGTGATTTGCCCATTGGAACTTTAAAGTGACGCATTAAAATACGGCTTGTAAGCAAAGGATATTATAGTATAGATAAATGTATTAATGACAAGGACGCCTGGAAATAGTAGGGACGAATCCAGTTCCGCACAGGTTTAAACTTTTGTAATTACCATGTGTTGTTTAAAAGATGTGCTCAGGAGTTTCTTTCCCCGTTTCTTCCCCTCAACGTTAAAACACCTTTTAGAAACTGCAGTAGAAGCAAAAGATGGCTTGCATAACTGTATTTACAGAATACCTACAGTATTAAATGATTTTGAATTTAACTTCTCAGTATTTCCGCCATTAGCAATATAATTTTTAAATACTCCCAATGAGATCCCAGGGGTACGCGTGCCACAGGTTGCGGATCGCTGATCTATGCTATAATATTCTATATAATAACGTACAGCCAATTAAGAAGCGAGAAACCCACTTATTACAAGCTCTCCGACGCTACAATAAAATCTTCTTAAAAATACTTCACAGTTTAGGCATCAACTGGTAGTTGCTGGTCAAGTGGTAGGCCACTGCCCTACAACTATGTAATACGAGTACATATTACTTGTATTATCACCTTAAGTGAACCGCAGAAAAATCTACTTTATTTAATGATGAATATTACGGCGCTTGGTTAACAGCGCCATCTAGTGAGCGAATGTACAGACAAAAGATATGGCAACATTCGATTCACCCCCTCTTTTTTCATAACATTGACCACTCGAACCGAAACTGGTTATATAAATTGCAGGAGCGCAAATATAAGAGTTCTTTTGTTTGAGGTTGACCTTGCGCGGTTGACTTAAAAATGTATCAGATTAACAAGCCGGTAGCTGATCGTTGGAGAAAGTTATTCACTCGCGCCTACTACTGTTAGGGGTACGGATCTTTACGGGGAATCTATAATAACATGTTTCTTTTCGTTTAGAAAACACTGATGCCAATTACAAGACTGATGGTGCTATGTTGGAAGGAATCACAGCGGAGCAGTTGGAACAAGTGCAGGTATGGTATTAAAATACGTGATTTTTTTTTATCTAGTCCTTAGACTTTCAGGTTTGTGTCATGGTAGTATAGAAAATGTAAAAGATTCATTGGGTTATAATTATTTCACGCGTTTGTTAGAATGAGACATAAAAACTAACAGCCTGTATTGACTGGCATTCAATGGGCAGTCTTCATTCAATGGGATTTAATAGTCTTCATTCAATGGGATTTACCATAATTTTAAATGGAATTCATTAGTAGCAATGTAGTCGCCGGAACTGAATTTATTGACAGAATTGCATGTACATTGCTTTGGTATTAGGACAAAAACATGATCTCTTATATATAAATACTAAAGCATCTGATTAAATATATATATATATATATATAATAATATCTAATATATCTAATATATATTTAAATTAGGAAATGAAAGTAGAACAGGTACAATTATATTTTGTTTTCTTTTTATTTTTTAATTTGCTTCGTTAAATATATGATTTATCTATAAACTTCTCGAACGTACAGTTGGTGACTACCGACGGCGCCGGCACTTCGCTTCGGTTGGTGCAAATTCAACTGTCCGATGGCAACAACGGATGGCTCGCGATAAACCATTGAAGAATATTAGAAAGTATCGTTTAACACTGGAAGCTGTACGAATGCAGGTTCGGCACCGCGCGAAGAACAAATACCAATGATATTTTCATCGTGCAAACTATAAATAGCATTGGCACAGTATTAATTTTATTTATTGTGTAATTTTTAATTAAGTGGAACTTTGTTTTAAGCGCGTCAATGTTGTGCGAAGTAAAAGTGGCACCACGTGAAGTGCAATTAATATTATTGTTATCATTGACACGTATGATACAATCGTATCAAATGTACTAATATAATATAATTTTTTGATGTCATTATTAGTTTAGTTAGCATGACAAAAAATAATTTAACTAAATTGAATGTGTATACTTTTTTAGTGAGAGTATCAGAAGAACATCGCATTTATAGAATTACTTTTAAAGTTTTTGCAATGCGATCGACTTTTGGATCTACTTCTGACTGCGTTACACAAAACCTTTCGTTATCCAGACGTCATATCAAATTGTATTCATTTGAATATTGTTAATAGAATCATGTCGCAGGATGTTAAAGAAATATGGTATTTTCGTAGAAATGATTTCTTTTTCTTTCGTCGTCCAGTATAATAGTGTTATTTTACTATAAACTTTCTTAAGTAAAAATAATATTTGATGAAATTGTGTAATTATAAGCAGTTAATCTCGTGCAATTATTAATAAGTCAAAAGTTAGGTGGAATTAAAATACTAGATAGTGAAATTACAATTTAAATATAATCATAATGTAATTTATTTATTTCTTTATTGTACATATGAGTTTGCAAGAAATTTAAACTTCCTCTTGAATATTATTCTCTAGAAGGATTGTATTTTTTTCTTTGACAGTGTAGTTACCAGATCTCATATAACAACTTAATTCACACATATACATGAAGTGTATTCGCATGTATTCGTTTCTTATATTTTTATTTATTGAAAAAATATTTTCGAATTTCTCCATTTCAGTCTTCAAAAAAAACCAATTTACCCTCTGCCTTCTTTTCTCGGTTTGAAAGATTTCTGTAAATAAAGCTTATGATATATGTATAAGTATATATATATGATATATATATAAGTTTGGATGATTGTTAATGTGATCATATTTTAAGAACTTCTACTCAAGTTGGAGCAGACTGAAGATATTAGATAAAATATATATAAATGAACATTTTACTTCATTGTTCTCTATTATATTGAAAAGCAAAAATCCAGATCACCAATACGAATCATTTTCTTTTTCTACCGTCACGGATATATTGGAAATCTTAAGTTTCATTATAGATTACATTCGGTATGTTTTTATATTGATATAAATTCGCGACTTTATTTGATGAGTCGAAGGCGAGCAATCGACGGGGCTTGAAGGTCTAGGTCATTAAGGTGTCTAAATACAAAAAGTTATTTATATAGTTTTAAAGGCGAGTTTCAGCTTGTTATCTTATATTATCTATTCGTTTAAAATTTTTGCACCATATTACAATAAACTTACAAGGTGGACTTAAAGCTAAAAGCGTTCTCTGCCGGTCAACCTTCGGAAAATCAGAAAAAAAAATTAATCTATCCTATAGATTGAATAAAATTGGCCAATATTACCATACATTACCATTACCATCCTCAGTACTGTTGTCGAACGTGAGACCAAATTATAATTTATTTAGTGCCTGGGTTATTTTAGAGTATTAAGTCTTAAATTTTGACCATATATTTATTATTAGACCATATATTTTTTTAGGGATGTTATGGATATGAAATTTCGGATCTGGATATGAATATATAAGTTAACATTTTATCGGTTACGGTTACGGATATGAAATTATTTCGGATCATCCGATTGTTTTGGATAATTTCGGTTCCGGATATTAGATATTCGCGAGGACTTATAAAAAAATTGTACCTTGTAAAATATTTACAAGGTAAGAGTAAGACTATCTTTTTAGGTATTATTTAGATCCTCGCCCCTCCCGGCTACTCACCTGACACCTGACATCTCACCCTGATGATGTTCTGTTTCGGAGCGAAACACGTGTTAGTGACGGTATGTATGTTGGTATATACTTTTATTTATCATAAATGCATGTATAGAAGTATATACCATTATACATTGTGCTTGTAGATTATTGCAAAGTAAATTAATACCAATTTAGTAATAATGAATTTCCGCAAAGTAACGCCTGATACTATCAACTGAATTATTTAGATTTAAAATGTAAATATATAAATATTATGAAGTACACATATTTTTATTTTATTTAACCATCACTATTAACGAGGATAGTAAGGATAAATAACAATGGGAGCGTATTTGTTAGCAGGAGTCTCATAGAAACCTTTTTCGAGTTAAGCCATATTACACCAATCTACCTGTGTGTGAGTGATCACTCGTTTGAGTGTGTGTTTTAGAGCAATTAAATGTTTTTTATTGTCACACAAATGACAAATGACCGTTGTCAATCACACATCGGGATTGAGTGCCTCCTGGCCCAAGGTAATATAAGTATTGTAAGAAAGCAGATAAGTTATCATCTGATAACCATATAGGGACAGCGCCGGATTAAGCCAGCGCGGGGCCTGTAGCAAATTCTATCGATTGTCCATTGATTTGTTTTAGGTTATCAAGTTTGTGGTAGTAAATAAAACAAAAGTCTTGCAAACGAACTTCTGGATTTAATTTGGGCATATTTAGAAACAATAAATATAGACTTCTCTGAGAAAATGCTTCTCGATATTCATTAACGTAAGGTGATTCAGACGTTCGTAACACATTTTTTACACGTTTTAGTGTTGAGAAAGAACGTTCACCGCCGCAGTTGGCGATCATCAGAGACAAATAAATGCGTTAGGCAATTTCTATGTTTGGAAAACAATCTTCTAAAAAGTTATTTAGCAAAACCTTGTAATATGCGTGCTCGTGCTTTTTGCTGTCAATGATATTAGCTACATCAGATTTCAGTGATGCAGCAAACTGTACTAATTCGTCGCCTAGGCTGTCCCCTAAATCATCTGCGTAAGCGCTGCCGATTTGAAGATTTTTTCAAAATCTCTTCTAATGTCTCTTACATTAGCTGTCGGGATATACCAAAAACGCCAGTAATTTTATAATACGCTTCCATACGTTTAGCTAAAGCAGCCAGTATGTTATCAATAATGACAAAAAACACCCGAGTTCGATAACGTTGTCCGGATGTTTGATTTTTTATAAAGTCATCCTCGTCGAGAGTAGTTGAGCAACTGGAATGGCCGTATTTGGTATTTCGCTTCCTTCGCCTTGAAATCTCTTGATGATATTCCTCACGTGCAGTCAGATCTGCGGCTTTTGTCTCAATATCGGAAAATGTGGATCGCATTGCTTGTATCGTTGTAATGACTCATAAAGGGCATATCCAGTGCTAAGGTCTCGATCAGCCGACTAGCTCGATGACAATATCAGGGAATTCCCCCGTTAGTTTTGCAACTTTGCCAACTTAAGCTCAGTGTGGCGTAAAACATATTTTGTAATGTTACCGGTACTCACTTTTAGAAATGTAGTGAAATTTAAAATTATAGTCATTCATATTGATACCAACTTTTTCGTGGTAAGTAGTGTAGGTACCTATACTGATTTTAAAACAAACATTGTCACGCTCCTATCTAAATTATACGTTTTATGGTCAGGAAGCATTGATGCGCGAGGTCCGTAGCATTCGCTACTTTTGGTACGTAGCTAATCCGCCACTGAATAGGGAGGTACCTATTTGGGGCCATATCGTTGTTAGTGGTCGACGCCGCAGGATGGAGGACCGTGTCATTGATCCGTTAACGACTAAGAAGGAAGTGAAGAACCATTTTGGTACTCTATGGGCAGCGGTGATAAGCTTGGGCTCGATGATGGATGGAGTGGCCCTTGCACCTCAAATTTGGAACAAATTTTTTTATTTACTTTTTAGTAGAGCTTATCTTCTAGATACATTCTTATTCGAAACAAAATCTTAGCAACTTATTCACAAGAGAATGAGTATGAACCTTGTAAAAGTTCATCTATGTTCTCTGTAGTATTCATAGAAATTTTATTTGTACCGATTTTGGGTCTAAGGGGTGAAATCTCTAAATTTAGGGACTTATTAACTTCCGGTTAGCTATTTACAGTGCCCTTGTAAAAAAAGTTCATACATATTTGGTTTCCAGTAACTTCATTTTACTAAATAAATAAAAGTAATTAAAGTACTACTAATTATTTCGTACAGGCAGTAAATGAAAACTCATGTAGACATAATATATATATTAAATATTATTTTAAATATTTAAACTAAATTAAATTTAACATATCTAATTAAAAAATAATAATATGACTTTAAAGCTTTTACTTACATTAACAACAATAAAACTAACAAAATACTCAAATTAGGCCGAAGAATTATGATAAAATACTTTAAAATGTTATTTACATGTCCAGAACTTTTTTCTTCATATGAAAGTAAATAAATATTATTTTAACATGAGGAAAACTTTCAAGATCTCGTCTATCGTAAGAGCAAAGTCAAAATAATGTCGCACACCGACCAAGTAAACAACGACCAAGCCAGCATAGAAAATAAAAATAAAATAATATAAAAAAATAGCATAGCACAGCATAACCCTTTACCGAAATCACAGGTATTGTAATCTTTTGGGGTTCCAACAGTATTAGAGAATTGATATATAAGTAAATTCAAGTTTTGATCGAATTATAGCTCTGTTTTCCGTACTCCACACAGTTATTCAGCCTTAATTTCAAATCATAAAATCTAACCAAATTGCAAATGTTGTTTAATGAGTCATAATCGAACGGAGTTTTTCCAATTAGTACTTATCTCGTTTTCTTAATATTCATTTTTAAATTGTCAATTTAACTTAATTTAAACTTATTTTAATAAATTGCACTATTCTATTACTCTGTACGACAAACGTTAAAAGTACTATAAATGCAAAAGGAACATTAGTCAAAAGAGTCAAGATTTCTGGCGTTGCAATCTTTATAAGTATAATAATAAACAACTCCAGGAATTATATAAACATAATGTGATCGATAATCTCTCTCTGATATATGAGCCACATGAAACGAAGTTGGGATAAGTTAAATCAAAGAGCTGCAAGTACAAGATGGTTTCAGAGTTTTTGTCATGCAACATTAACAAAAATGTCTTAACCATATAAGGTGTTAGTTAAATGCTTCCTGCTGGGCAGGAATAATATAACGTAAAAGCACCGAAGTATCATGGTACAGACATGTCATGTATAATAATTTGTGCTGAATTTATCAGTTTCGAATATCACTTTTATAGGCATATTTTAAAAGTCTTGTGTATTCATATAGAGTTGTGATCAAAAAATTTATAGTGGTCAGATTTCAACAATAATCATTAATTACTACTGTTTTAATTTTTTTTTTATAATTTTAAATCAGTAGCTGCCAAATAAAAAAAAAATTGTAGAAAAGTAGATTATTAGAGGAGAAAATGGTTTTGAACTCACTCATTGTTTCATATAAACTTATTTCAATATACATTTTAATGTTTATAATTGGCACAAAAGTTCGAGTTGAAACCAGTAATTGACAAACTGTTCTAATATGACGGACTGGTGTGTGCCTTTTAGAGGATAAAAAGGTAAAAAAAATCCCTGAAAATAAACGTTACATCCAAATTACTCCATATCTCATAATAGGTGAATTATATATATCATAACAAAAATATATCATAAATTAACTTATATTTATTAAAATATTGTATTAATTGACATAAAAGTAGAAAATTGGTACGGTATCTCATGGCCAACAACCAACCTCAAACAGTACGAAGTAAACTTAAAGTCGTGTTTCCAAACATAAAAAACAACATGACTGAATTATCATTGTCTACATGTAATAATAAAATGGTTTTAAAGTCTCAAAAGACTACGTACAAATCTCTAGTATTAAAAAATACTTATAACTGAAGTTAGGCAAAAGGGGATAGCTTAGCTTTTTTCAGCCGCTCCCTTCTCCCGAGTTATTATGCGGGAGTTGTGAGTCCTGGGTTCCCGATTACCTGTTGATGTTTGATTGTAATTGATGAATGGATTAAATATTGGCCGTTTCTGAGCCGAAAAAGAACTTATATTAAGTTTAATATAAAAACCTATTAATTTACTTTATAAAATCTTATTTCTAATTTTTCGTTCTACTATTTTTCATTTTACAAGATTAAAAAAATGGCTTGTGTGGTAATCGCAATCAAATATTCTTTATGAAATAGTTTCCATTACAGGGATGATATGATTATGAAACTAAAAAAAATTACGTAAGTAATAGAGTGAAAGTGATTTAAGCCATGGAATATGTAAATACATCTGTCTATACAGACCTTATAAAAGAAACAAGAGATCAGTTCATAAATAAAAAATGTTAGTTACAACGTCACACATAAAAATAATAACAATATACTTGATAAACATGGCGTTTCCCGCGCACTGTTGGACAGATGAAATATTTGCGCTTGTGTTATATTGTGGACGACCTCTGGTTCCGGATCTTCAAAATTTGGCGTAAACTCTGTGTAGTCTGACGTGGAGGGTAACGTTCTGCCGACTGAAATGATTAAACGTGATTTTTGGGAACACAATTTCCGACCAACAGTGATATACATATGAAAAAGTTTTTTTCAAGCTAAATATCGCTCTACCCTCTAATTCTACATAGGCACATAGCATCATATGGAATTGCAGTCAAACACTGACTGTTAATAAGTAATATAATATATTAATTGCACTAGTTAATTGGTTCCACTAATTCCACTGATTCCACTAGTTAATTGGCGATGAGGAAGGTACTCGTAGGTAGCCAGACAGGTATAGAACAGTTTTTTTCTTAATACGTGAGTGTTATCGGGTTAAATCTGACTTATATAGAGGTCAAAGATCGCCAAAACAAAAGTCATCATGTCTCGTTTGTCGCTTAGCTGGTACCGCATGCAGAGAAAATTATCCATTACTCCCTATTAATATATATATTTTTATCATTGGTTCTAATAGATTTTTGTCATCATGGAAATCCATAATTGCCCCAAAGTATGGCTTATGTTTCGCTTTCAATCCACGGGAGAACTTAACACTATAGATTCATCCAATTGGCAAATTATGGATTAATTTCGAAACTCAATTCATTTTGTCCGTCCATCCGATTCTCAATTCTCTCAATTCTACCTCTAATATTCTGAGCGAAAGACTAGCATTACTCACTGACTTGCACTGCTTATAGCTTTAACAATAATATTATAACAAATATAGAGTAAAATTATTATAATTAAATTATTATAATTGATAATAATAAATGATGTATAAATAATAATACCTCCAGGCTCTGTAGCGAAATGAAGGACTGCAGAAGGCTTGCTCCATCCAAATCTTTGAACAAATCCCAGAGTTCATATTAAAAACAGCAAAGGTAAAAAATTGGGATAACCTTGTAAAATACACAACTTAATTACTAATCTATAATCATAAATATATTATTGTTTATATAATATACAAATCACAAAATATCAAAGGCAAAGACGTAAAATATAGACGTGATATAATAATCACGTGGACAAACAAGCCTGAAATGGAGCTACACAGTGAAAAAAATGTACTTGTAATATAATCGAGATTTCCCATACACACCTGTTTCTAGAAGTAACAATGGCTTCGTATACTGTAGACGGCGTCAGACCTCTCACGGTGTAGGTCGCGCTGTGTATAGGTCCTACAAACAAATCATACATTGAAAGTACCGATGCATATGTTAACCTATTTATAAAGTTTTGATAAAAAAAATTACCATCATTAGAGTCTCCAGGCACTACAATCTTGCTCCATAAATTGGCGGGAGCCTCTGTTGTGAACGCACCTGGCTCCGTCGTAGATAGCCGTCCGTAGTAAGGACGCAACCAGAGATTGTATTCTAAAACAAGTAAAACATGGAAAAAAATTCAAGTGAACAGATTGGTGTCCATGTTGTCTTGGTACGATGTTATAATTAAATCAATAATATTGTTCGTGAGTACAATATTTACCGATAATTGTAGAGTATGAGTCGACTTCCCATATGAGATTAAAGCTTGTAGCAGTTGCCTTGTTTAACGCTGGGTCTACTTTGAATGATGCTATATTAGGTATACCTGAAACATTAAGATTTTAAGTCACTTATATTGAAAAGTAAAATGGGCATAGCATTACTTTAGTCTTTAGCAAATCTGTGTCCAATCGCAAAAAATATAACCAAGTTGATTTGAAATGAGTTTGCTATAATTTGTCTATGATGTATCATAAGATGGGACTGAATTAGATAATTACTACTGCAACTGGCGCCCACCGAGGGACCTATTCCGTGATAGACGATGATTGGTGATACAGTGTCACGTAGGTAGAACATTTTATAATAAACAAAATTTACCAGTCAGTTTGAAGGAAACGTCAGCCATTCCGAGTTTGTTTTCCGCCCTAAATGTGTAATTTCCGAGGTCTGATTTGCGAACATTACGGAATATCAACTGATGGATGTTGTCCTGTGCCATTATTACTATCCTAAAATGGGAGTAATAAAATAGAAAATATAAATTTATTATTAGGTGTTATTCAATAGAAATATTTCAACAAAATAGGAAAGTTATTCAAGGTTTCAAGGTTAGGTATTTGCGTCGATCAATCACAAATAAAAAATACGATTACGAACCGAATAGATATACAGTTAGTTAAAGTATCTGAGGGTGCGCCCTTGCAGTGATACTCACTTTGTCCTATGTGGCCTTTGGCCAAAAAAGTGTGATGACCGCTGGATTCAGCGGTATATAAAATAAATAAATAAATAAATAAACGTTTACACACTCACACCCCCGCACTAGGATTCCCTGTGTTGTGGGTGGCATGGACATACACAATTATCACATCACAAACACCCATGATCCGAGAACAAACATTTATCTGTTACATAAATATCTGCCCCGGCCGGGAATCGAACCCGGGACCCCACGCTCGGCAGGCAGGGTCAATACCAACTGGGCTACGGGGTCGTCAACAAATAAACAAATTGTGGAAAAAAAACATATTTAGGCATAAATCTTTTCACAAAATACTCATATGCTATTCGAAAACATAGCCTTGAGTGTATGTTATATATTATAAATGTAAAGAAACTGCTAACCGTCAGACTTACCTATCATCCGTCTTGACAGGCCTCCCGTCGCGATACCAAGCAGTTCTCGCGGGTGGTACTGAGAACTCAAGTTTGGCGGCTAGTGCCGCGCGCAGGCCGACTGCCGTGTGGACAAAACTACGCTCCGTTGACACTACCGGTGCGTCTGATCATCATTCATATTTATGAACGTAACGTAAGAAATATCTCTCAATACATCTTGACACGTTATATAAGAAAAGATGATATGTATATGGGTTAAAATGCATATGCACGGTTTTTTTAGGATCAAACTAAAAAATTCAGCTCAGCATCAAAATTTCGCTGATAAAGTAACGAATAATCTGTGATTAAATATTAAAATTACATATTGATGTAATCAATATTCTATTAGCTCGAATAAACTCGCTTCGCTAGACAGGATGATTGCATATGCATTTGAGCTGTATTGGGGCGGCTTAGAATACTCCCCCCAATCCCATACTGGCAGAACAGGGTGTCGTAAGAAGCGACGGAAGCCAGCCTGCTTGGTGGTAGGGCTTCGCGTATGGATTATATTATCAGTATTATTATTAAGTCATTAATATTATTACTGGTATTATTATCTTTACGTGAAGCCTGACTGCCTAGTTACCACCCTCCTGCTTGAGTCAGCCGCCAAACGATTCGTCGTGTTCCGGCTGGGGGCTTGAGAGCCAGAACCTTCTTTTTAACCTTCTTCTCATTTCCTGGCCGACAACAGTCTCACAGACAGACAACATCAGTGATACCTTGGTCTTGCTGATGTCCATGGACGACGGTGACCACATACCATCAGGTGGCTCGTCTGCTCGTTTGTCGGCTATTAATATAAAAAAAATGCGATTATCTTCATAAAACAACTCACCATGTATTACAACTGTAATGGCAGCTCGCACGGGGTCACCGATACCATTACTCACGGTGCATTCGTACACCCCTCCCAGCGAGCGGTGCTCAGCCCTGAATCTTATCCGCGACCTGTGCTCTACTAATTTCATGGGTTCACCCTAATAACAATCGTTGAAAAGTTAAGACAATTAAAGATACTAAAATTTGCAAGAGGTATTTATTTAATTTTATTTTGCGTTTTCTGTAGATATTTTGGGATTTTCATATATGTTTTGCTATAAACTATAAGGTGTTACGTTTTTCTCTTATATTTTACTTTTGGGGCCAGTATTAAAAAGTGCCTGATTCTAACATTCTTCCTCCAATCCACGACTGGGTGTGGGCTGCCGGTGGTCTCACAGCCGATGTCGACGTACTCCCCTTTCTTCACCTCCAGGAAACCATCGTCCGGGATTGTTCTTACAGTTGGCGAATCTGTAAAAATATTTAAAAAAATGCATTTCTCTGCTCGATCGCTTTTGTTTAAAGGAAATCAGTCGAAAAAAAAAATAGATCAGAATTATTTTTAATGTAATTTTTTTATTAAATAAAACATAATATTAAATATTAATTTACAATAAAGTAATAAAAGGTTTATGAAACATGTCATTAATACTTATTTGCATGAAAAATTATTTGGTATTGGCAAAGCATTGGCAAAGCAGATTCATTACGCGATACAGACTCCAAAACATCAAACGCTTCCCTGATTACATATATCATATCGAAATTTCATTACCACTCTCTCTACAATACAATATCGTAATTCAGGGAACAAAGGAAGCCTCAAGCATCCTACGTTTTGAGGTATTGATTTAATGTATAATTCAACTAAAATCTATAGTAATTATTTAGTGTCGTATGATCTTATCTTAGGCTCTCAAAGGCGAAGGATCACTGTGCTTGATCCTAAACGGATAATGATGAGTTCACAAGGTATTCTTATATTTTTTCTTTCATTGTTACATCAAAGTAACTGTGTATGCCCCACGTTGGGCGCCAGTTATAGTACTGTGAAGTACTATTTTGGGGTCCGGGGACGAGACAAACACAATTTTCTATTTTACGCGTGAACCTCCTTGCGCGAACTCCTCGGGGGTTCCAGTTGCTCACTACTGCCCTTTTTCCGTAGCGGTCAAACGGGGAACTAACTACGGAGTTGCCAGACACCGCGTATGATAAAAAGTACTACACGCTATAAGTCGAATTTTCTTTGGGCAAAATGAAATAAAAGATTTCTAGTAATAATAACCGAGCAATTTTTTCGTAATTGCAATCTTTTTTGCTACAAGCGGTTATATCACAGTAGCACAACAGGATATGAGCATATTTAATTGTTATATAACTCAAAAGCTTATAGCTCGACCAACGATGTGTCGACCGTTTTATAACATAAGTGATCGATCGAGCACCAACTTGGGGCACGGTTTGTTGTTAAATAGTTGATCGCTAATGCCAAATTTTTTTTACGGTTAGCTGTAAGCGCCGATTGTTATCGTTAGATAATGATCAGTAAGTCATGACAGAGGTCTCAGAGCATCATGAAACTTTTAATCAAAGGGTTGAGCTCTCTACCATTCTAGTCCGCAGCGGCGTGGAGTAAGCTCCTCGAATATGAGATAACCGTGCCCTACACTGGGGTTGAGACCGAAGCCTGTGAACGATTATCGATGAAACTTTAATATCTTGTTAATACTTACACTGTACTTGTATTGAATGTGTTTGTCGTATAGGACCCCACGGCTCAGAGCGGACTACCTGGAAAAAATTAAATAACTGATTAACCTCACAGATTTTACTACAAATACCTACCTCCCCATTAATAAACCCTACGAGCACACATTTTCAACTACCCATTAGCAGCCCATTGCATTGTTTAGAGCTCTTCATCCGAACAACCGAGTGAGATAGGTGCTCGAAATTTAATTTAATAAGTAAATGATAATTATTATTCCGTACCCGAATGATCAACGGTTGAAGTAATGCCGTCTATTCTTTTCTTTGCATGAATACGGATACCATATCTTGACCTCACACGTGGCAATTCTTTAATCGTTCCTATAATAAACCATCAAATGCAATAGAAATATTAGAAATATACTAAAGAGAATACGCTTCCTTGACCGGCAACGTTTTGGTAATGACGTGAATGATTAAATAGCTAACATGAGGTGGTCCCCCGGTCGGTTGCCGGCTATTAGCAAAAAAGCATTCGTAACATCGTCAGAAATGCGACTGTGCTCTCAGTGTGTCGCGGGATTAACTAATAGGTTCCTTTATCTCTGGTAAGTTTATATAATCTTTGACTGAATGGCTTTTCCTATCTCGTCGATTAACAATAAAGACTATGAAAGTGTCCGCGCGCTATTGATGTCGATAGCGACCCTTTAGCTGAATGATGCGCGCTAAGTACCAGTTTCCTCTGCATAACATACGTATTTTATCCACTTTCCTGTAGTTAACAAGCTAAACTTCGAACAGAAGTGAACGCGTAATACAAAAAAAAACATCATGGATGTGATATAAATTCTCTTAATACTATTATAGATCATAGTCGATTATAAGCACTGACTGTCCCATTGCCGGGTTTGAATCTCCTCTTAGAATGAGGCCTCTTACAATGAGGCCTCTTACAATTAAGGTTAAAGGCGACAACGTGACAACCAGATTAGCAAAAAAATTAAATAGTATTGTAGAAATGTCTCCATGGTATGCAGGTTTCCTCAAGATGTTTTCTGTGATAATTAATTTGTAATACGCACATAATTTGGACACGCCTTCGTCGCTTTTCAATATTGCCTGAAGGCTGACTGGCAGAGAATGCTTATAGCATTAAATCCATTTTTGTTGTATTGTCTTTGGTTCATAAGAAATAAATAAATAAATAACATTACAGATACGTGCAGGATTCGAACCGGACTCTTCCTTTCGGGATGCCGACAATCAAGATTACTTAATATTATACTCATTTGTTAATGTATATAAGCTATATTATATCTTCTAATAAAAGTAACTTTACTATATAGTTAGTTCTATTTTTAAACCTAACAAAATATTACATTTCGTAACAAAAGAGTTGTACAAATTGATTAATTACATAATTGCTTACATCTCACTAAAGTTTAAATGATCCTGAGCAACTAGTGATGCTCCACACTCCACACACAGTAGTCGAATCGACATTTCTTAAGTGTAAACCATACGTATATATTTTTATTGTTATACTTTACTTTACAGTTTCGAGAGGCATGAATTTAATTACTTTTAAGTTGTATTAGCAATGTCCTTTTCTAGGTCTTTCTGAATAATATAATAAATAAATAAACTATCATAGTGGTTTCTCTGTGTTGGGAGTTATAAAGTTTCCGAGATGAACTCATTGGGCTTTGCGCAGATAAACAGCACATCGTTCTGGCTGCCAAAACTGTTTTTATAACTAAGAATCCAATTAAGTGCTACTCAATACTTAAGTTATACTACCGCTGTTCAATTAGAGCGGCATGATTTGGAACTAATTGCAGGCGATATATCCACTGATTTTAACTTGTTTGACGTGGTAACCAAATCCCTCTTGTCTGGTAAAAAATTTGTTGAGAAGTGGAGGTAACACGAGAGGGTCGGAAAAAAAAAGCAAAAAATAGACGATTGCCCCGTCATTACCAATTCGTAATACTACTAATACTACGTAATACGACGATGATGTACAGAGTTTTTTTCTTTTTCAACTTTTGATTATATTAATTAAGAGTGGTAGATGAACATTCTGAGTTAACCCATTTACGACTATATAATATAGTGAACTGTTTCTACGATTTCTAGTTATTTTCTTACCGATATTCCATTTCCCCTCACTACCGACAAATTATCCGTTAGTTAAGATCGAAGGGCGGCGGTTCCAAACTCCAATTAATTGCTATTTGTGCACACCGCACCGACAAAAACATTTCGCAATTGGGCTAGAGTGTGTGTATTTTCCGAAGCAGAATGAAGCAGAACTTGAGCAACAAGCGAAATGTTGATTTCAGCTAGCAGCATAACTTCAGAAATATATAAGATCAATGTACGGTCGTTAGTGAGATGTGTGTCCGCTAGTGGCACAATTTTTGGAACGCTCCCGTGCTTCAGACGGCACGTTAAGTGCATCAGGCTCGGTGGTTGTCGTCCGAAAGCATTTGTTAAGCCACATCGGAGACTTTCGCGCTGCGTAAGATCCTCCGACACGTGAGTTGGTCAGTCACCACTAGTCTTGGATCAGCATGATGGAATTTTCAATTATAAGAAGAGACCCATGCCTCTCCAATTGAATTTACAGAAACTATCTTTAGCAAGAGATCTTATGAAGCGAGAAGAACGAAGGTGACACATTCATATAATATTTAAATATATGTACTTAAAAAACTGATATTTTATCACAGCTGAGCTGTTTCACTACTTGGCTCGGGTTTCTGCTCTCTTTAAGCGTACCGGATGGCTCAGGACCGCGTTAACCACTTACCGTTAGATGGCTGCTTACATATCAGCTATTTACAATAATTTAGGGTGTTCGAAGCTTCACCCCTCTTTACCTCAGTCTCTGTTTTGAAGGTCGCTGAGCTACGTAACATTCAGTTAAATCCTGGGGGTAGTCATGAATGGCGACAAAGTTTTCCACCTGTTTCGGTATTAGTGTCGAGAGCCAGAAATAATCGGGTCCACTGCTTAAATGTTAAGTGGCATATCTGCTCGTCGGTCGGCAGAGTTTAACATAAAAGTATTTCGTGGACCTACTTAGATACACACACTGTCGTTAAATAGATATTTATTATACCATACCTCGCAAGTGTAGTCAGCAGTATCCTCAGAGGTTAGGTCGTCTATCTGCAGGCTGTAGTTGGCGTGCATCCGAGTTCGCGGTGGTAGCAGGTGATGGGCGTCGTGACTGTCTCCGAGTAGTGCGTTGTTCTTGTACCAGCGGACGCGGAGTTTGCTTTCTGAAATTTAACATCATCGCTGACTATTGTTCGAGACAGCATGACGAATGGGTGAAACGATATGTGACGTCCCCGCCTCACGTGTCTTCGCCTTAGTGGAGTTAGCAACTTCCACTGTAAAATCTTACTCATTGTTTTTCCTTTTTTTTTTTTAATTATGACCATTATTACAATTTTTGTAATAATTGCTATTTTAGTCCGGAAATAGTGGAAATCGAACTATGAATAACAAGACCTAGAAGTATTATTTTGATGGGGAGATGAGGAAGAATACAAATACAAATTTTGTATAAGTAAAACTTAACAGTTTAAATAAATAAATAATAATAATTTTAATATATTTACCATTTCATAATTGAGTGTTAGTAATTATAAAAAAAATTCTGAAGTGAAGTCTTAATGTCCATAACTTGATAATAATAAAAGTAATTTAATTTCATGCTTTTCAGACTGTACACGCAACATGTGAGGCTGTTTGACATTTCGTAGTTATATTAAAGTAAGCATTGCTTGAGCGAATTATTATGGATATTGACTGAAATAAAAGCCGTTATTGTTATTGATAAATTTAATTTTGTTTGCAGAATGGTAATCCTATAATCTCACAAATCAATCACGCCGCTGATTCCCAGGTGAATTATATATTCAGTGAATTAAATCTTGCCGTTACTATTTGCTCACGGCGGTATCAGCCGTTTCATTTGAATGATTACAAAATTATCGTGCAACCGTTGTCTCTACCCAAATAGAAAAGTAGATTTCCAAAAGTTGCACTAAACGTTAACTTTATATGTTGATAAGACAACTTTGTATTGTAGCTGGCGTGTTAAACCGGGATTACGTTTCACGCTTTTCATGTGACTTTAGGAATATACGCTCATTTGTAATGTTAAAATTACAAATGCGCGTACGAGAGATATGAGGTACCTATGATAAAATGGTATATAACGCTCTAAGCAAACTGCTTAATAGCGGAGTTGACAGGTTTTTTTGCTTTGGATAAACCCTACCAAGCCATTTATTTACACTTCATTGAATTTGAAGCCTACATTTATTTACACTTCATTGAACCCTTAAATCAAATCGGTAGACGAGGTGAACTTAATGTTACAAGTATTCTCTGCCAGTGGACTTTTGGTTTAAGTTAAAAAGAAAACTAAAAATCATATTTGTTATGGAAAAGAAATCTAAAGATATCGGGTCTGCAGGGAGTAGCGACCTATTGTGATATTCTATCCACTAAAATGGCAGACTACGACCGAACTACACTGCGCATAATACGTAATGAAATTCAACAAACCTTTAGGCCCCGTGATTAAGATCCTGTACCTTTACATTACCCTGAAACCTGACATAGGAGTTGGAACTGAACTGGAACTGACGTCATTCTATCCAAAAATCATATTCTGAAACTGCATTTTAATTAGCTTTGTGGATGTAGTCTGATATCAAGTCTGGGCAAAAACGTAAACGAATGTAAATATAAAATTAACTTACAAATAAAAAAAAATTAAACTAAACTAAAGACTAAACAGTATAAATTTTTCTTTTTCTTTTTTCACCTTTTCATGCAATGTCATCCACTTCTGAGCTATGATTCTCAAGTATGTAGCCCATGGGGAAGTTAGTTAAAAATCAATTACCAAATTCCCCCGCGACAGACATACAAGAAAGCGACTTAGTAAAAAAAAAACATGATAATATTATAAAATATAATAATAACATCATTTTAATT
The DNA here is from genome assembly GCA_003671415.1 of Megathymus violae. Taxonomy (NCBI): domain Eukaryota; kingdom Metazoa; phylum Arthropoda; class Insecta; order Lepidoptera; family Hesperiidae; genus Megathymus; species Megathymus violae. The sequence goes on from PDGT01000002.1 coordinate 6,305,073, forward strand.
TGTTATTACAGACAAAGACTAATTTTTTATCGCCATATCTCTGAATATTTTTAAATCCTCCCTTTCAATACAGTGTAAATATTTACGATACGGGTGACATCTATGGTGACACAGTGACCCTTTATGAATAGAATGAAATTAGCAAAAGGATGTAACACACAATAAGTTAACATCACAGCCACATTATTTGCAATCGTGCACGCAGCGTGACAAACCAACACCACAATGGACACGGACAAAAGAAATGTGTGAATAGCTGTAGAGTAGGTTAAATTATTGATATGAATGGGAATTGATAGAACGTAGGGGCGGAAAGTGCCGTTGTGATTCTTCTGTTCGGAAATTGTCAAATTACTTGCTAAGCAGTAATTGTATTAAACACGTACGAAACACATTATGATTTTGTTACAGGTTTAGGGATTTGTGATCACATTTTAAAGACTCTTTACTAATATTAAACTGGAAAGGGGCCGATTCTATATATAGAATATTGGACATGTTAATGTAGGTAAACTTTGTTATAGTTATACAAATCAAAACATATTTTTTTGAAAATTTTGTCCGTCTGACCACGTATCACAAGAAAATCACCGAACAGATTCTAATGATACTTAGTATTTTAGTAGACTATATTATGGGTATTAAAAATATCTTTAGAGATACCTTTTATCTCGAGAAGTAGATCTGTTTCGGCGGGAAAGGAAATAAAAGTTAATATGGACATTCTTAAGATGGCAGTATACAAAATTTTGACTGGCTATCTGCAGTTATTGTAATAAATAAATATGTTTTTAATAACATTCTCGACATTTAATAACTTTATCGACTATTTCATTTTATTCAGGAAAACTGAAACGGACATATGGATGTACGTCGGCATATGTATCATTTATACGTATAATAACTAACTGATCGCTTTTTGTACATTAAATATATATGTATGAGAAAAACTACTACTAGGGGCCTTTATTGACGCAATAAAACCTAAAACAGTAGTTGTTAGAATTTTTGTTTGTTTGCCTGTGCGTTTAAAAGTGCGGTAGAAAATGACTATTGGATGTTTATTATTCTTAGCTGAAGTAATTTTTTAAATTCACAATACTTATTGAAAATTAGCAAATCCTTAGACATCATGGGTAATAAATACCTTTGTGCTATTAGAACGCAGTCATTCGTCACATGGGTCTTATGTTATTTAGTGAAAGGTTCAATGTTGATTTAAATCTACTGATAGCTACCCAGGTAAAAACCCAACTATCACGTAAAATTATCGTATCAAGTTTTAAACTATTTCTAGCGTACCGTAATGAGACGAGTAGACGAGTCACAATGAGTTTTTTTACGAGTCTTTTTACGCGATCGAATTTGCAAATCGTAAGTTTTATTAAATAACAAGACGACAATATTAACTGATCTCGCTGTGATCTTCCGATAGACAATAAACATAGATCACCCTACACCCTACTGAATGGTGACAAAGATGTCGTCTTTGTACTTCCTGTTTGTGTCGTGACCTAGAATAACTTAACAAACTATAATATCTCATCCAATATAAGCCCCATGGCTCGTAGAGTCGCGATCAATCATGTCATGCACATTTATCATTACTTATATTTTGGTTCAACTTTATTCTTAGTTTTATACCTACAATAATATATTTTAAATATGTATAAACAAACAAGTTTATCTATTTATTTAGTACTATATATATGTGTAGCCCATTGTGAAGAGAATACGTAACGATCACCTACCTTATTGCGGGTTAGAAATACCATAAATCTGTGATTGATGACGGCGAAAAAAAAGATACACAGTGTTCAAATCGGCCGAGTTAATAAATTTATATTATCATATAAACAACATTGCCTTCCATAGTGTGTTTGACAAATTCTTGTACTATATACTAATACACGTTTTGATGAACCGCATAGTATGGACATTTTTTCCTACCAAGGCAAATTGTCAAACTAAACCATCTAAGGACACACTTAAACACATAAAGAGTAAGGTGGGAGAAGGAGTTCAGGCCTCTAGAAGGAGTTCAGTGCCATGCCACGCACGTACTGAATTTTATATATAAAGATAATGTTAACATTCAAAATGTTCCGGTGAGTTATTTGAACAGCATTCGGTATGCTGTTCAAATAACTGTTTCGAAATATGTTTCGATGTGTAGTTGACGGAGCTCTGGCGCTAAATTGATATACAAAGACGCAATATAGACTCTTCCTGTAGTCACGAACCGTCTCTGTATCTCAGTAGCGACATATCGTTATGAACGAATCTAGAAACTTTTTGATATACCTACATGTATTTTAGAGTAAGAAGATAAACTTTGTGTTGCTGACCGGTTATTATCGTTATGACGTTAAAACATATCGGAAGCTTTTTGTCGCCTCAAAACTTCCGACGATGAGGTTGGCTACAAATTGTCGATCGTTGTAATATATCTGTAGTTGGCGTTTATTGGCTTATTTATTCTATATTGTAATTTTCTAAAACTTGGCTCATAATTAACAAAGGGCGGACATTATGCCAATTGTCACTCTCTACCAGCCAAACCGGAAGTGATGATAAAAATATGTGGTCGATGGCAATACAATCTAATAATTGGCGGAAACAAATAAAGAAATTTCATTACATACAACTGGGCATATACTTATTTTATATAACATCATAATTGTACAATACGTAATATCTGTCTATATAAGATCATTATAATGTATAATATTTTTGTCAACTATTATCATAATTATCACTTTCCATTTCAAATATTCTATTAAGGTTTGGTAAAATTAAATAGTGGACTGCAGTGGCTTAACATGAAGTGAACTGCACGTAGGGTCAATTCAGTAATTTTGAACGTAATTTTGGATGTAACATCTAATTAATGTAAATTAGAAAGGTATGAAAGATAATGTCGTATATTTTCAACACATCGTAAACATTTTTGAAGTTGGTATGCGTTAATTGGGCGGAAATACTATCTAATTCTCAAGAATTACATATGTCATCAATGACATTCTGATAAACGAGGTCGTCACCGACCGTTGCAGACCATGGCGGAAACCACCAACTCCCTTAACACACCGTAACAATACTCTCCGTGTAGTCTATTTAATAACATTTTATTTATTAAAAACCTGTGAAAAAACATTAAGATTATGTATATAAATTCACAACGTAACGATCCTGGATAAAATTCATTTTATATTTTCTCATTTCACTCAAGATATTTAAATGTGCTTCGTAAATCACTCTTATCACTATTCGTAAAAATCGTACGAAAAATTAATGGACTTGTTTTTAAAATTATTGCATACAGACGCACAAAGATTTTGTTTTATAATTTGTTGTACTGCATTATCGTAATAAGTAAACAATATGGTGTTACCTTGAAATTTTAAGAAGTAAAGTTTAATATTTTATGGACCGAAACTAATCCAAGTTGTATAAACGTAATAAGCATTAATAACTTAAATATAGTACAACGCTATAATCTTGGACCATACTGAGCATCGAAATATGGCGGACATCAATTTTCAAAATTAACATATTAAAATTAGGCTGGGTACAAACGGAGTTACAATATTGCCGAGGGACCTACCAGAATGTTACAGAGCATGTTGAAGACGAATATTATTTTCTTTATAAAAAGTATAAACTCGTTTCAACCGCAGGAAAACGAGCAAATGAGCCATGTGAAGGTATGTAAGTGGTCACTGACAAGATGTCACCAACGCATTGCTGGTAAAGAAGAAAGCGGTGAACCCGCTTGTTGCCTGACTCTTCAACCAAAAACTGATTTTTGTGTGACATGCTTGGATTAATTTGCGTTTGATAATTTAAAAAAAAATTAATAATTCTGTTTCTTGTTCCTCATTGCTTTTAAAATAATTTGTTAAAATGTGTTCAACAAAAGAAAAATGCATTGTTTGTAAGCCTTAACAATAAGATTTAAAAAATTGTATACACCAGGGTTAAGTATTAGAAATCTTTGTTTCAATTAATTTGTTATTTCATATTTATTATTACGGCGGCAGAAAATGCCTTGTGGTGACGTAATTTTGGTTAGAACCAAATAAAAGGTTGTTATTTTTGTGGCCTGTTATATATTATAATACGTTAAGTTATAATAGAGATATAAGTAATAATAGAGATTTAAGTAATAAAGACTAGTACATAAGTAATTTTATTTATTTTTATTATTCACATGAGATGGCTATTATTTTTGTAACTACTTAAATTTTGTACTAAACAAAGCGCTATCAATATTATGTACCTGTTTTTAAATTAAGACTCATACCTTTCGTTTTACTGTAAGAAAAAAATTGAATGAAATTAAAAAAAAATTATAAAACTTGAAACTTACCGGCGTCTTCAACGTAACATGGGAGCACCACTGTATCATTTTCGTAAGTTTTAACCGTCACTGGTACACTTTTGAATACTTTTTCTGTATTTATTGCTTCGTTTAAAAATAAAATCCCAATCAACTTTATTAAAATCGACATTTTAATATTTTTTTGCTGTTGAACTTCAAAACGTTTCTGTTCCAAGTTACTTTATTTTTTAAAATTCATTAAATATATTACTAAAGACAATTATATCCCTATAAATTACAACGAATAAATATTCTCTAAAATTTTTTTTATGAGAGAACATCCATTTCAAATATGGAAATTAATAATTATGTTAAACGCGCACAACGCAATATGAACCCGAAAGGATATATTTTAATACTTGAACGTCACATCGAAATGCGCGCGCGCATTACTCCCTCCCTTACATCTGTATGCTCGTCTGCGCATGTCGGGACAATGAATATAATAAAATGATGGTGGTACACCGGCGCAATATACATAATGGACTTTACACCCGGGATTAGGTAATGTAAATAAACAGTACGTTACTATATATCTAACTCTCATTGAAAATTGTGAAAATACGTCGTATGGCGCAATGATACTCAAATTAGTATTGTCTCGTCTATTTCATAGCATTAGCTAATATGGAATATAAAATGAATACGATTATAAATTGTATCTACTGGATCCTTCACTATGCGTGGCTCGATGCGATCTAGGCATTTTTTGTTTTTTTTTTCAGTGTCTTACACATTTTATTTAATGGAAATTATATATTTTTTTATATCTATATGTTATGTTTACATAATTCATATATGTCAATAGATATATGTTTACTTAATTATTTTCATTCCATGAATAATTTTATAAGTACCTATTTAAAAAGCCGGTGCATTACAGAGAAAACAAAAAAAATTGTACTCGGTGTACTCCCATCCGTAACGTATCCCGTCAATTAATTGATTCACCTTTATAAAGGAGTCGGCATTTAAACTAAGATTAGTCATTTTGTCCGTTTCAGCTTCCAAGTGTCAGATGTCCACTTTACATGTGTCTGGTGGAAATACGGCACGTTTTGTCCTAATTTGTTAATAGTTTCTTAAGTGCGCTTATTCCGTTCTCTTGTCAGAGTGGAAGGATTAAAAAGGTATCCTGGTGTTATTCTTAAATTCAATTGCGTATATGTATTTATGAGATTTCGTTGTTTTGAATGATCACTCATGACGAAAATGACGATCGATTAAAAGTTGTAGTTGATGTGCTGCAGCGCCATCTAGTGGTGACATCAACACAGTGACACAATACAGTTATATTCAATTATTATTATTACTATCGTGCTGGTATGATTGCTAGGAGATGGATATTGTCAGTCTTCAATATCTTCACCAATAAATTCCTGGAGTTTAAGCTAATTTGGTAACTTTTTAGTGGATCACTGATAAAAGTTTTTAGATCACACATTTTTATCTTTTCTTAATTACCAACCGGACTACAACCGTGGAGATCGTTAATTGTAAACGCGAGTTACAGTTTCAGGGTTGTCAACTACACTTTAAAATATATTTATAATCTTAAATGAATGAATGAACGTCATTAATATTATCACTGGTATTGTAAATAAACTCATAACACTTTTATATAATGAAAGGTGGCACCGTCCATAGGGTAAGTGACCATTGTAAAACTTAGATCCGCAAGTAATCAATATGAAATCATCTCATTAGGTATAACTATGACGATGGTTTTCATTAAGCTGCACTGGTTTCTATAGATAACTTCTAACACTTTAAATAAACTTAAAAAAAAAAAAAGATTAATTTCAATCATAAATGTCAATTTGGTAGTCGGTATAGATTGCAACGTAACAATTTCGCAACTGTCATGTTTCGTTGCGGTATGAACCGTATGAAAAAATAACATTGTTTATGTCTTTATATGTATTAATGTCAAATATAGATGAACACATAGACATATTATACTAACGTAAAGTATATTAGGTTTATGGACGAACATCAGTTTTGCATTGGTAGGTATAAAAAAATATTTAAAAAAGTGACAACCTTAGTTCAGCGCATATTATCATCGGTCTATTTTCAATATCGATTATATTATTCTTATCGATTCTCACGGGCATCCCATCAGAATACTAATACACAAAACCATTTTCGATCATCACGTGCCGAAGTGGAATTTATTAAAAGCTTTCTTTTATCGACTTCAATAGCTTTTAACGAACTGGTATCGGTCATTGAGTGTCAGTTAAAGATCTACGTCGTTCCTTTTTAATTTGATTACTATTTATGTTTTCAATAAATATGTTTGAAATACAAAAGGTTATAGTGACCACGAAGCTTTAGCCCAATTATTTATATATGCTTTATTGTAAAAAAAACTTAAATTATGGAATAAAATGAGCGGATTCAATTTCTGTTGTTCAACATTCAACCCTGAGTGCTGGTGAGAAGATTTGGTATGTGTATTTGTATGCATACATAGCTAAATGTTAAAACAAAACAAATATAATTATATTATTGTTTTATATTGCTACACCATTCAATTATTGGGGAAATCTCTAAGAACGTTTCGGATTCGTTCTCACAAAAATTCACATGCCAGTCATCCAAATGATATGGGGAGACAAGGGAAATCTGTGTCAACGCATTGTGGCGCTCCAGGAGGGCAACGTTCAATACCCGCGAGCTTGTGCAGGCTTCCGTTCTAGAAATCACTTTTCCGTCTTCACCCTAAACTGTTTTTCGGACCAGAGATGAAAACATTTAAAATAAACCTGTTATTTCTGATTGGTTATGTTTAAATGGAGTAGTCACTTATTAGATGAACAACATGCACGTTTGTTACTTCATAATCATAAATAAAAGATTCTGTTATATTCACTAACAAGCTAACACATAATTAAAACATTAATCAACAATTATTCCTTCCTTTGAAACCGGCCTTAACTTATTGGACTGAGAAAGATAACTTCATACAATAACAACTTAATTTAACACCATTCATCACGACTTCAATGTGTAATTATTAGGCAGCTATATTAAATGTTACCTCAAGCAGGGATGTTATGGAGCTCCGTAACCGGAATCGAAACCATCGGATATCCGAAATTAAAATATATCCGAAACCATTTTATTATTTTATTTTAAGGGCTGTTATTTTTTTCTGTGATTATAATATCACATAATACGAAGAAATATAGTCAAACTTTGTATTATTATATTATTTTAACACATTAGTACATTATATTATTTTTCCAAGTTGCAAATCATCTAATATCCACATCCGAAATCATCGGATAATCCGAAGTAACTTCACATAGTAACAGTAACCGAAACCGGTAAAATATTATTCATATATCCGTATCCATATCCGGATCCGAAATTCCATAACCATAACATCCCTAATCTCAAATAACGAAGTTAGATCTACGGCCTGTAATCTTGCCTCTGGGGTCGTTTATGAACACTTGAACATTTAAAAAATATCATTTATTTTACTAACCAAACAGGTCATTTTAGTGGAGTCAGCTCGAGCAGAACATTTTATAAACGTATTCGTATAATTAGTCTTCATCTCAACCGAATTAGTTTTGGGATTGCATTAGATATGACTTTGCATTTAATTCCAGATTAAGTGCAATAAAGGTTAAATAACTTACAGTTTGATACTAAATGAGAGAAGGGTTATAAACGGTGACTTTTCTCATGAACGAACCCTTGTTCGATCACAAAACAATAACTAGAATTAACAAATCGATATTGTTTTTATTTAACAGCCTGTACAGATTTAATTAGGCGCCGTATTGAAAGAAACGTCAAGGTGATATTCCCCGCGGAGCTAACGGCAATTTTTGAACTGTATAGTTAAGAGACCCTTATTCAATAGTTTTTATAAATTATTAGCATGCTAAAGAATTAATAAGAAATCAAATACAGACTAATGTGGTTTGCTGAATTATCACGATTTTGAAAAAATCCTGGCACACCTAAATAGGTATCTATATTTTTGAATTCAAGCTAAGCTACCCTGCAGAAAAACTGATAGTTAATACATGACATGACATTAATAAAATCGCATTAAACATAATAACCACTGAACAAATGTATTATGTTTTTGAACCTGTTGAACTTGTTTTTTTTTTGTAGCACTCTTACATTAAGTACCATCTTATATTCTTGAGTAAACAAACCTATTACTTATACAACTTCAACCATTCTTAAAAACTAAACTAAAGAAACTATTCTTTTTGGAACACAAAACTATTTTAAAACACTGCGAAACATAAGACTCGATAAATAACTTGATGTAAAAATATAGATTAATCGAAATCGGATAATATAGTGGCCTATTTAGTCCATTTATAACTACTGGCCACTTAGAGATAGATACATTCATTGACAGATGATAATAAATTGGCAATAAAATATATTACAGACACCCATTGACCTATTTATTACAGCATGTTTAACTGCCAATAGGTCCCATTTCTAGTATTATTCAACCTTTCTAGTTCTCATGATTTATTTTTACAGGTGAGAATCGTGTGAACGACATATCACAAATTAGAATAGTAATTATTTAACTAATTTTGACTGTTAACAAGGAACTGTCTTAGTTCCTAATTAATTTAGCTTCCTCAATTATTTGCCTGTTTAAGCTTCTATAAAATAATTTCTAGGACTCAATTTTACTTTTACACTGAATTTTGTAAGGTATGACAAAATAAATTGTACCAAAATATTAATAGTTAGCCATTATCGAGTAGCGATATTAATTTGTAATAATTATTTTAAATTCAATTATTATATTTTTGTGATTATTTATTTTACTACGTAGCTTTAAATTTTCTGAAAATATTCAATAATTTTTTGTACAATAATAATTGACCTGTATCAGTTTATATACTTGAGTTGAAAAGGCTGGGTGACAAGTTTTTTGCTGAGGTGCTTCATAGACCAATGAGTTTGAATCATAGACATACATATATATCATATAATAAAGTAATAGACGAACACTCATCTCATCACGCGTCACCAAAACATAGATGTGCATGTGTGAAAACGACGCTTGTGGTGAGTCACTTTTAGTGATGTCAAATTTACATCCATGCATGGTCGACATGACTGTCGAGAGGTTTTTACTATATTTAATTCATTTTCTTAATTAATTATTACATGTTAAATTAAATAATACCATGCTATTTCTAATAACTTGACTTTATTTCACTTCGGTAAACTTAACCTTATTGGACAGGATTCTTTAAATTGACAATCTTTCTTATTCGGATATTGATTGAAATAAAACATAACGTGATTAAAAGGTACTAAACGTATTAAAATTTGGTTTTAATTAATTCTTTGATGTAAATCAATATAAGTTATTGCCCTCGGAAATGAACTAACCAACAAATTCTGTAGATATAGATCCTTCATTAAGAATATATCGGTGATTTCGTTGAACGAAATTATTGCCTTTAAAATGTCGACTGCAAACTTTGTGAAGAACTCAACGTATCTGATTCAATATTCGAATCCATTTTTTTAAACTGAATTTACAGAAAACCTAAAAGTGTTAATATAGTCTATAAATATGATATCATTATTATCATTATTATTATTATCATTTGTCGGGCATTTTCATATCATAGTAATAACAGATATAAAATTCGCAAAATTTTATCAGTCTAAGAAGCTAATACTATTCAAGAGCCAAAGATGCACTTTTATAACAGTCTATTGTACTATTTGTCCAATGTGTTTACAGGCTATAACAGAAATTTAAAAGTGAACTATAAATAAATCTAGGTAAAACAAGAAATATTTATTTATACCTATTTCAAAATTGTTATCGATAGATTTTGTGCAAGTCCTATACGAAATCCGAAATCATATCATTTTCACGTACACAATATTTTTTATCTTACAGATGATTATGAAAAATAAATTATTATTCATAAAACTGAGTATTTACTGCATGTTATTAAACTTAATTTATATAATTTTAAAACCAACTTCTATGAAAATAAGCACCGTGAAAATTGTACTATCGGTACTTACGTGTGGATTGTCTCTTTGTTTATGTTATTGTTATAAGTAAATATGCAGTGTAACAGAGAACACGACATCCTTGTTTTTAATGTTTTTTGCCCAATAAAATACAGTAAGTTTGAAAATAAATTAATAAAATAAGAAATAGCAAGTTTTTGACAGGAGACTAACGGAGAGTAAATAATTTGAAATCAGTCCTACGGCAAATTTTCTTCCGTCTTCTTCTCGCAAGTATGTTTTTTCGTAAAGCTTGAAATCTTACTCGCACACTGTGTTCATGTATTACGCTAGTATAATACGTTTATGGATTGAATAATGTTAAAGAAACAATTTCAAAGAAAACGTTAACCAAAGACTACAAATTATTACCAGTGTCATTATATGCCAACTTTGAACATAGTCTGTAATACAACTCTGGCAACTCTTCACAAAATGTCTGACAGCGTTGATCAAAAAGACGATTTAGATCCGCCGAGCGCCAAGAAAATCAAAATTACGCAGGAAGAAAAGGACAATGTAGTTACAGATGAGTTAGAATTAAAAGACTTTGTTCCCGAAAAAATTGTGGATAATAATACTAATAGGAAAACTGTTTGTATTAAGGGATCTTTCAAAGGAAAGAGTGGCGTGGCATTAGTGTTTTTTGAAAAAAATGCTTTCAAGGAGGAAGATTTAGATGATAAAGGTTATTTTTCCGTAGATACTGAGGTTCGTAGGTTTTTCCAAAACGACATTTACGGAAATTACGAGTGTTTTCCCAAGGCAAGCATAAACGGTAAGGAAATTTTGATACCGTATATACCCTACTCGCTAACTTTCGAAACTCAAGGTTTTGGCTGGAGTCAGGAGCTTGATTAGTCATCACGCATTCGCAAGATTATTTCTGTCGTTGTGACTATCTAATTTCAATAATATATTGTGAATTTATGTGTGATTTGTACATCCTTTAGATTGTACAAAAAATTACGAAAGTATTTCCGAAAGTTGTTTGTTGCTAGTACCGTTACGAAACTTACGATAGAATCTATTATTATTTTAATGACTTACTGGATGATGTATTACTACGTTGAGATAAATTGACCATAACCCCTGCTCATGTGTGTTCCAGTGGATAATCAGTGAATAATTGTTCATTATGCATGAGTTACAATGAGGACGTCAAAACGTTCTTTGTCTTAGTATCACCTAAGTAAACATATATAAATCTTCTATATAATGGAATTATGCTTCAAAAAACTAAGTATTTCTTATTTCAAAAATTAAATTAAATAATTTAAGGACAGATTGATTCTTAATTTGAATAACTGTATATAATAATAATTGTGATTAAATGAACAGCCATGTAATTGGTAATATACCATAATAAGTGCAAGCAAACAATAACTGGTAATTAATAACATCTTTAAATACTGTAACACAAAAGCTGGACTTTACCAATACTAAATGAAAAGTTTAGATCATGACTATATGACTTATGAATATGTTTAAAAAAATTATGAATCTATTAAACATTGTTCCATTTAAAATATTTTTATACATTAGTTATTTCAGAATAGTTTAATAGGCTATATAAAAATGTTTTATACCTAATCTTAAGTTGAATGTACCTGAGATCAAGGAAAATTTTATGAGTTAGGAATGATTGTTTTCTTTCTATTTCTATTTTCTTCAATGAATAGGAAACATATTTAATTATTATCAATTTAATTATAATCAAGTGATCAAATAATTTAAATGTGCTCTCTAATAATAAATTTCAGGAGTTAAATCAACTGTAATATACCCTGCAACTGATAAACATTTTGAAAAGTTTGCATTTCAAGAAAATTATTTGATCTTGGAGACACCAGAGTTATATAAGAACTGTACTTTACCACAAATATTGAAGGCTGAGTGTAACTTGCAGGTATTTTATGTATAAAATTTGTTATCTTCAATGACAATTATGAAAGTTAAGGTTTCACTGGTGGTCAAAGAACTAACAACATAATTTTATCAACTACATTAATGTTTCATAGGAAATGTGAAACTGTCAGCTTTCCCCCTTCTCTAAGTATTGTTATTAAATAGTAGTCATAAAATTGTGCTAGAGACTTTGATTAGTCTTAAATACTTACAAAATCTTGATTTAGCTGCTCCCATCCACTAAGCTGCTATATGTATGCTTCAGGTCTCAGTTATTACAAGAGGAGACCTATGCTATTTGTATTCAACTAATAGGAAACCAAGTAGATTTGAGTGCCTATATATTTAAGAAACACTGTCATAAGATTCACTGTCATGAGACATGTGCACTTAAATCTCTATTTATGTTCAACAAAGGAGTCAAAGAACACTACCTTTCCTTATGTGTATAATATTTTTAGATACTTATTTATTGGTATTATTTATGTTACATACATTAAATTTGGCCTAATTTTGTAATTTTTCTGTTATATTTCTGTGTGCATTAATAGTTAAACATTTACTGTTTTTTCTTTGTAACAAATCCATTTGGAGACTAATGTTTAAACTTATTTGAAGGGTATAGATGTATGTTATTTTGGAATGTTGACATGGAACATTTTAGTGTGATATATAACAACTTTCATGCTGAAACAGATTTTGCAATAGGTTGCTACTACAGAATTAGCAGATATGGTGGTGATTTCATCACAGACAAATCATGGAAATTTTTTGCTACTTAATACATTATAATATCATGTAATCATATAATATTATAGAACAGTTTAACAAATATTCAACTTCTTTATTAATTTGTATTCCATTGTTTAAATTTGAATCTGCTCTAGTAGAATATGTTAATTAAACAAGTGGAATAACTGAAATGTGAGACATTTTATTCAATCATAGAGTATCTATGTTTTCTCTAATGACGTAATATAAAAAAATAATTAAATATTGCTTCCTTATTGAAAAATAAAAATTGTTATATTAGGATAGAAATTTCTGGATGATTATATAATGAGCATCGTCTAGCAACAGTTTTACGGAATTAATAATACTTTTAATGTGCAAGTAACAAGTAATTTTTAAAAAGTAAACAAATTTTTATTCCAGTGGGTATACAACATTTTGGACGGAAAAAGTGAACAGGAACGGATTGTTCATAACAATACTGATGACAAGGAAGGTTTTGTTCTACTACCAGACTTGAAGTGGGATGGAATAACAAAAGAGACTCTCTATTTGTTAGCCATTGTTAGGCAGAGGGAAATAAAATCATTACGGGACTTGGATGCAAGTCATCTTTCCCTGTTAAAGAGGGTGCGAGATGAAGGAAAGGTAAATTGTTTGCTTCTAAAATATCTGTTCATAACTGTAATAAATGAATTTGTGCTCCACCTTGTTAGTGAAATCTACTCTATGTTTTAAAAAAAGATAATTATTTTTATGTAGTACTTTTATGCTAATATTAAAATAATGATAATGGTGTGTGTAGATCATATTTTGTAGAAATTTATAATTTTTTATAGTAATGCTCAGATTGAAAGTTAATAAACATGTACTTTAATGAAGGGTGCATTGTAAGGAAACCTGCATAACTAAGAGCTCCTAAGTTAATAATGTTCTCAATGTGTGTAATATTTTAAATTGTGAGAAAGGACCAAACCCAAATTCTGGTACAATATATTTGTGACAAACGAATTAATCGTTGAATATCTTACTTGAAATAATAAGAAAAAATTTCTCGATTTCAGAAAATAATTTTTCAAAAGTACAGTGTTTCTGGAAACCAGCTACGAATTTATTTCCACTACCAGCCATCCTTCTATCACTTACACATACATTTCAACAGTCTAAAGCACGACGCTCCTGGCATCTATGCAGACAGAGCGCATCTCCTTGACACTGTTATTAATAATATTGAAATGATGAACGATTACTACAAGAAAGCTACTATTCCCTTCAATGTCCGGGAAATGGACATGTTTTTTGATGTATATGAGACAAATGGTTATGTCAAGAAAATTAAGTCAGATAATGTAGAACTTATTGATAAGTAAGAGATTTAAGTTTGAAAAGTACGTGTAAGTTAAAATGTTGATCAAGAATATATTCATTGAGCTCCGCACTCGCTTGAGGAGTTGCAATGTGTACATAACTACTGGTGTAAACTTTAACAAAGATTGCAATCTGAAAATCAGCATACAATCAAACTGTATCATTCTCAACTATTACAATGAAACCTATGATCAGATAAAACGTAGAGACAGCTTGTCCTCGATTGAAAGCTTATCTGATTGCTACTCCGACGAAGACTCTGATGTAACATCAATTATTCCTATTGAAGAATTCTGTCACATAATACCAAATTCAATGTCATGTTTAAAAATTGATAAAAACAGTATTTCGTTTCGAATTTTAACCGAGCCAAAGAATGGTGGTAATTTTTATACAGAATTTTTATCAGCAAATACAAAAAGTAATGATGATAAATCAAATGTGTTGATAATAAATTTGAAAACTCAAGAAAAAATTAAAATTGTTTGCAGCAATTGTTCCAATGTAATATCTGATAACTTCGTAAAATTTGATCGAATTTTGGAGCTACCTACATCAAATTTGGACATATCCGAATGGTTCTGTCATGGACATAGCCATAGTTCTACACAAACTGAATTACTCGGACCAAATAAATTAGATTTTTTGTATCGGCTTACTTTCTTTGTTGTGAACAACTCAATGTTATCGGAAACGACGAATAAATTCAACGGTAATCGCGATGTTTATCACTGCAATAGATGTTTAGCCTGGTTAGGAATGAAAAAGAAAGAAGCCGTCAGATTATTTAATTCTGAAATAAAAATACTTAAGGACGGAAATTACGAGCATGTTTTCAGCCATAGGAAATCCAGTGAGGAAATTACTGTAGATGATTTTATATATACAATTGAAAGAATGACCAAGGAATTTAATTTAGGAATGCAATATACAGTAATGTGCAAAATAGTTTTGGAGTGTACTTTATCAAACACTAATAAACAATTTTTGTTAATCTGGATAATGGATAAGGAGCTTCAGGTATTGAGAAATAATAATGATTCTATCCAAGATGAAGACAAAATTAAGCTGCAGTCTAGTTTCGTTACCAAAGTTTTGTTTAAGATTGAATCTTCATTGAATGATGAAGTTGAAACATGGTTGTCGGACCCTGGAGTTGTTTCAACAGACATTTCTAAAGGTATGTTTCTAAGAGGCACAGAGCATTTGCAGAATATGTCAATGAAAGTACCCGAGTCTTTCCGCAACACTAATGGCTTTTGTGTAAGCTACCTGAAAGTGTAGTCAAATAAAATTTCTCAATACTTACATTTGTTTATTTAAAAAAAATAGGTTTTAAAAATTTACATGACCTTGGAAGAACTTTTTTCTTACAACCATCTATTTCATAACTTGTTCATTCAAGTATTATTGAAATCGCGTTAGATTGACAGCGAAATAGTTTGTGTTACTGGAAATTAAGATTTCAATCTAAAACAAGTGATTGCGACACAACAGATTACACACCATAGAGTAACTTATATATTGTTATACACATTTGACAGTTCATTGCCCATGTTACTACCGCAGTTGTAAGAGAAATAAAAAATTACCTGTGTTACTAATAAGTAAAAAGTTGACACGTACGAAATGTCTTGTATTAACATTTCATTGTTTGGTAACTGCGTCTGGTTAAGACAAATTTTATCGTCAGTTATAAAATTTGTGTATTGAGGCGGCATAGAGTACTCCGCACAATCCCATGCTGCCAGAACAGAGTATTATAAGAGACAATAGAAGCCAGCTTGCTTGGTAAGACTTCGCGTAAGGATTATATTATCAGGAATATTATGTGGTCATTAATATTATTACTGGTATTATATTTCCACGAAGCCTGCATCGCTAGCTGCCACCTTCCTGCTTGAGTCAGCCGCCAAACGACGTGGAATTCTGATAAGGAATAATCTAATAAATAGGATAATTTTATATTTATAATTAATCGTAACAATAATAAAACTTCAATAATTAAAAAGTAAAAATTATATTTATTTAAAATAAAATTAATATTTTAACTTTGTTATAAATGGAATGTATGTAGATAAATCACAACCTATTTCGGGAAAGGAACAAGGGAGGTTCTACATGGTTCACAAATTGGATCATAGCTGTACTTGGATCATGGCTTGTACTGAAAGGAAGTTTGTCTAGGAATGAGACATTTAAATATACATATATTGCAGTAATATTAATAACACTGCTTATGTGTGTTAATGAAATTTATAATAACAATAAATATAACAATTCTCAAGATAAATATTTGTCTTTAGTAGATAATTTATTTAAAAAATATTTACAAATCATTAAAATACTGTTGGAATAGATTCAGTATTTGACAGTAAACTCCTGAAATGGGATATGCTGTTCACAATGAAATTGCAATTGAAATACCAGAAGAGTCCGAAGGTAATCAAGAATATTGTATCTGTTGTTTTTTTGTTAAGGACAATTATCATCTAATATGAATAATAATAAAAATAATAATTAAAATAATAAAATAATAATCATAATAATTAAAATTATTATCATGCATCCCTTATGCTAGAAACAAATAATGCATGAATGTCTAATTTATAAATGTTATTTATATTAGTTTATGTTTACCATTTTATTTGTTGAAGGAAAATGTGAGAAAATCTGCAAGAATCAAATGTTTTCAAATTCAAAGTCTTTTAATCATTCAGGTCTTCTGTAAATACACTTATGCACATAATTTTTTGCTTCTACTTATTATACCCCTCATGAGAACCTTTATGAGAAGACCTGAACCCAGCAGCGGGGTGGTTATGGACTGTGATGAGTATGATGCCTACTGGACACAATGTTTCTCAAATTAGCTGCATTTAATTTATTGGTCAAAATACATACACTCATGACGATGATACAACACTATAGAAGAACTTGTACCGTCTACTATAGGTAGGTAAGAGACTTGGATACATACATTTGTAAGTGGTATTCATACGGATGATTAAACTGATAGACAAGCCTCTCAGTTGAGCAGTTTTTTTAAGTAATTATAATATAAAGGCAGTATTAATAACATAATTATGTTATGTTTATCTCAAGGGATTTTTGTAGCACAAGAGCAAAGGCCAGAAGGATAAATTGTGAATTTCCTGTTAACAAACAAAACAAGTGATTCATAGCACTACTTTACGCTTGAGAGGAAAATGTGATAAAAAGTTTTACTTAGCATAGCATTTACAGTCTTATAATTTTTATTGTAGTTAGCATGCTAAACAAACACCTACTTCTCACAGGTTAAGTGTATAGTATGACTTATTCTGCACTGATATCACATAAATAACTAAAACAAGTCCATACTTTTTGCTATGGGAATTGTCTGCAAAAAGTTTATTACAAATGTGGCAGTATCTGATCACCATAATTGCCCAATGACATTTGCAACAAAAAAAAATGTCATCAACATGTAATAACAAAATGTAAGCAGCCTTGTTACCTGCTGGTGATATACCACAACCAAAACACAAATAGACCAGAATATTTCTGTTTTGTCTCAAAATTTTAGATTGAAGACTATAGTGCTTTTATTCTATTAAAAAACAACAGTTTCAGGTTTTGTAAGTAAATTGTCAGATAAGCAGTGACAATATTGCACCACTTCAATATGTTCGAGTTACTCCTGATGAGGTGCTATGAGTGGCCATAATTTAAAAGTCAGATAAGTATTTGAACAGTAGTACTGCATATTGATGGTACCTTAGTTTTGGTTAATCTTGGAATACCTCTAACACGCCATTCTGGAGCGAATGGACGAATCTATGAGTATTTACTTATTTTCAATTTGACGACATTTGATAACGATGTCGACGGTAATAAGGTTTAAAAAAGGATACGTATAAACTTCTTCTCCCATGGCTCAACCATGTAAAGCTCCGTAGCCACAAGATACCTGAGGTACCAATAACTGAAAAATTCACTTATTTGCTTGATCACGCCCATTTTTCTTTTATGTTTATTATATACAAAAATCAATAACAAAATCAAAGCAAACAGTCTGTGCTATCCTGAATCAACAGATGAATTAATTTTTTTGTTGATTTACATGATTGAATTGAAGTAATGGATATGGCAAAATGACATTGACATGCATTAAATGTAAAAAAACGAATCACCAATGAATGAACCATAATGCAGATAAAATAAGTTGTCAAATAATTGATATAACGAAACAATGTCACCAACAAATTCAGTGCTGCCAATAAAAAATTATCGATTCCCCGCGTCACGTCAGTGCAATTCCCTGCTCTTTTGATTCATTCCCCAAAAATTCCTCGTTATAATATTTTTGGAATAAAAGCACTGTTTTATACAAAATTACTTTGAATGTAATCATTAAATAAAAAGTAACTTAAATAAAAAATTTTCTTTGTTGACCTACATAGGTATTGACTTTAATTTTTCTTAATATTACTTATTTAACAATAGCTGCACTTTTTAACCACTTTTCTATAATTCTACTGAAATTTTCAAATTCAAAATCATTTAATCATACTTAATCACTATACAGTGGGAGACTACACTAACTAACTAAAGACCCTAGGGTGTCTTTGTTGTAGGACGTTTAAAAAATATGCAACTGAGATTATTCAAATTCAAATTAAAAATCATTTAATCATATAGGTATTCTGTAAATACACTTATGCACGTCATTTCTTGCTTCTACCGCCGTTTCAAAAAGGTCCTTTAACAATGAGGAGAAGAAACGGCGAAAGAAACTCCTCAGCATATCTTTTAAACAACACATGGTAATTACATAAGTTTAAAACTGTGCGGAAATGGTTTCGACACTATTATTTCCTGGCATCCTTGTCATTAATGTACTCATCTATATTATAATATCCTTTGCCTATAAGTTGTGTTTTAATGCGACGCTTAGAAGTTCCAATGGGCATCTCGCGTATCAACTTAGGAATCTTATTGTAAAAACGAACTCCAAGCCCCATAAAGGAACGCTGAACCCTTTCAAGATGATATGAAAATGTAACAAAATTATGCCTATTTCTTGTTTCGTGATTGTGTGCATCACTTTTTTGATGGTACGTCTTTATTTTTTTTTAATAAATTCTAAATTAATATATATATACTGACTGGCTACGGTGAGTACACCTATTTCTTTAAATTTTTCTCTTAATGACTCACGTGACTTTAATCTGTATATAGCTCTGATTGCTATTTTCTGTAATATAAATATTGAATCAATGTCTGTTGATTCACCCCACATTAGGATACCGTAAGACATAAGACTATGAAAATAGGCAAAATAAACAAGTCTATCTGCCTCTACATCAGTAATCAGTCTTATCTTCCTTATAGCGTAGACAGATCTACTAAGTTTACTTGCGAGAACCGATATATGGGCGATATATGGCGTCCCACTGAAGCTTACTATCTAATTTTCTATTTATTTATCTAAGTTTCGTTATTTAATTTAAGGATTTTGCCTATCTTCTGCACATTTGGTAGTGCAAACTCTATATACTTAATATTTTTGGCATTTTAAAACTAAGTTTAAAACTAACTTAAGTTGTAAACCAATGCGATACATGGGACAAAGCACTGTTTACATCGTCAAAATTTGATTTATTTCATTCATTCTTAAATGTTAAAGATGTGTCATCAGCAAAGAATACAATTTCCACATGTTTGCTAATAAATTACGGCAAATCATTGATATAAACCAGAAAAAGGAACGGATCTAGAAAGAGCCCTTTGGAACACCCTTTATAATTGACGATCCCAATGATTTGATATCATTTACACTAACACATTGAACCTTACCCTTTAAATACGACGCAAGCAAATTGAGAGCATTTCAACAGTACGCATCAATTTACAAATCGACAAACATGTCAACAATATAAAATAGTGTTCAAATGGCAGTTGAGCAGGCATTTGAATGGTGTTGCCATTTAACATGATATTAGTAGTGTCAAGCTGTATCTGCAAGTCCGAACGTGATTATTTAGTTCCAAGTATTACCCGACATGGAAATGTTTTAACCTACCGAAAAAATTGGTCTGGATTCCTCGATTTATGCCATTCCCCGTCCTCACCCCGCACTAACCCTCAATTCCCCGCAAATCGGGGATTTTCCTCGCGATTGGCAGCACTACCAACAATAATATATGAAAATTCATTTCCATATTTGTTTTTTATAATCCTACTTTTAGTTTTTTTTGCGTCCAGACAAAGGGACAGAGCTACCCTCCGCAGATGCGCGGGAGGGAGGTGGTGAATGCTCATGCATACCAGCGCAGCCGGCTGCGCTGGTTATGTGGGACTTCCAATAAACCTAGGGACCTATTCACTAAACACAACCCAAGGTTGTCTTTGGGCCTACGGCCTCTAAGTCTTCATCTGAGGTGACCTCCTTAGGGAAGAGGGGCGCTAGCGGTGGCCCTTAAGAAGCATCCGCACGTAAATTAGACACTGAAGGTGTCCTCTGTTAGGGGCTTGTAGGGTTATCATCACGATGAGCACTATCTGAGTTGCTGGAAACTTCTGACTCTTGGAAGGCTACTAATTGACACTCAACATGCAACATGACCATACCATGATAGCCGGTTTCCGCGTAACTTTTCGGTTACCGGTGCCACTATAATATATACTATATTAATTTCTAATAATATAATCTATTTATATTAATTTCGATTATTTAATAAAAAAAGGAATCGTCTTCAAAAAAATTGTTTTATATTCCATGTTTTCGTAATAAACGATGCAACGCTCTTTCCGTAATAACTTCCAAGGTACTAAGGTTTTGAAATGAAATATGGAAGGAAGTTTCGAGAAGTTTAATGTATGCATGTACTGTGTGAATCCCTATAGCGCAGTTGTCTCGATTATGAATGCAACCACGTTGTAAAGTTTCTCCTTTACATTTGATCATATTTTTATTCCCACGTTTCAGATTTGATGAAAACTTGTTTTTTATTTTAATATGGCTGATATGTCCATATTGCATATTCACTCAACAAGTTAGTGCCCATGGGAAACGTAAGAAGTGTAATTTTGCTAAAATCAGATAATCAGATGGAAAATAATGGATACAATAAAAAAATCGGTTAATTTGTATATAGATAGATACTTTATTTAGTTCAGTTAGGATAGTGTGACCTTAAAAACTAACATAATTGGTATCAGCCGTAACTAAAGTAAAACAAACTAGAAGAGTGGTAGCAAGCTCTAAAATACACTGGTTTACCAACTCGTAACACACATTACGATTTTGTACTTAATCCTTATATTGTCTCTAGACAATTTGCGTAGTTACCTACCATTCAGCCGCATGCGTATGAAACCTAGTTATTAATATTTAATATGAATTTATAGATTTATCGAACAAGATGCAGTGTTAACGCTTAATTGTGATATTCATTTTGTACATTATTAAAAATATCACGTTCGCGTAGATTAATAAACTAAAATGATTTGTGAATGATTACAGTTCTAAAGTCCGTTTGAACACATTTAATATGTCCAAGTACGACTATTCTAAAAAAACATACTGTACAATTAAAATATTAATTTCATTTAAATATGAAGTTTATTTACAAAATGTGTTTAAAATAAAACTGCGATAAACACTGCATCCACTAGCTATGAGTTTGTTGCACGCAACGAAACATGAATTTATTCCATAAGAAGCAGCAATGTAAAGTTGCTACATATAATTATCTTTATAAATAAGCAATGTATGGTAACATAATTTTTGTATTAATAAGCTGTGTAAAAATAATACAATTTAACACATCAAAATGGTATACGACACATATTTGTACATAATGTGGTATGTAAATTTTAATTGACCTGTTCAAAATATGTAATAATCTATATAATAAGCATTTAAACCACAATTTCGGAGAATTCTTCAGTCTTCTAGAAGGCACCAATATTTTCCAATACAATGTGTTAAATTGGCACAAAGCTTCTTATTAATATTGTCTAATTTTATTAGTATTCACTCATTTTATCAATTCCATTCCAGCATTACATTTCATTACTAACATTTTAATAATAACATGCAAGTAAAAGTCAAGTTGACTCTCATGTGTATAATATATAGTAAAATATTAAAAATGTTTAGTAAATATTTCGAAAATCATATACCTCACACTAAATCTTGTAAATTTAACTTTTCACATTCACTTTTAAATACTGATTTGATTTCTAACTACATTAAACTATAGCGCAAATTGCAATACGAGCTATTTTCTTTTTTGTTTTATGGCAACCTCAAATTTTGCGACTTTGTTATCATATTATTCATATCCATTGTATTATTTACCCTATATGATAAAGGTCACTTCAAATGCAAGTGTTAAACATACAACATAGTAATAATTATCATTATATATATCATCCTCTCACCATACCATTTTGCTGAATCGATAGTTTCTTCACAATGTTCCATCGAAATAATCGAAATCGAACCAATAGGCACAATTTAATGGAATTTTTTATTATTCCCATTGGTACTGACACTAAGTATAAATTTAAATTCATAGAGCATTCGCACTCGCTCGAACTGACAAATATTAATTTCACCTTTCAAATTAAGCGACTTTCAAACAAGAAATAAAAGATAAAGTTTACACAAATCCACTAAAACCAAATTCAAATAAACAGGAACTTATTACTAACTATGCATATGTCAGACGTGCTCCTATTCAAATCTCGGACAACGTTTGATTACTATCCAAATATTCCATGTGTGTTCTGTGAACTCAATATTCACTCTAAATATTCCGTATATCCTTGCGCGCCAGTGAATATCACATCGATCCAGATCCTCGCCGCTTCGCCAGAGGGCGCCATTAGGTAGTATCGACGTTGTCGAGTCTTCACTATGAATGTAGTTTGAGGATTGGGCGACCTCGACGTGTTTCCGTGGTCTAGGTACACTTCTTCTATTACCTGTACAGCGAATATTAAATTTTCAATCACATTCGAATCTTAATAATATTTAATTTAACAAGGTATTTTTTTATGCTTAACCTTTCTACTTAAGTAGTAGAAGTAATCCACTTGTACCATACAAATTATTGGCTAGTACGACTTACATTTCCATTTCAGTCCTTAGACTTAGTTGTAATTAAGCGCGCACCTTCTGGTCTACTATCATTAGGATCGGGTCTTCGATAATCTCTTTCGATGTTCTGTTCTAAAGTTCTTTTTTTTTTTAATTAATATTAGTGAATGCTTGACTACAATCCCACCTGATGGTAAGTGCGAACTTGCATGATAACATGATATAATCTAAGCCTCTTAATATAATGTAAGGTAACGAATTGTAAAAAATTGTAATGAGGAACTAGACTTCCTAATTTATTATTTAACTTACTGTATGATGTGTACTAAAAGTGCATGTTATATTATACACAAAATTAGATCGCAACGTGTATTTTTTTTTATAATTTGTGTGACAGAGACCCTTGATATTATTTTTCAAGGACTTTGTATAAACCTCGAACTGAAAAGTCATCACTTTTAATTTCATATCAATTAAAAAAAAACCAGTTCCAAGACAATGTTAGTGCCATTACCAATATATTTTCCATAATATTTTTTCATTTATTTAATGGTGCTACTGCACGCATCACTCTCGAGCAGTATTCTGCGAACTTGGGTCCTGAACGTTCCCCGGCCAAGAGGGAGCTCCAACGCAACGTGTATTATCATCGCTCATCTACAGTAGTGCCAGCGGACCCAGCAGACATACTTCTGTCTTAGTTAACCCGATCGCAGCGCTACAGGCAGGCGCCAATTGAGTGTCCGAGATCCATGGACCACCTTAAGTACTGACAAAAAACTCCATAAAAAAAAACAGTTTAGACTCACCTGGAAGTAAGCACCGCCGCGTGGCTTCTTCTCGCTTTTGTCCCAGTAGTAGACGAACGTTTTCGTCTCTCTGTCGAAAACGAACCACCTGGAGAAAATAAAACAAAATCACACAAAACTACAATCTTCCTCTCACTGGCTACTAAATGCATTCAGTAATAGTTTTGCAAATAAAATTTAATTAAGAAATATTTCAATTAAGGTATTTGAGAAGAATATTTTGCCGCGGAGTTGAATTTCGAAGATATTATTTCAGTTTTTGGGTGCAATTTCATTTAGATCAAGCATTGGTATACAGGTATTCAGGTAGTTATAAAATAGATGAACGTGCAACACTGAATAAATATGCTTGCTCTCTTGATGCGAAAGACTTAATTTGAATATAGCATCAAATTATCTTAACCGACTTTCCTAACTCATGAATTTTTTGGAATATTGATCCGATATAAAACTAAGCAAGTAAATGTATTAATGATCGACATTATATTATCGACATTACTTTTCGTATTCGATTAGTTAACAATAGGCGAGACTTATGTAAATACCTCTTGGACCAGGTGTGGAACTTGGCGCCCAGCTTATGCAGGTAACCGCGGCAGGAGGTAGGCGATACTGTCACGTAGGGGCACACCTCGATCTGGTGTCCTGGAATCATATATAATGTGTGTTAATTTTATACTAATGTGTGTGCGCGCGGGTGTGTGCGTTAGGCACTTTGTTCTGTACGAGATTTTTGAACACAAACTCACCGGCTGACTCGACATGCCGTCGCAGATCGAAATCGTCTCGATCCACCGGCAGGTATCTGGTGAGTGGTCGCTGCCACTCGCTGACCGGTGGACCGGTGCCGCGGCGACTTCTTCGCGGCGCGTTCGATAGTGACACTGTTGGTAATGATTTTAGTTAGTTAGGTGTGCGACGGAGTGCCAAATTTGCCAAAATAATGAATTCAGCAATTCAAAAAAATATATAAAATTACAGGTATCCATTTTATTGTAACGTGTTCGCACAATTTTTGTTTTTCTATACCGACATTTCGTTACATGGATCATGGATGCGGCGGTCTGCGACACCATGATTCGTCGAATCTCCGCGATTATGTATGTTTAAAATTTTACAGGCGTCCAATTCCTTGTATCGGGTAATATGTCACGAATGCATAGATTGGTAATTTCTATAATCTTAATCTATTGATAAACGATAGTGAATAGATGGCTTCTTAGGGAAAGAGTTGGAGGATCATTTGTAAATGCGGCCCAACATCTATATTTACAGTCTTGGAACAATATTTCAGAAGTGAACCCTGAAGTGACAAAAAAATGCCAGCAAATGTCACCAACTCCGCCTTAGGTTCTTGAAGTTTCTAACCTTGTCAATGATGTACCATCGTCATTAGTCAAAGATATGGGTAAGGTCTTCGTTTGGTTTTAATAGGAAAACCGTGCAGCACCCTCGTCCATTTTCCTATTCTCTTCCATTCCATCTTTGATAAGTGGCACTTACATATGTTATCCCTGCTAAAGTCAGATGCGTGGCTGAGCGGCCGGCTGTCATCACTTCGCTTGTCGTCTTCGGTGGATTCGGTGCGAGAATTTCGGACTTGAAGCTGAGGACAAAGAGAATAATATAATAATAAGAATTATTATATAATAATACAATACCTATTCACCACCGTTGGGATCCTATCGATATTCCATTACCGTGTAGACGCCTGTGCAGCTTCTGCGGTCGTACGTCCTTGATCATGGATGTTAAGCAGTATCGAGCGCTACTACTTATTGGTAAACAGTCATTGCAATTATTAACATCAACAATGCTTCAGCTGTGTCGGCTAAGAAACTATCTAACTAAGCTAAACAGCTGTCTAATTCGAATATGTATAGAATATATGTATATGTATTTAAAATAATGTTATATAGTATGCATAATAGTGTTTGTATATTAATATATACCATCATTATCTTTGATACATCTTAGTATTTAGGTACACACTAAGTTTAACTCCTTGTGTCACTTTTCCACTTTTTGGGTCTACTAAAAGAAATCTCTGATTAGGAACAAGCAGTGACCTAGTACAAACTCTTTATTATATTTTGGTTTCCTGCAATTTTATTGTGATTCATCCATAATACACCTGATATTAAAGAATTACTTTGCTGAATTGAGAGGTACTCACGAGGAGAGGTTTCGGCGCGCAGTCGATGCCCCAACGAGAACTCTTTATAAGCGTGATCCACATGGACATACTGACACCGGCATTTATATTTGAATGGATTTATATATATGCTTTGTATAGAAAAGGAAATTTAATCGAAATAAATTTTAAATTAATCACTACGAAGTCGTGTCTCAACTTACTGCGGCTAATTTATATATTGAGGACCATAATAAAAGTGAGGTGTCAGTCTGAGATTGATATTGAGTGTATCAAAAAATCAATTTCTTAAAGCATAAAATACATTTCATCATCCTGTCAGAAAAGTTTAATGCTTAGTGTGTAACACCTAATCCCCATGTTATAGCCTTAGAATAATCGGACTGCGTAATAATTGATGAAAAGAAGTAAAATGCAAGTTAGTCTTCGGGCAGACTAAGAACTTCCACCTTCATGTTTGCCGCGTCTCCTAGTACACTGGTGTGTTGTTCTCGGCTGGTATTTAATTGTTAAGCACAGACGACACAAAATGGTTAAGGACGAATAATATTGAAAAGAGAAAGTAGTCTGTTTCATTTCAACATCCATATAATTCCGCGAACTTTTCGACCTTCTCACGTGATAAGTATTATTTGTACGCGTGCGTAAACACTTTTCAAATGAAATGACAAACGGGTATGTACGCTCACATTTATCCTACTTCCTTGGCTTGTAGAAAACCCAGAAAAATTTACATGCGAATTCCGAACGACGTGAATCTCAGTAAGAGCCAATAATAACTCAGTGGCCATCGTGAAGATAAACAAGTAATTCAAAGATATTATATTCAGCCATCTATTAAACACCAGTACATCATAATTTGTGAAAAATTTACGTCGAGTTAACGTTATGAGTTATAATTTATGTGACTTTTATTATCATCTTGTGCGGTTAGAGATTTCAGTCATTAAAAAATGTACATCGTACAATAAAGCTATCATTATTGTGCTTATTATAAAAATAATAATTAACCTTTTACTGTTGGAGCGATACGCCCCGAATTTTCGGAATGAGTGGAGAGTTAAGGCCATTTATATTCCATCACGCTGATGTTGGAACACACTATGACGATCGGCCCATAGCGATAAAGTTTGTTAAATGAATTACGCATATCTATAGTACAATATTATAAAAAAGTAATAATATTTGATAGGTACATTATTATAGATTGTCATGGGATATAAATATAATATAAATACACTTAATAAGTTTATATGTATAAGAAAGAATGAAGTTGGGACGGGCCGCTAGTGAAAATAATAATAAAGAGAGAGAGTACGGATTTTATGAGTTTGTATTTATGTGGAAGATAATAACTGGAACCACGCCACCAATTTGTAAAATTATTTTACCGTTTCAAATTATTCCGGGCAGACACAGTCTGTATTATATAAAACAAATTCTATGTCTATCATCTATCTGAATTCGATAATTTATAAATTACTACACGGGTTTTCATACGGATTTCGACAATAGATAGACCGACTCATGAGAAAGGTCAGGTGTGTATGACGTTAGGTAAAATTTATAAGATGCTTGATAAAAATGAGGATTCGATTATTATTTGTGAACGCAAAAATCAAGTTTTTCGAAGCGAGGATTAAATAAAATTCTCTATAAGCTACTAAAATCAGTCAAAACACAAGTTATTTTCGAACTCCATTAATAGATGCAGTATATAACTTTGCTATTCTATACTGCCTATGGCTCGTAAAGACATTAAAAGTCGTATGTCTGATGTATTTTTGTTATATGGTTCTAATAATGTATACTGTTATCCAATTTAATATTGACCATGTCCGTTGAGACTGCAATGTCCATTCCCGTTTACATTTTCATTCGCCATCTATGTGAGAAAAATTCAAATCATTTATTCCGGAGTGTATGGAACGATCTATTTAAACGTGTTGTTTTTTTTAATCTTCTTTAACTACAAACAGTGTTGGTCCTCAATCGGTAAATTTTTGGAAACAAAAAATCTTGAGCAGATCTCTTGTTTATTAAATCTTAGTAGTTTATTAATCTGGTGAATGGTGCGATAAACAATATAAACAGCAGTTTGGTACTCTCGGTCTACTGTTTACGTGTTAAACTGTGGAAACGAATTTGACGTATGCTCTTGTCACATTCTGGCCAGTAGCCAATGGCTTTACGACGTTGCATCTAACTGCGGCGGGGGTTCGACCGACAATCGTCCTTATCGCTCTGTAAATAAGGGAGCACATAACGTCTGCGATAAATGTACGCGTGTTAGTTGATGAAGTGTCAAACTAAAGTACCACACATGTTTATTAAAAGCTGAGCGTTTATTTAAATAGGAATAAAAAAATCGTGTACTGGAAAAAAAATTATGCGTTATTATTGAGTTTTATTAATGGTTGCAATGGTTGGAGCTCAGAAAAAGAGTTAGCCATAAGTCATGGAAGATTAAGTAATAAAAACACAAAATTTGTATCTAAGGTTTTTCTGTCTTAATTTTGCTTTTCCTTTCGGAAGTGCAATTGAAGAATCTAGTATACCTAAGAACTTCCCATAGAGTTTATAAAGGAATGTGAGTCACGGATATCACAAAATTCTAGTTTTATTTTTATTTAATAAAATGTATGGTACTATTTACGTATAATGTGACCTCTGCAACTCTATGCATACAAAGTAGTGCAGCAAAGACGCAGATCCAAAGGCAATAGGACTCACCCAGGATTATAATTGAAAATTTTGATATATATATAATAGTAGTATATGTATAAATATTCCTGATAAATTGTCTTTGTATCTAACTCAAGTCGTAACATACCGGGCGCAGACAACCAATGTTTAGAAAGCATCGCACCTTAGTGCACGTATGAACCAAACAATGACTAATATACTACGAGTGTGCAATAACTGGAGTAGGCTAGGCGCCCGGTCACAGAACTGATAAAGGATGATACCAAATTGTATCGATTAGCTGTCCTATCTATATTTAACTAAACGGATACGCAACAAGAAAACATTGGAATTTATATAGCGTCCATGGTTAATGAAATGGTTCAGTGTGATTATAATCAACCCTCTAGAAGTCTTTGCCGCTTATACCCAAACTTAGGTCTACGGATTCAAGGGATTATAATCTAGGGATTTAGTAGTTCAAAGAATTTTCCTGGTTAAACTTCAACTATCCATTTTTAATAAATAATGTTTCCTCGATATGGTTGTCAACGTTCGCTAAGTATATTATATTGAATTCTACAATATTTCAAGATATTACTTTTCGATTGGTGGATCCTACCAAATATATATATATATATCTTGTATTTTAAAATAACTGTAATAATTAACAAACAGTAATAAAAAAAAAACTGTATAAATCTCTAATCAATGGTAACTAGAACCAGTCTTAAATGTTATAGGTATACAACCTGTCGTTGAAAACAGATATACAAATGTTATGGGGGAATTATCGTTCGCTATCAAGTAACGAATTTAACGCTTATTTCTTACTTCTGATAATTTAATATAGGATATGTGTAACGTTTGTTAGATGAAGGACTAACGTGGTTTCTACTAATCCTAACTGTTTGTTTTAAGCAAGCTTGTTATAATAAAAAGGCCAATGTGATGGTAAGAGTTGTCTTAAGTCAGGTTGAATAAAAAAGTATTCTACTGACGAGTATTCTACCAGTTGGAAGTGACTCTGTGATTACCGAAGTTTACCCTCTAGTTATTCATGGTGTCTGGCCATATCGTCCATATCCCAAGAAATCCTTGTGCTTGTAATTTTTTTTATAACAAACACTTGACTGGTTTTCATGTGTCAAATAATCTATAAAGATATTGATAAGATTTTTTCCTAAATTTTAAGTTAAAAACATGACGGGTTTAATTTGGGACTGCAGTACAAGTCGAATGTTATAGAAGGTGATTGCAAAATTTGAAAACACAAACACGTTTAGCTCCGTTGCAATAATAGAATAATGAAGTGCCGCTGTATTATTGTGACGTCCCGTGCGAATCAATGACGACCGGTAGAAAGTTGAGAGTTTCTATCACCCCTATATCACATCAGTTTTAAATTAATTAAGTTTCCATTATACTAAACACTTGGAAAGGCCTAGATTTTTTTAGGGCATGCTGTATTACATACATTTTAGTGTGTAAGAATCCTGCCACATGCCACAAAACGAAAAACATTACAAAAAACATATTAAAGAGGACGCGGTCCATCTGGTTTCGAATATCACTGTGACGTAACCGATTTCCAACAGAATCACCGACTTATTTGTAATCAATCACAGACTGAGAAAGAATTAAGGAGAATATGGGTTTATTTAAGTATATTTTTTATGGGTGCCACCAACGACCAAGGTGGCAGGCCAAGTGATGGGAAGCGGTTACCACTGCACATGTAGAAGTATCAGGGGAGGGACCGACACGTTGGCTAAATTAGCACCCGGTGAAATTGCTTCTTAAGTGGCAACCACACGCCAAGACCAAAATCCAAAGCAGTTTAAAGATGGCAGATTTAGCAGCAGTTCCTCTCAGATGAACTTTACAACGCTGTCACCAATATTAAACGATAAAAGTTTTTAAATGTCCATTAAAACACGACTTCGCAATATCTTTAATTTCCTAATCACTTGAAATTATTGTTATTTTAACTATAAACACTTTTAAATTCATAATTCACCACAAATCACAGAGGACTAATATTAGTCTAGTCAAATTCTACATGAAAATTGCCTATTCTTAAAATATTATTGAATGTAAATTTTAGCGCCAAATTTTCTGGCAATTACAATTTCGAATCGCGGCGTTTTGTTTTTTTTTTTTACTGAATATCGCCGCCCTCGACTGTTAACCGGTATGCAGCCAACACTACACTGACAATTTTACGGAGACCGATATATAACGGTTTATTTTTGTAATGTAAAACCGTGGGCAGAACAATCTGAATGTGTGAAGGTTAAGGATATTGCTTTAGTTGGAACGCGAAGCGAATTTTGAAAGGCAGTTTAACGCTTACACACTTTAGATCCTAATCCTAGGATTTGCAGCGTAGGTAATATTACTAATATACTGCGTAAAAACGCTTGTCAGCAGAGCAAGTCTTCAACTAAGTTATGATTTTTATTCAATGGTGTAGTATAGCCGACCCATTCGGTAGTGAATCTATTTATTGAGTTTTTAAATTTGATTTATAAAACAGATAAATTTGTTGTCGCATCTTGATTGTTCGTGAAGTCTTATTTGTGTGTTCCTATCGTCTGTTATTTAGGAAATATTAACGCGAAGGTGAGCGTATAAGTTGAAAAGTAAGTAGGTATAAATTTATGTTTATTTGATTATAGGTTAAAAAGTAAGTATAAATTTATGTTTATTTGATTATAGTTTTTCGTTTATTCTTCGAAATCGACCATTGGAGTAACGCAAGTATTTCTGTGACTTAATTGGTTGGACATTTATTATTTGTGCGACATATTTCTTCTTCTATATTGGATGCTGATTAAAAATCATTTTTTTATATTTCTTTCTTTTTAATACAAAACAATCTACATGGCTAATTTTACACGCATTTATTTGGCAAGAGCCAGAGACCTCAAACGAAAGATGTTTAAATTTACATGTTTTTACTTCATAAATTTTCTTTACAATTCATATAACGTTGTATTTTATATCAGTGATGTTATAAATTAAAATGCGAGGTAAAAGTAATTACTTTTTTAAATGTCGAAAAACCTTTTAATGACTTAAAACCACGTTTAAAACCTATTTAAACCATTTACAAGGGTTTTCAATAATGTATATATGCTATTATTTTGCTTCATAAATGGCCACTACAGTTTCTGATTGAAGCTTAAGTGTATTTTCTGTACTCCGATTTCCAACTGCACCGATTCAATGGTACTGTGTGTGTATTCGATCGTTGGTGAAAATTTTAACGCAATTAGAGCTCCAATCGGAACGTGTTTACGCTTTACGTCAATAATTCATTAACAGAATTATTCACAAATCACAACAAAGACTTGATTGTAAATGATTTTTATAGTTCACTCGTGAAAATTGTGATCATAAAGCATTTTTTTTAATCTTATTTTAGTACTAAAACGTGTGTTTTTCGGAGGCATGTATGTACACATGTTATGTTGTGGTGAGTCTCGCTCTAATATTCTTGAACACACCTACATCTATAGCTCTCTATAGATATCCATCAAAATCTAACTATAGACGAAATTCTTTTCTCATGCGAGCGAGTGTATCATCAAATTATCGAGAGTAATCGCAGGAGAGTATTAAAAAGTTATCTGTTCAGTACAAGCGTTACAATATTAAAGCGTATTCTGACTTAAGTTTTTCCACAACGTATTTAAAGCTAAACACAACCAAACTTAACTGTTACTCAAAAAATTCAATCGTTCATACAACTGAATTTTTTTATACTTATTTGTAAAACACATAAGCGTACATGTACATGTGTTGAACACTTAAGTGTTCCGACTGTTTCTAATATTCATATACCTTGGCTATAACATTTTTATACGTGAAACCTTGTAATAAGCTTTCCCAATCTATTAATACATATTTATTTTGAATTTCGTATAAATGAAAGTTTTCCAAAAAAATAAAATAAAAATCACCTAAAATGATCTTCTACTCGTGGTTAGTTACAAACTTGACAATGAAAAACAGATCTATTTGAAGTCAACAAATTATTTATATAGTAATTGCCAGTAAATGAGTAGTCGGGTAAAGTGAAAATTTATGCTACTGTATGAATGAAATTAATGACATAATATTTGTTCGACGTTTAACATTGATATTGATTTCATAAAAGAGATCTCTAAGCGAATCCCTTGGCCTGATGTTGTAAATTGAGCGTACTGCTCTTTTCTGTAATATATAAATTAGCTCAATATCAGCAGCTGACCTTCACAACAATGGAGATGGAATGCAACTCTGAACTCCTAACAATTCCATCACCACATTATTTTAACTGTCCGTTTGCATTTGTACCAACAAAACTTATTTCAAGAAATCTATGTAATAGATATATCTCAACGGCGATTGTATGAACTGCAGCCAGCCTGACAAGTACTGCGTCCTCCACAAATTTGCTCAAATGTTAAACAGTGGACAGTGAACAGCCCATCCAAAATACGGCCAAAGGGTCTCGCTACAATTGGGTAACGCGAGAAGCCGAGACCCGCAGCGACGAGCAGTTGAGGTTGGCTTATATGTACTTAAGGATGGGTGGAGTCCCTTACGCTTCAAATGCTATTTACCATTTTCTAAGATCACTTAAATTTGGCAATTCTTTATTATTTTGAAATTATTATCGTAAATTCATATCCATGATTATTATTGATCCTACTTACCGAGCCGAGGTCCAAATCCCGTCTGGAGCACATATTTATGAAATAAAATTTATATTGGGAAACTGCGACTTTCTCACGACATTGTCGCGATAATTTTCTATTTTCTACAAATTATTTTATGTTTTATTAATACAACTCACATAACATGGTTTGATCATAGGACGATGGTCTGAATGTAAGTTAACGATTGGACATTCTTAGCGCACTGATCAGTTTTCGAGGTGGACATTAGTTACGGAGAATTCGCTACCGTCAGATCGATTGGCTGTAATCGATGCTATGCGTCACAACCAATTAAAATAGTATATTTACGCTAAACCATAGGCGTGTATATACGTCACCGGACCCGTTCATGGAATTTCGAAAAATATATAACTGTTAACAAAATTACACAATGAAACATTAGGATAGAGGGAAACACGGACAATCAATTTGTTTTTAGATTTGTCGACGTCACGCTGTGACGTCACGTTTATTTAAAGGTGATTCAACGTAAGCTGGATTGGAGAGTATTCTAGTCATCACATACCTAATATTTGTCACTGTATGTATATTTATTTTAGTGGTACAAAAGTGTAAAAATATTATTTTCAGTTCCAAAATACATTTACCAAATGTTTTTCTTATACAATTCTGTTATTTGTTTTCGGAAGATATCTTATTGTAATAAGTGTGCTTGAAAAGTGTTTCACCAATAAAGATTTTCACAATTTTATACCACGTCACCAACTTAAATATTTGCATTTATTCCGTGGAAATTAATATTTCTGTAGGGTAAAACCTAATATTAACGTTAATTTTCTTATCAGGAGACAAATTGAATTTATTCCTCACACATTATTCGGTAGAGTCACTACACTACCAATCCACTCAGTTCCGATGTCGACGTCTGACCAAAAATAGGATTGTTTTTATATCTAAATATACATACCAAACGTCTTGTCCGTCAGTGTTAATAAAGCGTTTCAAACTTTACTACGAAGACAAATCATTTCCTATCTTCCAGGATGTGGTCGGTGACGATTTCCTTTACAAGAACACAACATGTATCGAAAGGTGTCATAAATAGCTTCTGACGACTTTTCTCTTTTATTACGAACGATTTGTACGATGTCTCAAACTTTTACCGGATGCATAGTGACATTGTAACGGTTTCTTACTTCATTCATTAATGAACCGTAAATTGAATCCTATCGTAGTGCTTATAGTCCGACGGCTTCTCTCAATCGTAAATGATCGACCGGGCAAAAGAACTTTGTCTGCGGTTTAGAGCTGGATGGGTGACCACAAGCGAGAAAATTATTTGAGTGTTCCGTTCTTCGAAGGGCAGCTAAAGACGTCGGTTGCTGATCGCTTAAATAACAATCGTAAAGTCACACTTTAAGGCTTTTGGATGACAAAAGAACTTCTTACACATGAGTTGGTGTCTAAATCATCTATCTACCAGTGCGTAATGTAGCACCGTCATGGAATATCCTCTAGGCCTGCACAATTAAAAGGGCGGCCGACGACCTATGGTGCGGCCGCTAAAGGTTGAAACTAAATAAAGCCCCTATTAAAGGTTATTACTGATACAGTGTCCTATGGCTGTAATCAATTTACAATTATTTTATCGGATATATTAAATCAGGAGATCAAAGATCGCAAACTAGTTTGGGCAAGGGATTAATACTGTTTCGTCATCAACCTGTATTGTTGCAGCGTGATAGAGCAACAAAGGACACATTAGATCTCTTATGTGAAATAAATGTTAAAGTGTGAAGGAGAAAACTGTAGTAACCGAAGCCTGGAGTATATATATGTAGGTGTATAAGATACAGAGATTAGTAGTGAACTAGGGAGTCCGAAATCCGTAAATTAGACAAAGGCTTCACAATACTGTAAGATTACGCCACCTCACATCCTGATGGTCTGATTTCCGCGTTTATTTTAATTATTGAAATTTAATTGAGATCCCGTCAGAACCAAATATTTGGTAGAAATTGTTGATATTTTATGCATTTTCTACCATATATATAGGAATATACCATATATATAAGAAGAGTGATTTTTATATGGAATGTGTCTAGGGATAGTAATTACGGAAACAAAATTGCTGATGTGTTTTTATATTAATTAACGACCCCGTATACCAGTTTGTAGTGATGCTACCTGTCGAACAAGAGGACCGGCCGGGCCAGACTTTTATGTGACATAGAAATGTTTGCGACTCGTGGGTGTTCTTGACACAAGGAATCTAGAGCGCGAGTATGAGTGTGTGAACTTTTACTTATTACTATTATTAATTATTATCAAATGGCCGCAGCGATGAATGTATGAAAACCAAATTTTACAACACAATGTACTGAAATCGACCCAAAGAGAAGAATTAAGAATTAAAAAATAATAATAACAACTCACCTCTTCTATTGATGACGACATAAACCCAGAGCTGGAACAATCAAACATCAGGATTAGCATGTATTCAGATGTGTTACATTTGTCATGATTTAATTTTTTTATGTATTTCCATTACAATAACCAGCAAAAGGGCAAACGTGTTCGTTCCTGATGGTGGAAACCGCTGCTCATGAACACCGCAACATCAAAGACATAATAGGGTGTTATCCGCGATAAAGGAAGCGAAGAATACGTTTGTTAATTTACCTGGTGTTGTTTGTCAGTAGGTACTGCTTAAAATAAAGAAATTTAATTGAAAAACGTGTAGAAGGAACATTCCCAACAAAATTTGCTACACAAGTGTTAAGTGCTACTTCCGATATAGCCTATTCAGTAGTGTTACAAGTATGTTTCAAGTCCAATCGTGTCGGTAACAATAATTTGATCCAAGAAATGTGTCAATCCTCACGAGGGGTAAATTGGAACAACGTCATTGTAAATATTGCTGGCAAACACATTTTTATACAAAAACATACAAGTAAACATTAAAAAAAAAAACATATATTTGAAGAATTCTTTGTTTGATCTCCTATTTTGCACCCTCTTGGATGGTATTTATTCTTCAAATTTATGCGTAACCAAATGGAAAGTATACCGTCTCAAAAAAAAGTAATTTTCTCAATCGGTTAATAAATGACGAAGTTAAAAAAAAAAACAAAAGGAATTTAGCAACTCCTATTTTTTTGTCGGTTAAAACGCGGTTACTTTTTCGTATGATACAATTTTATATTGCCGGAAATGTCTGCAAACTTTTGCATGACGCATTTTGTTACCACGAAAAACGTCGATTATCCTTTAAACATCCTCCTACATTACCAAAAGGAAATATTACCAGACATTTTCATTTAATTGTGTAACAGGCACTGAAAATGTGAGGATAATGAATAATTGTAATATAGTAACGTAATATTATATTGTAAAGCTGTGATGAGATTCCCATAGTTTATTTCAGAGGTGTAGTCAGTTTTTCTTGAAATGAAGAAGAGCCTGGACTGAAAAAAAAAATCTTATCTAATCATTTCTCTAATAAATAACACCAACCACTGATTTACACTAGGTAGTTACGACAATTTATGAAAATACATTCAAATATAACTGTACCATAATATTTCCTTGTTTACTTAGTAAAACAGACCCTCTTAGACACAGCAGCAGTTGACAGACGCATGTTTCTTTTGAAATCCCAAACGATTTCCACTTTTTTTTAAATTATAATTGCCATGAGTAAAAAACAAAAGATACAAGGTAATAAATCCACCTTACAATATTGTTAGACATTGAACTTATATGACATAGCATTGGTCCTACATCGATATCGCTAAGTTTTATCGATTAATTGCATAACCGATGGTTCATTAACCGATGTATCGTATTTTGGCATATTTCCCAAATATGTTCCACTCGAATCGATAAAAAACTGATAGCAAAGTGTACTTACCAACACAATAGTTTGCGATGTTTATTAGTTCTATCCATCACTTGCGTTGTTGTAAAAAGTCCGATTACAAATTATTGATCGTAATGCATTGCTTCTACGTTAGAATGTACTGTCATTTCTTTGTAACTTCACATTCTCGTTAAATACTTTCGTTTTTTTTAACACGTTACCCCTCTGTCTAGATTAGTAATATGTCCGAACAATTTATCACGTGTCCACTGACAAGAAAGGACAAATTTATTTATTTATTATTTACTCAACTGTTTCTCAATTGTAATATCGCCAGTCCATTTAAATGCAATTGTGAAGTGTACGGTGAATTGCAATATTGAACGTAGATATGTTTATTTTTATAGAATTATTTTTATGATATATAAATAAGAAGAGTGCATTCAATCCACTTGAAGTGAAATGACACAATATAAATTCCCCGTACGCCTAAAACACAAAAAGATTGTTCTTGGACAAGAACGAAATTTTAGTTAATATTAAAAGACATCCATAGATCGCTACTGAAACTTTTTTTATACAAACTACTTAAAACTGTCCTCAGCTGGATGAAGTTGGAACTTCATGGCGTAGGTGGCTACAGTACTTTTACATCGACTCAGAATGGCACGAACAGTTGTGTGACGGTGACATAAAATATTCTACCACCTAATAAATTATTTTTATACTTTAAGAACAAAATGTATTTGGAGTTTTGATGCAAAATATTTTACTTTAATTTGTACCTTCATACTTTAAACATATTTTTACAAAAAAAGTTACTCTAAGAGGGATATAAAAAGTACAACGCGAGACGGTCCTATCGTGTGTCTGGTGACATTTATTTTAGTTCTCTAAAAGAATCTTGGAATTTGATTATGACATTAATTGCCTTCACACACTCTACTACTAATGAGGTTGATACTGATGAGGGTTTTATAATTTCGATTTCTTTTCGAGAATCATCTAAAGATGTTACTCTTTTCATTATTTACGATGACAATACAAAGTGGATCATAGGCGTACCCACGCGTCACGTTGGTTAACAGAAAATCAAATTTTTGAAGTCTTTTATGAGTATTTAAATTTGTATGTAAGTATTTGAATAACAAACAATAAAAAATTAGAGGCCATACACGTTACAGAAGAATATAAACATCTTATATCCGACGTCCATAAATTTTATTTTTCTTTACCGTAGTGGAGTGATAATTAATTTGTAATACACTTGTGACTTAGAAAAATCGGATGTATTTAGGATTCGAACTCAGATCCTAAGCTTGGGCAAGCTAAGTTCAAACAACAGGGCCCCTCATCCTAATTTTAATCCATCGAGTTTGATTCAGTAAACCTATTTTTGGATTGTAGAAATGTACAATACATATTAATAAAATATTTTTCACTTCCATATACGTATTTGCACACTAATCTATTCAGTGTCACTAATAAAATATCACATAATGCACTTCACTCGTTCTACAAGTTTACTTGAGCCATAAATTACTTTGTTTATTTATGAAAATGGCCACATGTTAGTTTCGCGTGTATCAAAAGAAAAAGCGAATCGACGCGCCAAATCGTACCGCAGTGAGTGTGTCAGTAACTCATGTACTCAATTGTGTCGACCGAAGGATGTCCGTAACGCGCAATGGTTATACAGGACGTTGTTAAAATTACACTAAATGCATATTGCTATATATTATGTTTCGACGGTTTAAAATATTACACCTTGTAGGTTCACTCGAGTGTCTGCGAATCTGTATGCGAAACAGCTGGGCCGAAAAGTTAGTACGTCGTACATATAAAGATTTATGGACTCAGTGACGAAAACAGTTAAGTTTAAATGAACGAATAGTGATTTCAGTGGTCAGAAGGAAGTAATGGGTTATAGTCTAAAGAGAACATTGCAGCCGATAGATATATATTAAAATGCACACAGATAGGTAACGTAACATAGGATCTTTGGAAGCGAAACCCAAAATCTACTTGACAAATTATGTATTCCTTCAGTATAGAGTAGAAGAAACACCAGTTTTTTCATATTAAAAAAATACAAAACTTAGTAGAGTTGGTAAACCTTAAAATAACAATTGCAATTTAATATGCATTATGAAATAATATTTCAAGATAATTTTAATTATTATATGCCAAACGACTGAATTATAATGCAACTTGGGCGATTTTCGTAATAAATGTTAAAAGATTTAGAAAAAATGGAATCTGCCTGTAGTTTGAGGGATCTATAAAAGGTCGGCCTAATTCCCCAGTCACTGATTGCATGTCGCCATCGCATACCTCACTCTGATTATTAATTACAATTGACAATAAATCAGAACAATGGAAAGGCTTAGTTGCTTGCATTTATTAAAGCCGAGTCCGTAGTCCCGATAGTATGACCCAGCCTACCAAGCGTAAGGTTCCGAGTTTGATTCTAAATTTTGGCAAATTGATATCACAGATAAATAACTGTTCTCGGAACGTGGGAGTACTGGTGATGATGATTTATTTATTCTCATGGCACCTGCGCTAAACACAAAAAATCCTAGTGAGGGTATAACAATGTAAAAGTATTCTGGTTTAAAAATTGTTTTTTTTATTTTTTTATATTTTTTTTTCTTTGGCCGAAACATATCTAATTAATCGTTATTTTGACAAATTAGAGGAACTTGGAACATTCTTGTTGTCCTTGGAGTAAGTTGTAAGTGATATCCAGTTTAACAAGCTTACATGGACCAAGTTTGCTTTGTATACTACTCGTTTTGTATTTAAATACATTTTCCGGGAGGCCTCCATGAAGGCCACAGAAACCGTTATAAGGGCACTGAATAAGTATGTATGTAGAAGTTAGGCTAAAACGAGTATTGTGATTCTCGTGAACGACGTTAATATTGATCGCGACCTTTGCATAATTATTGTTACAAAATTAACTTCGAAACCAAAGCTAGATTAAATGATTAAATATAGAACCACTGTTATGCACTATAATTTTCTGTGATACGGTTGGTATGGATATATACAATTAAGAAATCAAAATTTCAATCATGAACCGTAAACCGGCAACATAAACTTAACTGTTTAGTCGTTCAATGGTGTCACTAACTTTTCAATAAGGTTGAATATTATTGAATATTTCGCTGAAGTACTAACATGTAACACAACTATAACAACAAAATACTATTAGTTTCTGTCGGGTGTAAACGTTTTCTAAAAAATCCCAAGAAGTACATCATACATTATATTTAAGTTAGATATCATCTTGAAACTTTATTAGCATATTTCATGCATATATATTTTGGATAATTGCAATAAACATTATTTGAATAATTATTACATCCTTAGTCCGTAACGATTTCTTTTTTTTAACACTCCATAATTTTCAACTGTGTTTTTAAAAACAACTTGGCGTTTTTTAACCGACACACAAAATTTACGTTCTTCCGCAGGGCAACTGTTAACACAACACTGTAACTTTAAAAAATAATAATTATTTAGTAATTATTATTAATTTCGTCGTATTAGTATTTAGGTTTAATATTATGTTCTTTATCAATTCGTGCTGTTAGGCAGACGGTCACGTCACTACTGCGATAAGTTATCTTCTTGCGATTACGGCTGGTCATACACTGAGTCAGATTACTCGTGCGCGGGATTCGCAAACTTTAATTAATTTACATACATAGGACAAGTAGGTAAGTAGGATATACGATAAGGAGTACATAATTACAAATACACCGGTAACTTTTGCAACTGTGCAAAAATTTAGAAATGAAATTAAATAATTGCATATGCTCGTATCGGAACTGTACGAAGTTGATTCAAAAATAACGATAGTAGGTTGTTTTTAATGCGCAAAGAAATAAAAAATAAAATTGTTGTTTTACGTAGTTTCCTAAAAAGTTAATATATCTTGCCTATCTTTTTTCTGAATCCAAGATATCCTTCGAGAAAAAAATCTATCTCAACCCTCTCAAAACGACTCCACAGCGTAATACAAACAGTTTATTGTATATCAATGTATAGAAGTATATATGAGCCATATACATATACATAAATAATATACATAATGACAAACAAATATAAAAATAAATGAGAAGTAAGTATTAGTAGCTTTTGAAGTAATTAATTAAGTATACATGTCATATGCTTCTCAATACATCTGTAATAGGACACGTGGGTAAATAAGTGTAAATTACTGCTGCATTAGTAGTTTTAGTACCTAATAATACATAATAAGGTAGATATCATCATGTAGACTCGAAATCATTTTGTCCTTATATAAAAATTATTAATTTTAATGTCTTTATATAGTGGTGAATATGTGTAGCTCATGAATGACGTGACTATTGAAGTCATGTACGACGAAGAGTGATAGGTAGTTTATAGATGGCTTTGTCAATAACTTACAGGTGGCACGTAATAACATCTTCCGGAGCAGCTAGTAATTCCACACAATTTTACGCCCTACCTTTGTCTAAATTAAATAAATTTATATTAGTTGGTCGGGCCGCTCGTCCTAATAAAAGCATTCGACTCAACGCTGTTATCATGTTTTTGACACATGTGATCGATATAAAACACTTATCACAGTGGTTCAAAATTAAATGCATGCAAGAGTATTTATGAAATTTTTACTTTATAATCAATTATATTAGCGTTCTTTAGATTAAATACAAAAAAAAAACTAGAAGTGATAAAAAAACAGTTTGTAATAATAATAATAATAATCATATTTGATTTGTCAACCGTAGAAAACTGGGAACGAAGTTAAGGGCCCGGACAATAAGTTTAACATGTGCTTATAGGACGAAAACAGAATTTTGTCTGTTATAGTATATTCACATAAAATCTATCTTCAAATTAGTAACAAATCCAATTCTTTATTCTCAAATAGTTACTAATTACTTCTAATAACAGGACGTGCACAGCAGAATTAAACTGTTAGTCTCCACGAGATAACTAAGATTTACGCAAATGAGGCTGTATATTTACTATCATCTACCATCCGAGATCCGACGTCGTGTATAACATAGTACCTTCCCCAAAGAGGTTGGTTATCTTTTATTTAACAAGATAGGAAGAAAGATAATTTAGCAACACTTCTAGTAAACGTTTGCTAAAGTTTCCATGCAAGCCCAAACTTTTATTGCCTGCTAACCCGCTCTCGCTTCACTTGGGAAAATTCTAAGGGAACAAGTCCATTTCCTGAGACGAAAAATATTCTCACATTATGGCCTACAATATGTTTCAAACATACTAAAAAATCATCTATATTTGTTCAGTGGTTTTAGTTCAGTAGTCGTGGTTTACCGGACAAACAGACAGACAGACGAAGAAATAAATATTCCAGAAAAATATGTATATCGATAACAAAGTCTATCTACATTACAATTTCCAAAAATTATCCCTTGGACAGATTCGGTCATTTTCAGTCTAAAGTCAAAATAAGAACACGAAAGTGG
The DNA here is from genome assembly GCA_003671415.1 of Megathymus violae. Classification (NCBI taxonomy): domain Eukaryota; kingdom Metazoa; phylum Arthropoda; class Insecta; order Lepidoptera; family Hesperiidae; genus Megathymus; species Megathymus violae. Next base: position 6,348,280 of record PDGT01000002.1, read on the forward strand.
TATAGGCGAGCAAGTTAAAAAGCGAACTCTCCTCTTCTTAATGGCTTTGGTCGCTCACGACCACTTACCATCAGGTGAAACGTTCGGTCAATTGTCGGTTATTGAAAAAAATACTTATTATATACTGATGATTCGTAAAGGATGATGAATGGTGATTAAATAGGGACTATTTACATATATTATGATTTGATATTCGCACTAAATTATTCGTACTAAATCGTTTTTTATAATATAATTATAATAAAATTATAAGAAATAAAATTCCCATAAAATAAGGAGGACTGGTTAAATTAGAATACGGGAAAATCTGTGGTAATTAATGTATTTTTTTCTATGCATGGATCATATAAATATTTTGAATACCGAAAAACCTACCTTTCTTCGAATATAGTAGAGCTGGTGAGATTGAAAGCATCGTCAGTCATACTGACGTCTTCGATGACGCTCCCGAATGTGCTGTCACTCGGCCTCGCCTCTTCGTTGACGTTTGAGCTGTCAAACTCCATTAACAACTGACAGCTGTCAGTCGACTTTGCCTGCTCGGCGCGAGTGCGCTGGTCCCACATTTTCTTTGTTTCGTCTTGCACTCTACGCTTCAGTTCGATTATTTTTTCCCGTTCGTTCTCGATCATTTGACAACCTGAAATTAAATATATGTCAATAAAAAAAAAAGTGAAAGGTCAAATTCAAATATACAAAGATACCTAAATTCAATTTTGATTTAGTAAAATTTTGGTCACTTTGTTAAATATTTGTAAATTTAATTTTATTTCGGATTTACAATAGAAACTCTTAAATGTACACCAAAAAATCAGTAGCTTATACGAAATAGTTGCATAGGTAAAGTGACGTCGTACAAAGGATGGTCTTATCGCTGAAAGCGATCTCTTCCAGACAACTTTTGGTAGAAAACTAGGAGAGAAATCGATTATATTTGAAATATATTTAGTTTAGGATTCAGTTTTATATTCGTAAATTTTAAAGGGAATTTTAAATAAATCGCTTCTAAGTGACGCCTAACATAACTAATCTCATAAATTGCTCAGTCCTCTTCTAAGAATAAATTTGGAAAAACTTATTTAAGAAATGAAATGCATTTTTTCTGGACCCTGACTGGAACCACGACCTTTTTTTACTCTTATGTTACTGCAATTTTACCACATGCAGTAATATTATTGATATTGAACTTTTGTAACCGATGTGCTGTCAACAATCCTTCGGATGCAAACAATAACCTACTAAATTAATAAATTATGAAAGCTTACCTTGCTCTTCTAACATTTCCAATCGCTTCCTTTCAATTTCCATAAGACTATCAAGGGTTCGTTTTCCTAATGAATTCATATCAGTATCGCTTGACAATATAGGCGCATCCAAAGTTATTTTCGATATTCGATCGATATCATCTTGTGAAGGTATTTTACCGGAATCAGACATTTTTTGAAAATCTGTGGTCCTTCCACTCGGTTCGTCACCACAACTTTTTCTATGACGCACCTTCGAAACATGTTCTGTAACTTTCTCGTTATTTTTAATAAGTAAATTGTTAAGTTTTAGATTATTCTCTTTATCATTTTGTTCGTCTGTTTCGATTTCTTCTTGAATAGGTTCGTCTTTAGACATCTTATCGGGTGACAAAGATTTAGCTTTAACGTACTTATTATCTACTGATACAGGTTTAAGATGTTTAACATATCGATTCTTATTGAGATTATTATGTTGCTCACTCTGAGATTTTTCTGTTAATTCGTCATTCTTTAAATTTTCTTTAACAATATTTTCTTTTCCTTTTTTACTAAATGAGTCTTTTTTCATAATCTTCCCCAATGCCGCGAAAGTTGGAATTTTTGAAGACGAATGACTTTTAACCGGTCCGTTTTCTTTTTTGTCTTTCTTCTTGGAATGTCTTAAACTATTAAATTTGTCGAACGGCACATCAATTTCAATATTTTCATTATTATAAAACATATTCTCGTTCAAACTGTGCGACATGATGTCGACTTTTTCGGGGGATTTCGGTTTTTTGTCTTTGTTTTTTCGTTTAAGCGAATCGAAATTCCTCTCCCAAAATCCTTTCTTCTCCTTCGAAGAAGTTGAAGACTTAGACGGACTTTCGCTGTTTCGGGTATCAACATCGATAGGATCTATAATATCACCGATTACTCGTCTCTCTATATCAACTATCATCGATTGTGACATTTGATCTATCGAGTTGAATTTTTCTTTTATTTGATTTGTGTGATCTTCAAAGTTGGATATTTTGGTTACGTCCAAATCATCACTATCTGAGCTTTGTGGCGAATATCCGAATTCACCAGATTTCGCTCTTGTTTGGTCTGTGTAAAAAGCACTATCTGGAGATTGTGTTCTTTCAAGATCATTTAACTTCGACACTAATGGTTTTAGTTCTTTCTCTGTACTCTGGACTTTACTAGTTAATTCTTCAACTTGGTTTAGTAATCTGACGTACTCGGCTTGCAATATTTTGGTTTCATCTAAAGCTGAAGTCAAATTGTTATTCGCTTCGGACTTTAGTGTCAATATTCTAGTTTTTTGTTCTTCAATTTTCTTAGTTAGAAGCATTATCTCATTCTGGATATCTTCTCTGTTTGCTAATCTGTTGAAATATTTTATTTTATTATTCATATTCAAGTAGCATCAATGGATTCTTTATTCTATGAATATCTACATATATCGAACTTCAAGCAGGACTCGAGTCTTATATGAAATCGGTTACAGACATATTGCTACTCTTAAAAGGCTAAAATGGATCGTTTTATTTGCAAGTGTCACCGGTGTAAAATATTATATTATTGTTCCAATTTTGGAGTGTGGTGCAAGAACTATTCAAATTCATTTTATATTATATAAGTGTAGTTAACAGAAAAAGATGTCTAGTATATACATAGTTCATACATAATTTGAATTTGAACTAAGTGTGGGTTGGTAGATTTTGCAGATTTCTCCACGATGTTTTCTTTGACCGATATCAATTGTCTCAAACGCTAAGATTTATCACCTGACATAACGATTAATAGGACCTGACATAAGATATACTTACAATTCTGATTCTTCTTCTAAATGTTGAAATTCCAGATCTTCGAACATTTTCGTTTCATTATCGAGTATATCTCGAGCATTCTGTAACTCCTCCAGCGTAGCTGCATTTTCTTTCAAGTCTTTCTGTATTCTACAAAGATCGAAGGTACAGTTAAAATGAAGTGGAGGGCCCATTTTTCTCTAAAATTATGAACCCATTTTGGGTGAATATACTTAATTCAACAGAAGCTTTTTCGAGAGATATCGTGATAGGTACATATTTGAAAAAAGTATATATTTTGTGGAATATATATATGTATTCCGAATATTCTTTTAAAAAATTGTATTTCTGTTAAACCGATACGATTTCCTATAGTTTCATTTTTTTATGTTAATAGCCGAAAAACGAGCAGACGAGCCACCTGATGGTAAGTGGTCACCGTCGCCCATTTGAATTAGTTAAGTCGATAGATATTCAAGATAATATATAGGAACACTACTCTAAGATAATTTAAAAAAATTCCAATTACTTCAAAAGGTCCATAAACGTTAAAAATTCAATTTTGAATACTAAATATGTTGAAATTATCTAAGAAATAAGAATAAAAATATAAGACATTATTTTTCTATATTAATGTGTAAATAGAAAAGTGGCACGTTGTTACCCTAGTATAATGTACGTATAAATGAAAACAAAAAGATCCTAAAGGTCGATTTTGTGGTAATCACTCTGCTCTTCCGTCAGTTCTAGTTACTCTCTATTACTGAATGTTACCTTCCTTTATTGTCATGTTAATTCATTCTATCAATCTTACCTTTCCACTTTCAAAGTAGCGATCTCTACGCGTTCTCGTATTTCGTTCTGGCGTGACAATTGCTTCTCCCTCAGCTGCCCCATCTCCTGCTCTATCATCCGCGCTCTTTCGCCAAGTTCAATCTTCTTTCTCTGCTCTAAGTTTAGAATAGCGATTTCTGAATCATACTCTCCTTTTATTAGGGCTTTTTCCATTTCCAACTGGAGAGAGAAAAAGATTTTTTTTAAATGTAGAACATACAGACAGTGAACTAAAATTCACTATATATGGAAATTCTTCAAAGGAGACATAGAACATAAATTTCAAATATTTTTATACCACTGTTACAATATCAGGTAAAATTTTGGAATTATACATAAGAATATTGAATAAATTGTTTTTTTTTATTCTAAATATTTAACAATAAGAGTTATATCTACTGAAGTGGAACTTACCTCTCTGAGAATGTCATCTTCTTGAGATCTTATTTCCGACATTTTACATTTAATTTCATGTATTTCAGCAACCAGTTTTTTTCTTTCTTCTTTCAAACTTTCATATCTAGTTTTTAATTCGTCAACATTGTCATCTATTAATGCACTGTCAATCGAATCTGCTTCTATGTCCATTTTCTTAATGTCCTCAGTTATATATTTTATTATCTTATCCCTTTTATTTTGCTTCAAGTCTTTTTCAAATTCCTCCAATTCAGGAATATCTGCCATTAATTCTTTTTTAACATCGTCAAAGCTCTGATTCTTTTTCAGAGTTTGTTCATTAAAATTATTTACAGATTCATAAACATTTGGAGATTTTTCAGAATCCCTAACGATACTGCAGTCTTGTATTTTATTTTCTTGATCATTTTTATCGCATACGATTCTAGAGTATCTAAATTCAATGTCATTAGTTAAATCTGCGTCATCGATCATAGGTATTTCCTCTTCCAAACTCAACTGTTTCTCGATACCACCGCATTTTTGACTATTATCATTACTATTATTATCGTTGTTTTTTTGTTCGTCTGTTTGTACATCATTGAAAGGTAATTGTGAGTTATCTTGAGGAGGTGGAGTTGGGAATATGAAATACTGAGGAGACGGCAGGTTTTTGTGGGCGAATGTAGTCTTAATTCGCGTACGTGGGCTTTGGGTGTTAGGCGATTTTGGCTTAAAGCCGATCGCATTGTTTCTGTAATAGACGTTTTCATACGGACTCCCTACTGGCGATGAGAGTAGCCTGTCATTTTGATTTTGTAGTTTTCTTATCATTATTGGACTAGATATATCATTTCTTGTGTCTTCGTAGACTGGGATGCCGATTTCATCCATTCTACCTACGTTTTCGTAGTTGTTTTCACGTATAGTAACTTCGGGGGTGATTTGCTCCAATTGTGTAGGAGACAGTGACACGTCGATGTTCTCATAGCTTGAAAGATTTCTTTGTATAGGGAGAGATTTACTCATGCTGTTGTTTCGGTTATGACTAGTATCGAATCTGAAAATTGAGTGATTAATATATTATCAAACGTTTATTAATTGATATTGATTATTGCAGTCAATTGATGATGAAGACATCTTAAAAACTAAAATATTTATCACTGGTCAGATTACGTAATGTAGTTAAAAATAACTATTATATAACAATGATTGTAAATACTTTTACAAATAATTTATAACGCATAATAATGAAAACTTACTTGTAATACCCCTCACTCGTCTGTATGAAGTTAGGGTTATTCATAACGGTACTTCTTGGTAGGGAGCCGTTGGTTATAATTTTATTATGTGATCTCTTTTCTGTTGGCGTGATAGGAACTCCTGTAAGAAATAGGACACAGAAATATTTGTAATCTAAATTGAGTAAAAATTTATTAATTACACCCGTTTCGCTTCGTAAAACAAAATTTGTATGGAAGCAGATAAATGGAAAACTAATTAGGAATCATCTATAAGGTCTGAACTGTACCCACAATGTCATGAAGCATTTCCACCGTTAAAGCGCCACTTAAAGCGCCCATACCACTAATAATCTTCTGACCTAAAGCACCAAAGTCGCAATTAATATCTGTCATTGTATTCTTCAAGAATGTCAAGACATTCATCCTTAAATTGTGACCAATTTACCGAATTGACTAGTACACGAGGATCCCTCAATAATCATTATAATTACTGTGCACAACAAACAACACACAGATACAAAATTCTTTTCAGGAAACTTCCTTCACGGTTAATGATTGTGGCGATATTACTTTACTGATCTAATTACAAACATTTCTATTCACTATCACACTGATTGCAAGGAGAATAATGAACGTATCTTATCACTCAAATGACATAGCGAACTTGCCTGAAGCGATTTGTCTCTCATATTCAGCGCACATGTTTAGTATCTCCTCCAGGCGGGCCGTTTCCGCTTCTTTCTGTTCTTCTTCTTTTATTCGGTCCTGATATGCCTGAAAAATAAAAGTGATGCGGTGGTGACTTTTTAGGTCTTGGTAATATGCCTTTTGTCCCATTCGGGTATACTTGTACAAACCATTCACGCAATGTGAATTTTAACTTATGAGAAATTCATTAACGTGAGGTCGTAGATACATATATATTCTTGTTGATGTGCGGAGTTTGCCAATCCTTTTTTGCCCATAACTTTCGAGGATAAGTTTCATATTGAAAGGAGATTGGACACAAGACAAGACAGTGCAATCACGAATACAAATCATTTTAAATTTTTGTTTTTTTGTACTTAAAATAATAACTTTTTTGTAATATGCAAACTAGAAACGAGTCAAATAATCACACGGTCAAAACACACATCGAATTATTTAAACTCGAATTTGCCAACCGCAGCGATGAAATCTAATATAAATAATTCAAAAGACCTATTAATAAAAAAATTATGGGCTCAAAGTTCGTTAAAGCTACAAACTATAAAAAATAACGCAGCACTAAAACCAAAATAGTGGTAACGGTTGCAGTGAGACGAAATATAGATTTTAGGCATTTTTGAGTGTTAAAATATAAGACTAATGTTTAATATTCACGACGATATATACGTACTTAAATAAGCTATTCCTTGGTGAGTTATTATGCAAACATTACAATACTAATCTAGTAGTTCACAAAAATGGTGTCAGAAACTTTACAAGGTTGGAATTAATACTTCAACAATAATAATCGGTCTGTAACCTTCTTTCAATAGTGTACTTTTATAATATAAAAGAATGTCATTGAAGGAACAGTATAGCTTACATACTGTATAGTATGGAACAATATAGTATAGCTTAGCTGCTATAATGGGCAATGTTGCATTCGTAGAAGACGAAATACTACTACATAAAATCTTAATTAAAACATATCAAAATTATCCAAATACGTATCAGTCTAACCGTGACCAAAATCCATGTGATCGGGTCAAAAAATCGATATGATATAGAAATATGGTGAGTACCCGTTGTATTTAAAATACAAATACACCTCATACCATTATATATAGCTTTAAATTAAACAATACAATCACTTCTGTCATATCAATGTAAAATAAATACATTTTAGGGTATTAAAACGCGTAGTAATCATAATACGTCACGACACTAATACATCGTAATTGAAATGGGCTTTACTTTGAGTAGTAAGGTTGATAATGTCCGATAACATGATTTAAAGGAATATGTGTAGTTTTACATATATGATGTATTTGATAATTTTATATGATGGACTGAACTACTGATATCCGTTTACGTTGAAGTTTTGGCCATTGATAGTAAGATGCTATGCACTAAACTTAGTTTATTATTGCTCAGTAAACAGATCTGCTTCCGGCGTTGAATTGCTGCTGGGACTAAATAAAATAAAACATTTTGGTTAAAAGTTACAGAATTTGACAGTTAAGCTCTATTGGTAAGTTGCTGGTTTATAAAAATAGCAAATAATAATTATTGAGAACATTATACTGTATACTTAATACATGTTATATTAAATACACCAAATCAATGACTGAAATATGGAATAAACCAGTTAGCACAAGTTTAGCAGGTCCTACGTCACGTAATTGCATATTTTTGGAATAATAAAATAACTTCTTCAAAGAACGGATAAATCTTTTTTAGCAAATTAGGTTATTATTTGGTATCCTTACTTATTCATATTTTAGTAACAGTTACCAACAAACTTAAATAGATGTATAATATGCTAATAGTACTTACTATGCCACAAAATAAATTGTCGATTTTTTTAATAATATTATTGTACATCTCATTCCTAATAAAAATATCATTAAGCTGACTATATTTTAAATCATTACCAACCATTATAACATTACTATTTTGAATTGGCGCAGATATATTCGAAGAATTCTCATTTCTGGCAACACAGGCGTCGGCCATCCTGGTCACTTCTCTTTTCAAATCATCATAAGAATTTTTGATTTGTTTTTCAAGCTTAATTATTTTGTTGTCTATGGTGTTTTCATGATCTCTGGTCTGATTTATATAATGGTTGGTTAATATAGTATTTATAGTTTTATATATTTTGATGTCACTTCGGAGTTTATGAACTATTTCGAGTTTTTCGTTAACTTCGTTCGCAATTTCGATGATTCGATCGCTTGTGTCATTTTGGTCGTGTTTCGTATCTATGGAACATTTTAATTCTCTCAAAGCAGCGGTGTTTTTCTTGAGGTTTCGGACGAATAGTTTGACCATCAAGCGTTTGTGAGAGGGGAACTTCCGTGCCGATGTGTGACCGGATTTGATAGACATTATTACTAAAAATGTAATAATCCACAATTAAATTAACAAATACTTTATCTATGCCCTTAGCTGTCATATTTTTTTACGTACTGTGATGCTTCTGCTTCTCTTTTGTAATAGTTTCCACAAACAAAAACAACAAAATTTTTCTTTTTCAATATTAATGTTATTAATACAAAAAAAAATTGTTACACTGTAATCACTGTAATTCTTAAGAGATTATAATATTTTATATTCCACAAAACACTGTGCACAGTAAAACACAACCTGTGACTAAAACCACAAAAGGATCGAACTCCACCAAAATCGAAAGGTGTAATAGATATTTTTGGCATTGGTTACTTGGATCACGTATCCAAGTGTCAAAGTTAGATGCATTGCAATTGTTTAATTGTTAGCTTTCAATTTGTTTTTATTAATTTTATTTATCATTGTTGCCACATTTACGAAATGATTCATTTTAAAACCTGCACCCACTATACAACTTTTTATTCTTAACTTTATTAAAAAAAATAACTCATTTTCAATAACAAAATTATTGACCTTAACAAATTTCTTTTTTAAACAAATAACAAAAGCGCAAGACACAGACACAGTGCCACACCAACATCCGCATTAACATTCTGTCCCATGTCCGCAGCGTGTTATCAGTAGTATCTACGTAAACCGTTATCTCGAGACTGATAAGATTTTCCATTGTTTCCTTGATTTCAACTTACATCTAAAACATCTACGGGTTATATTACTGTAACCGTATAGGTTCTGTTTTATCCAATAAATATAGTATTAATATGTAAACACAATATGTTTAAGGCACTGTAAAAAAGTGATTCATTTTTAGAACTTAGCGATAACGCCTTTGATGTAATTAATATTTGGCGGTGTTGAACTGTCATTACTGTAAAAATTGTTGCTAACAACGAAATATACTACTTCGTTTGGATTAAATTACTGTGAAGTAGTACTCGAATGATGGACTTTCATACATGCGGTAATTAATATTTATTTATATAGTTAGGAAGGAACATCTATCTTCACCGACGGACTACTCCAACGTATCGTGCGTTATGTGCATAATTTTTAGAAGGCATCGCAAGTAAATAGAGTATCAAATTAGTAGATAATTTTTATCACTCCATCAAGTGTATAAAATCTCTAAACCCCTGTAATCTTTTTTATTTATTTTTCAATGTAAATATTGCGCTCGTGACGTACGTTTCTACGTATAATGTACGAAATTTCTAATTACAAGGCATATGTCGTGGTCCGATCGTAGAATTGAAAATATTGTTATATTATCAAAAATTTCATGAACTGCTCACATTTCATAAAATCACCAGTTGTCTTTTGACAATTCAATTGGGGTAACAAATATTGTTAAACATAACCTCGATCATATTAATAGAATAGTAATTTTATTTACCATTATATATAGCTAGAGGTGCTGAGAGCAATATACCATGGTGGAAAACAACATCAATGCTGTTTAAGATTTGCTCCATGGGATTATAATAGAATGTTATTTTTATGTCTCGTTTTAAAGACCACCCCTGATCGAATTGGTAAATTAAGTTACAAAGATGTCAGATTCAAAATTATTTGGACTTTATTGATTTACTTTACTTCAGTATATACGTTTTATATGAACACAATAATATAATCATATAAAATAAATCATAGAATTACTGGCCTTTTATGATAAGACCAACCGTTGTCAATAAAATCATAAAACGTTTGCGATTTAACGATATTGTTGAACGACAATTGGTAATTTTATGAAACGAAAAATTAGTACAATTTCACCACGACATAAACATGGAACAGTTGAAACAATATTTGCTTTACAATAATAATTTTATTACTCTAAGTTCATTACTCTGTCCAAAAAGGATATCTGAATAATTTTAGAATTATTTCTTCTTTTTTTTGCCTCGTAAGTGGCGCAAATTAATAGAGGCCTATGTCTATTAATGGACTTCAAAAAGCTAATAGACAGATTCATAGACTATTACAACTATACTAAAACAACTGCCTGTGTAAGATTAATTTTAACAATTAAAATTCAAATTGTTAAGATGGTTATAATTTTAGCTTATATTTTATGAAATCGTGTTTGTAGCTAAGTAATTTTCAATTCAAAGTAAATTTCAACGCAATTCAGACCGTTTATTTGGCTATGTGATTATTGTAGCATTTGTGTTAGCATGTGTTTGGTGCGCAATGACAGCGCCGTCTAGTTGACGAATCGAAAAGAATTTGACATAGAATTTCTTGAAGAATGTGAAGTATGAAAATAATGCTTCTTTAAAAATAAATCGTGAAAAGTTATACCAAAAAGAATGTCTTACGCATTCTGTGCGAAAAGTTAGCTTTTAAACCGACTTCAAAAATGGACCAGTTCAATAATAGTGTGTACTTATTTTTTATGTATGTACGTACACGTTCGAAGTTGTTGCTACTTCGTTATTTATGGACTGATTATCATTACCTTTTTATGTACAGATGATCGTATCTGATGCCCTATAAATATGATAGGATCTAGTGATGGGTTCCGGAGATAAAAGAGTGGAACTCCTCAACGGTTGGGATTAATTGTTATAATATATACCTATAGTATAATATTAACTTAGATAAATTTAACAATTGGCCAGAGGACATGAAAAATAAATAAATCCCATACAAAAGGTGCTTCACGAAAGATAGTGGTATTACTCCACCTGATTGATGGAATTGAAAATCCGTAGCAAAAACTAAAACAAATAAATGATACATACCTTCACTCTCTTAGTTTCAGCTTCAAAACTCCTTTCGTAATGGCAATTTGCGTAAACAGGCGAATATTGAGGATTCCTGTCATACGCTGGTGACGGTAAACACAATGTCTTATTAACGTTCCTATTATCACAGATTCTGCCATATTCGCCCTTACAATCTACGTTTGGATCATCTCTGAGCTCTCCCTTGTCAATATTGTTCTTGCAAATCTCCAAATTGTTCTTGCAAGTCTCGATATTGTTTTTGTCACAATCCTGCCGTCTGTCAATGTTGATTTTACCATAAATGTTGTTATCGGGTCTGCTCTGTTGATCATTGTTGACCTTTTTCGGCAACTTGTATTCATTTCTCGTGTTCTCGTCAAAATTTCTCACGATGTCATCGATTTTTGTCTTGTTGCGAATAGCCACGTTAGCATAAGAACAATTTTTTGGATCAATCACGTTGTTCTCATTAAGCACGATTATTTTCTGGTCCTGTTTTACTTTGCTCATGTAGTTTGGGATGTTTCGTCCTCCGAGCACGTCTTTTGCCGGCGTGTTGACAGTTAAAGAGTTTGAGCTAAATACTTTTGGGGATATTTCTAATTCGTTCGACGTGTAAAATTGAGACCTACCAACACACTTTTGCTGTTTAGCGTAGTATTCGAATTTAGAAACTTTGGCCATTATGCTGCCCATCTTGGGCCTAGATTCTGGATCAGAATTGGAATCGGATTGGTCTAGATCCTTATAAGGTTTCCTTGGTACTGCTGGAGGCTTTTTCTTAGACATTTCTTTGAGGGTCATATCTAATTCCTGGTCTAGTTGCGTCAAGGCATTCTCCTTATATATCTTTTGTATGTTGGCGTTTTGGTAACATTGGTTGTTTGACTCCGAATGGTTATTGACGTAACCTGTAATTAAATTGAAAATTATTAACATAGCGTTTCTACGCACCAAAAAACTTACCAATAGTAACTGTTATTTTAATACAAAAACAGTAATGGGGTCGATAAGATTCAATATAGTATATCTATATTAATAATAAAATTGGAATGGGGAATCTGTACATGGAAGTTTTTTGGAAAATTTAATGTTTTATGCTTTGCTATCGATATAGATTAAAACATTTATTTTTTGGACATATGTCTATCTGTCTTGTCAGGCAGAGAAATGATATGTAGTCAAGTATCACACTAAGACTACTTAACAGATTTGCATTTTAGTACTGGAAATTGTGTTTAACATTCCATTATTTTCCGTCCAATACATTTAAAAAAAATCGACAGACACGATAAAAAGTACGACTGTAAGGGTTCCACTTCTCCATACATGCTAAGTTAACTTACCGGGTGGCACGCACTGCTCATTAGGCTGGAACTGTATAGGCGCCATGGATACGTGCCCTGAAGGTAGCACCGATTTCATCAGCTTCGCTTCCTCCGGATGGTTAAAGCGTAGATAATTTGATCGGCCGATAGTGAGCATACTACCTGGATTGGCAAATGGTTGAATGGTTTTGTATAGGTACCAGGAGTGTAGATAAAAATTTTTGCTCGGATTTTAACAGATTTAGTTAGGAGCGTAATCATTACGACGATTGTGAACAAAGACGCAAAGAAAATTTGCGATTGTTGAATACACTTACAATTGTAAATGATTGCTGGTGAATAGTTGAACCATTATACACTAAATATATAATATGAACTTCGATATACATATGCAATAACCGCTTATAAGTGCATCTTAAAAATTAACGTTTGAATAGAGGCGTGTAACAAACGCGGAGACGAGCAACCTGACGGTAAGTGGTCACCGTCTCCTAGGACATCAGCAAGACTTAAGGAATCACTAATGCGTTGTCGGCCAGTAAATGAGAAGTAAGAAAGACAGTCATTAAGAAACTGTAGACTGTAGACTTTGTTGAACCGTTTACATCATTCTAGAAAAAGAAATCCATCGAATCTAGTTACTCAATGTTAATAAGGTTATATGAATGATGAAATGGTAGCCATAATGAATTGGGAAATTAAATGCCATAACATTTAAACGTTTTCGAATTTCGTCATCGCGAAAAAACTGCTACGTAGGATCTAAGCACTTAAGTTGCACTCACCCTGTGACAATCTGGTTGGCTTGTCAGTGGGCAGCCCGTCGAGAAGCGTGCTGCCACTGAGAGGGTACAGCGTGACAACACCGTGCGAGTTCTCCACGCGGCAGTGTATGCTCGCGACCCCAGTGCCTACCACGTAGATGTCGCATGTCGGGTCGGAGCCTATTGTGACGCGGCCTGAAATTTTAAATGATTTAAACAGTTATCATGTCATTATTTACATCATTCCATTCGGTGAAGCATAACCAACAAACGTGAAGAGCATAAACAACTACGGGCGTGATCGTACGTGGATGACCGTTCTTTTAACCCTTTCTACTGACAGTCTCTACCTCCAGCAATCTACAAAAGGAGCAGCGTAGTGAAGTAGGTATGTTATAACGAAAAGAAGCTCGGGATCTGATGTGGACCGCTATGAATTGAATTTTCGATGAATTCAAATGAAATTATTATAATTCAACTCACTAATTATTTATCTATTCCCGCATGGGATCTCCTTTTAGAATATAAGGCGTTGAAAACTTATCATCAAGCTGACCAACTTAAGGTTGTCAGACACGACACACCTTTAAGAACAGTATGGTGATTTATAAACTTGTACTTAGCGCACATATGTCATTATGCTTTCACGCGATTATTAATTACACTGTGCACATAATTTCGAAAAATTAAGGCAATTTTGGAACAAGCCAAATCACCGGAGTAGGATATCAGGATAACACGATGTCTTTAAATATGATGTATCTAAACATTTTAAAATCTCTTACAAGACTTACAAGTACTACACAGGACACTTGAAACTTGAATTACACGATGGATGAATTTCAATCCAAGTAAAGTTAATAAAATATGTATTCCAAGTCCAACTACAAAGCTCACACATGCAAATACTGCATAAAACTCAAGCCGTTATTTATGCGAGATTATTGCGCAAAACGCAAGTCATACAAAGTCATAGAAACTTTAAGTTTACGTGGGATGCAATGACACTAAATGCAGGTTTATGTAGGAGGACTTTGAACTCATGCGTTATGACTATCATGATTATCTTACGTATTTTAATATTCATTTTGCATCTGACTAGCTTTTAACAATGGTTTGTTTCTGCGCATTACGATACGTATATTTGATATATTTAAAGCAATGAAAAATGCTCATAACTCACAGTTTTTGTTATTAAAGATAAGGTGAAGCAAATCAATGCGGAGATGTAAAAGGGTGATTACTAGTAGCAATATCAGATTAACTATAATATGCTTGGGTCAGTTTTAAGCCATTAATCCTGGCAATTTTCGTTGAAGAGCAGGCCTAAATTCTGGTCGAAAATCTAACCTGTGTTTTATTATTCAAATACAACGTCAGTAAATAGCAGCAGGCCAAGGTGGGCTCTTTTTGCTAAACAACAAACTCCTCCGTGGGACTTTGGGCAGAGATTAAACTAACCTTGTTTGATGGGATGCAGCGTAACCGCAGTGCTCAGTCTACCGGTGCCCAGGCTCACCAGATGCGGAGTATTGGTCGCCACTCTGGAAATAAACACGATGTCAAATTAACTTTATGGTAAACGTAAAAGGAAACCTTCTTACAGATACACCATATATATTATGACAATTCACAAATTTTGACCATTCACCAAAAATTAAATTAGTATTAATTTACTTTGCAACAATCCGCAAGCACAGTGTATGATGGTATATACTTCTATACATGCATAGAACCTCCCTCCCTCCCTCAAAGAAAAATATGCATTTATGGTAAATAAAAGTACATACCATCACCAATACGTGTTTTGCTCCAAAACGGAGCAACATCAGGGTGAGTAGACTCTACGAGTGTTAGCTGCAAAGTGGCGCAAAGGGGTTCTTTGCGTCATAATACATTCCATCATACATTATGCTTGCGGATTGTTGCAAAGTAAATTAATACTTCTTTAATAACAATGAATTTCCGCAAAGTAACGCCTGATACTATCAAGTATATCACAAAAAATTCCAAGTTTATGGGATTTGTTTTTATTTTAGTATGATAAAAATTGTCATTGTCAGAAACAACGGTAGTAGCTAAACAGATCTAGGTCGTGCTGATAGTAATCACAGAAAAATATTTTTTAATCTATGCTTACAATTAAAATTTCATATCATATCAGTCAATGAGATAAAACATTACTTTGCTTGACAAGTATCACAAGTCTGCCACTAGAGATCAGTCTCTAAGACTTCAAAACCCGAAGTACATATGTGATGAATTAATGTTTTAAGTGGGTATGTAATATGTTTCGATTCACATGTGTATAGTATACAGTTCAAATGTTGAAACGCGGAACCCTATTGGAATTCGGTCAAACAAACGGAAGTCTTTCATGCAGTCTAATTGGTAGTGGCTAGGCGAATTGATTCACGTTAGTTTGCCTGTGTTTAGCTACGGCCCATTAGCGGTCCAATGTACGGTACAAGCCTCTCCTCGAGCCTCGAGAAGGCTTAGGGCCGCTATGAGGCGTACTCTGTATTTAAGTGAAAAAGTAGAGCAATTAAAGTTCTTTAAGTTTCCCTTGGGTCTGTTAAGCCTGTAAGTTAAGACAGATCATCTATAGATAATAATGGATTATTTAACGTTTTCTCTGACTACTCATTTAATCAATACGTATCATTAAGGTTTTATTATTATTATGTTATTATTATTATTTATTCAGCTAGTGACAACACGCCCAATTTTGCTGGTTTTCTCGCTCATTTTGGATCAGTATAAGCAAATAGACTGGGAACGTAGGCATTCGGGTAGTTTTCTAACCCTTCCGGAGATCTGCTCTATAACTATTTAAGGTATAACCCTTTTTTGCGTTTAGAGGAGACCCACGCTCAGAATTACATTAATAATTTATATAATATACTATACACATATTCAACTTTTTTATGTTTATTTGTTTTTTGTGTTTATTTTTAAGCTGCGTTGCAGAAATATCCATATTTTAAACGTTATATTAACGTAGAACATTACGCACTTGCCCTGTCTAATTTAACGAACGGTCTGTGATTTTAAAGCGTTCCATTAATTATAATAATGAATTACCGCCACTGTCCCAGTTGCGAGTCCCAGTCTGCTGCAAATGGTGTGACGTCGCACAGGAAGCGACGTTCTATTCCTAGCGGCGCACCCGATGCCCTTTTGGGTCCGCATGGCGTATGTTAATGTTTACCAAACATGTTTTATAAAAAGCCGTCATTCTACCAGGATTAAAGTACCATTCCGGAGAAAAATCACACTCATATGAGGTGAACCCGTCATGAGTCATCTATAGTTAGGTTCTTTTTTCTTTATATTTCAGCGTACATGCAATAGCTTTGTTCTTTGTGTCTGTGAACCTCCGCGCCTTGGTCGGATAATTCGATTTTTGTATTCGATTTTCCGATCAAAAAACGGATTTAGATTTTTTAGTGTTTTTTTTAAGACTGAAATTACACAACAAAGACCGCTAAAAAACGTTCATTTGACTCTTAAATGTATGTTCAGGCCTGCGATGGTACCCGGAACTTCTCTATCGGCACACTAGATGGCGCTACCGCTTGGACTACATACTAAATCCGTCAATCCAACATTGGAAATAGAACAAAAAAGAAAAAGGATGCATAAAATATGGCCATTAATCATAACGTTGCATATAAATCTAATGAAACATACGATACTTCCGTAGTAAAACATGAACTAACAAAATGTTAGCATAGTAGGTATTGCAAAATACCATGATATTAATGTTACTAGCAAATCGCTCTCGATTTGCTTCAGAAAAACTATGTGTTACGCTTAGAAATCATCTGCATTGTTTTAAGACTGAGTTTTTCTCGTTGCGTGAACTAGAAATACATATATTAATTTATAACTTTTTTATTAATGGATGGATTGAAATAAAACGAACTATAAATATTATGTCATACTTACTGCAATACATTACTGAAAACCGTAACGAAATCGGTTAAGCCGTTTCGGAGATTAGCGCGCACAAATGCACAAAAACAAAAAAATTAATAACTAACATTTTGGATTGTACTAATAAAGGCCCCTAATAATAGTTTTTCTCATATATCCTGCATGTTTAGAAAGAGATCACTTAAAATTTTAAGGTTCCTAAATTCAATAATTTAAAAAATAAACGAGAACTAACCCAAGTCCGATAAGGTACAGTACTACCACGTACTTTTTACTGCATAAATAAAGAAATAACATTTCTACGCATTTAATTACTCTATCGCTACGAGATCCATCTCCGACGAAAGATAATTAAGGATAAATAAATATGTTCATATTGAAAATAAACGGACTAATTACAAGTTGTAGTTACAATGTTAGTATTTATAAGCATATATATAAAAATCATCAAAATCGGTCCAGCTGTTAAGGAGGTCAGTACGTATATACAGAAGAATTTAATATATAAAAATAAGTGGAATTGCATTTTTCCTGTTGGACTGCAATTCATCGGTGCCATTGGTGTTACGAATGTGCATGGGCGGCGAAGACCAATTACCTATTAGCAGTATCTGGTTAAAAACATTTTAACATGGCTAGAATAGTTTTCTTTGTGATAGAATTATAGAGAACGCTCATGAACGAGTCACCAAAACCTAAATGTGCATGCGTGGGAAAATGACACTTGTGTGAGTTATTTTTAGTAATGTGAATGAAATTTACATCCATGCAGTGTCGACATGATCGTCGATTATTCCATCTCAGGTATTTTGCTGTATTTAGTTCGTTTTTTTGATTAATTATAATATTTTAAGTTACATAAACCATGCTAATTCTAGTAACTTGCCTTTACTGCGCTTCGTCTAAACATAACCTCATTGGACGGGATTCCGTATATTACCATATCTTTTTTATTTGTAAATTGATTGAAATAAAACAAAATGTGATTAAAAGCTACAAAAGAAAACAATAATATTAAAACTTATTGGTTTTAATCAGGGATTAAATCAGGCAGCTCCGTAACCGTAACCGAAACTATCAGATATCCGAAATAAAAATATATCCGAAATTTTGAATAGAATAATTTCGGATAGAAACATAGTCTAAATAATGCACGTTATGACTAGTTTATGCCGACTGTGCAGATACATTAGCCGCGTCGTTTTCATTTTAGATAGTTTTTATTATTAAATTTATTTTTAATACGCTTTTATTAGCTCGGGTTGTATCTATGTATGTATGTATGTATGTAACGGAATCTTTGAGCTTAATTTTCACTGGTTTCTAAAAATCTGATCAACTTGAAACTTTGCACACATATCAAGGGCCGATGACAATGCAATAATTTGATAACAGTTTCCCATTATCCTTATTAGGACGGCCAGGATTCATAAATTCTTTTTTAGATCCTCTCTAGGAGAGTGAGAAAGATAGAGCTAGCGCGCGATCTGCGCATGCCTGCACTTCCAGTCAGAGTTACTCTTACTGATTTCTGGAGTCTACGACATACTCTTTCGAACTTGCTCGGGGACGCGGTATTGCTCAACGGGGACCAAAATGTCTTTAGGATAGTTGCATTCTAACCTTGTTTATTCCTAACACATGCGTGGGTACTAATAAGTCTCATAAACGCAAGTTACTCTATTTCATATTCATATAAGATGTTATATAATAACCGTGATTTATAAAAGCTTCTTATTAATTACAATAAAATATACAGAACATAAATTTTGAAATTATTTTACAGAACAAAATTCGACAAGTAAATAAGATATTTATCGTGATCAAAATCTTTTAATTAATAATTTTATTGATAAAAGTACAATCAACGAAAATGAATTAAAATAAATAATAGTTTAAAAAACCTAAAAAAACACGCTTTTATTGCTAATTGAACTAAAAATTAGAAAATAATTTTTAATTACAAAGAGTCTTTATTACAGTAGTAGAAAGTCGGACAATCAATTATAATTAATTACCTCAAATAAACATTATAATAAAATTTAAGTTATAAACAAAATAATTCAAATCAAAGTAAAAAGCGTGGGGTGCATTTTACTTCATTTTTATAACTTTTCTCTCAT
>PDGT01000002.1:6368018-6402262 GCA_003671415.1 Megathymus violae
TCCTTTAATTTGGACCAGATTTCCAGTCCCATAGCCTGAGAAACAACCCCAGACCATAACAGATCCGCCACCATGCTTGACAGTCGGGACTACACACTGTGGCATCATGTTTTCTTCTTCTTCTTTCTTCTTTCTTATTCTTCTTTTTGAACCAAATATTTCAAATTTAGATTCGTCACTCCAAAGTACTTTTTTGAAATCTTCTTCGGTCCAGTCTCGATGGGCTAGGGCCCACTGCAACCGTTTTTTCTTATTCTGCGGTTTTAGAAGAGGTTTTCGAACAGCAACGCGACCATACAACTTGGCGTCTCGCAATCGTCTTTTCACTGTAGACACTGACACAGATTTTTCCCGAGATTTGTTGACTTCAACGCGGATTTCTGGGGCTGCTAGGCGTCTGTTTCGCTTGCTGGTTACCACAATAAATTTGTCTTCACTAGTTCTTGGTCTCCCGGAGCGCGGACGATCTTGATTACTGCCAGTTTGTTTGTACCGCGCAATAGTGCGATGAACACAAGTCTTTGATAACTTGAGTTGAGATGCAATCTCACGTTCAGATTTGCCTTCATTATGGAGAACAACGATGGCAGATCGCGTTTCGATACTAATTTCGCAAACTTTTCCCATTTTAGAGACGTCTTAACTGTAGGAATCACAAAATCAGACTAACAGCGGATATTCGTAGATAACCATGAAAATATCGGGTTAAAATAAACTTAAAAATATATTTTAAAAATATAGAACAATCGCATTGTAAGATGATGTAAAAAAAAAACGAAGTGTCAGCTGCGGTAATGAGGTAATAAAAATTTTACAATCGATTATCGGACTAGCTCTTCTTCGGCTCACATTGCAGTTTGGAAACAATGCTGGTTTATGGCCCTTTCCTTGGCTTATATACAAAAGAATTAGAAATAGAAGAATTATATATATATACAATTAAATTAAAATTAAAAAAAATCCTTGATATTTTCTTTCAAGGACCTTGTATAATTTAGATATATATAATAAAATACCAAGTGATCGCCCTCCGTACACCAGGGATAGGCTACATGAGAAAAAACTACCATTAGGGGACCCTATCAACGCAATGGAGCCCCAAACAATAATTGTCAGAATTCTTTTTCGCTCTGGCCCTAATAATGTATTGCAGTAAACATCACTTTTAAACGAGTCAACTTTGAGTTTTAAACCAAAGTTTGTTTCATTACCATCCGTTTATAAGTGAGAAAGTTATAAAATAATATTTTAAATTTATATTTAAATTAATATTTGCAATTCACAAAACGAGAAAAACCCAGTCCTGAAACAATGCCACCTGCTATTTCCAAGCGCGAGACGCAGTCCCTCCGAAGCGAAGCGAGGGCAGTCTGCCAGTATGTATATGAAATTATATTCATTTATATAATAGCGCTTATGCACTCATCACGCCCGAACAGCGCTCTGCGAACTTGGGTCCTGAACGGTTCCCGGCCAAAAGGGAAATTAGGTGGTAGTTAGTGTTAGTAAATATTTCCACTACAGAAAAATCAATATTTATTTTCTATTAAATATTTAAAATTGTCTATGCCTTTCAAACACTGCCATTATGACTCGCTATATTTAGTGCGAAACAATCTTTCATCATTATTTAACTGTTTAAAAGCCCGGAGAAAAACTATGAAACCATTTTAGAAGTAATGAATTGTGCCTTTATGCAAAAGTGTAGTAATCAATAACACTGCTAATAAATAAAAAGTACGATTAAAAAATCCTCCATAAAAATGTTCAATAAGCTCGCGGAAAGATAAATAGATAAATATTGTTTTTTTATTTAGTTATAAATTCAATATTGCAAACCGAAAAATCAATTAGTTATAAAAACCACCGAGCCCTCCATACTTTCTAGATGGGATGTCGCAGACGCTAACGTCACGTTTCTGTCTACACAATAACCTGCGTTGTGATATGTTAAATTTCCGTTCCATTTTTTGCACTTTTTATTAATTGATATTGCAAATTGTTATAGACATTATTCTGTAAACATAAATATTGTAAACAAAAATATCTGAACGATATGCATGTTCCCTACTGACAACTATAAGTTGATAAAACTTGCGGTGTTAAAAATCGAGGTGCCATACAATTTATCCAAATATATCCAAAGGTTTCCTATCCCTACACATACGACGACTTCCACAATCTCTCGGCCAATACTCGCGCCACCCACATGTGCAGTGGAGCACTTAGCCCGACGTGTCTGCTTGTAACACAACCGCGTCGGGTTACCAGCTCGCTGCATATAATACCCGGCAAGTATTGCCGCTCGAGTTACAACAGTACTGGTGATATAATATTTATATGAGATGATTGCTTCGCTGTTACGCCTTTTTGTTTGTCGTCATAACGTTTCTATTAAGAGCAGACGCGTACAGAGTAAAGTCGCAAATGTTTTTATTTATATCAAACGCTTATTCATAAAACTGGGCGGTCACGTTGGAATTAACTCTATACTATTTGCTATAACAAATTTTGGCTCAATAAAGCACACGGAACACCTCTGTCAACAACTGAAGGGAATATCTACGCTACGAGTAGTTACCTACTCCATAATCAATCGATGGAAAGTTCAATAAAAAATTGACGTTATTAGCCTCCTTCCAAAGCCTTTCGACAAGGTTTATCGGCTGTAATCTAACAATAACAATCAGGATCGTAATGTGTATACTTTTAAAACCCGGAAGCACAAAAATGTCTTCCACCAACACATCCGACTCTCGATCGCGTCCAACCTTGCTTAAGAATTTTACAACGTACAACGACGTTACCAAGGGCATCTCATACCAAACCAAAACATCATTATAAAATAATTAAGTGGATGGTTAACAAAGAAAAATTTTAAACCGTTTGAGCACGTACACAGCGCAAGGACGCTACTTTAGGTATTAGACATTTTAAGAAGGAAGATTTTTGTTATATAGCCAAACAAACGTGATCGTGACTTTAGAGTGCAAATTCCTGTACATAAACCATGACGCAATGGTGACTTCATGTCTGCTGTACCTACGTGAGACGCGCCTGTAAATTACAAATTAAATATACATACGAATGTATTCCGAATATCAATAAGGAACTTTCAATACTATAAAACAAACTCAAAGCCCGAGACAGCCTGGTATGTTCGGCCTTGGATAAATGTACTCTTGTTGAAGGTTGATAGTAGAATTACGTTAGGACATTAAAAGCAGAGCTAAAAACATTTACAACATACAAAAAATAACAGAATGGTAGAGACAATCAAAAAGACAGGGCATAGCGTACATAATTCTAGGCACGAGCGTTTATGATTAATTAGCAATGTCTATATCTTTTAGACTACTTATCTGCAATAGTTCAAAGTTATAAAAATACAGTACGATGCAAAATTCTCTACAAAATGTTACTATGTCTAATAAAATAGTGTAGTTACTTGTTGGCGCGATCGTATAAGTCTGAGCAGAGTCGAATATTACATAAAAGCTCATTAGTGTTACATAAAAAACGTTCGAAAAATTTTAACCATTCGACATACTTCACATTCGAACTATCTTGTCAAGTCGCCAATAATTTATTCACAACAAGTTCACGGCCGGCCGTATAAGACGAGTTGCTACGATAAAAAAATCGACTTATACCAAGTGTGGGAGATAATTTTATCAACGAAAGTGTTTCTAGATAAAATGAGAGTAAATTTTTGTGGCAGTATTTTTAGTTCTAGAAACATCATATATAATACACTGGTTAAACTTCAGGTTCGAATCTCTTGATAGAATAATACGATAATAAAGAAACAACTGATTAGGGACAAACTTACGGCGTACATATTATGATACATTTTAAAAACTATATCCATTAAAATGTAAATCACAAACGACGCATAATCGCTTATACTCGTATTAAAATTAACATAAGATTACTTGTTAGTGTACTTTGACTCGTGATGGATTATTCTTCAGGCCTTCTCGGTGATGAGCGACTCGTGCATGACGGTGGTGAATCGTATCCACATATCTATAGATTTCTCACAAGAAATACTGACAAGTGACGAACTAATTCACTGTTATTTATATACCCCAACATTTTTATCAAATAAAAATTTAATTTAACAAAATGTTGCCGGTAGCATAGTGCACACAAAACTGTCTTACAACAAATGGAGCCTGCGATAATAGCTCGTATTAAAATCTGTACGAGTTATTGTGTTTAGCCAACGGATGTTGACAAGCAACTCACAAGGACAAAGCATATCTTATGGAAAGATTAGATAACAATCGTTTTACATGCTTTCGAGATTTGACTCATGCATAACTAACTTAAATGTAACATCTTAGATCTCATTGTATTTCAAACTATAAAGTTCCTAGGTACTACAAAATTTTTACTATATAGACTTTTAGTAGATTTTGATAGAAAACATTGAGAACAATGTATGATCAATCTACAGGATATCTGAGTCCAAATTTTAACTCAACATAATAAAATATTGAATAGAAGTAATAGCGAATAGTGAGCGTCACCTTGCAACTATACAAATTTGAAAGAATGCATTTATCTGAAATTCCTGATCGTAGATTGACTTTAATAATCTGTCAACCAGAAATAGTAACTGTCGTATGAATTAAATTTAAATATTTTCTTATAATATATTTTTTATAACATCTCAATACAACAAATTTACAAAACAACAAGTGAAATGGATGATATAAAATGTTATCATCATGACTATAAATTCATTCATTTCAGTCAATGTTAGTTCTAATAATTTAAAGTTAATACATTTCGTGTCACGAAGCTTCGTTCTCCGCTATTTTCACACGATGTCATACTCTGTTGACCCCTAAAGTATGATGCTATTTATGAATGGCCCCTTGTTGATAACCCGTCTAAATTTAATGTCACGATAAATCCCAATTCGATAGGTTGCCATAGGAGCTTGATACTCATCCGGGAAGTAATTTTACCATTTTATATAAATTAAACATATAACATACTTATTTATTATTTTAATTTTCTTTCTCGTTTTTTGGGTTATTTACATGCATATAGTCAAAAATGTATTAACTTGTGCTTTTCGAACGGCTACATTGCAGCTTAAGTGCGTAGTATGAGAAGATATAATATTAACTTGTGACTCCCCATAAAGTTTTTCTTTATTTGTGAATAACTTTTTAGAGAAGAGTTTTTAATGTTAACAGGTGTGAAACGAGCCACTACCGAGTTACTACCGGTGATTGTAGGAAATTTGTCTATTTTTGCAAGCAAATTTTACGAGAACGACGATCAGTTAACAATGTTCTATCGTATACATGTACAAAACTAAACTATGTATTATCAAATTTTAGTTACTGTACGTATTAGATACACTTAATGTACTTTTCTACTCTCGGTTCCTCTTTAGCCTCCGGTGACAACCCTACCGATAACTTTGTTGATCGTAAATCAGTAGTGACTTAACTGACTCAGGATTTGCGATCTGACAAGCAAAGACATTATTATAATACCTAATAAGTGCAACACTTTCACTGCAAGCGCCTCAGAATTGTACACAATATTAAGACAAAAATAATGTCAAGAGTAAAAGTGAATTGTTGGCGAATACTCGCGGTTTTTGCTTCATTTTTTTTTCACCAGAGCCGCGTCCAGTCCACCTCTTTTTCCAATTTAGTTGCGGTGAGTCTTATGATTTATCTTACAAAAAAACAAACGTCCAGCAAATCTGTCCTTTGGACCGAATCGTACAAATGTTTTTAAGCCAATGCAATTGATAATTTTCAGATGTTTTTTAAAATTATTTCGTTTCGTTTCTTAACTTTCATTTTCTTTATGGGTTTTTTTTTAACTTCCTTTTAAATTATATATGCTATCCTGAAAAGTAAGGTCGAATATATTTTTATTTGCTTCGTTATCATGATATGTGTTAGTTTGCGGTGTAATAAGATACACAGCTACTCGTATTTAAGCATAGTCATTAGCATAAACCGTTACACCACAAGCACTGCGGTATTAACAAGTAATTGAGGTGAATATATACCGTAAACTTTAAACATTATGTTCAGTAGACCATTTCGCTGTCGCACGGCTTTATTTTTTTAAAAGATACGTGACATCTTCAGGCCTACCCTGAGGCTTATTGAACATTGCACCGAGACTCCCGTTAAGTATTTAACCCGTCTGAGAATTCCAAATCTCGTAAGGTTGGTGCTCTGCGCTATAATCATATAGATTCATCTGAAAGCTTTTAGATGTTGCCTCACTTATGACAACAGGAACGCGCACATTTCAGTCGTGTATGACCGCGGCTGGGCCATCCACAGGTGAAATGAAGTAGGTTAAAACATTGCAACTAGTCATCCATTGACGAACCACACGCAAAGGAAAACGAAAATAAATTTCCTCCAATCTCCATGAATCACTTCGCGGCATCGAGCCACGAATACGAAATTAGATTGCATGTGAATAAAACACCGTAAAACAACATCGGAACATCATTTCATCGTCACGTTGGTTGAAAGGCAAAGAATTAAAAAGTATAATCGATACAGTAGTTCTACAATGTGAAAATTTTTTTTTACACTATTCAAACAAACTACATAAGTCTCTTAACTGGAGAGGTCTAAATTCCATTACATCTGAATATACATATTCAAAGAAGATGTATCACGTAGTAGCTACGTACTCTACGAAAGTTGGAAGTTCTTGAAGTTAGATACAGGAGTATCGACACGGGCTAGTATAATGTGTGCCACCTTAGCTGTGTGCAATAATAATAATTACGTGACCTATGTCTGTATCTTGCTCTATTATGACAATAGACATACATATATCTACAACATCATAGCATATACGATTCGGCAACTAAAACTGTAATAGCTATCTTGAATACACATAAATCTAATTTTAATGTTAAACTAAACTATTATTGTTGATAGTATCAGGCATTACATTGCGGAAATTCATTGTTATTAAATTAGTACCTATTAATTTACTTTGCAACAATCCGCAAGCACAATGTATGATGGTTTATATTTCTATACATGCATTGAACCTCCCTCCCTACCACGAAAGAAAACATGCATTTGTGAAAAAAAGTATATACTAACATATACATACTATCACCAACACGTGTTTCGCTCCGAAACGGAGCATCCTCAGACTAGGGTAAGTGCTTTGAACCACTTTGCGGCTAACACTCGTAGTCTACCAATAAATACTAATTTGATAAACTATTATTATATCTATAAAAATCGAGTAACGATCATATACAATTAGTAAACAAGTGAACTAATCGCATCGATCATAATCGCGCGTTTATCGTGATACATTGTTATCGCGTACTATTTACTACCTTAGGACAAAGTCCCAAAGCTTCATTATTGTATCGATATTTTATTACCTTATACATCTTAAACGGTAGGCACACTTTCGATTCGTAATACGAATCTTAACCATTAAAACAAATGTCTCGTGGTAAAAAAATACTATGGAGTAGCAAATTTAGCACGGCGCGGCGTTTAAACACTTTCCACAATCGACGGCTTGTCCACTAAAAGTTAAATTTAGTACGTGACAAAAATCTTCCGTTCATAAGATACTTTTTCAGGTAAATAGTGATATAAAAAGAGCAGGAGAAACTATTTCATTGTTTATATAGTCAAAATGGTTCCACTCAATAGTTTTAACTTATGTAGCAATAAAATCTGCCTATCCGAGCGAAACGTAAGGCAATTTTGTAAGACGCATCCACGATTAAAACAAGGAATGACATCAAAGACCACCATATCTCCTATGTCGTCTCATTAAGTGTAGTATAAATCAATGTCACTGTCTTAATTTGTAGGCATTAACCGAACAGCTCGTGGGTCAAGCAAAGCGAGGACATGAGAGTTGAATGGTAATTGGGTTTTGAGAATCTTCAGAGTAATACTCTTCGAAGATTAATATACGTGGATGTTTTGGTTATCGAATATCACAACACCGTGTTTACCACTTAATCTTATCCCATCAAGGCGAATACTATTACTCATTACAATTTGTTCAAATATCTAAAATATATCGAGAACATTCTTTTGGAAGAACAAATCGTAGTGGTTCATTCTTGTATTCTGAGCTAGGTTGTTTAGAGGTTATTTACTTCCTCTAGGCCCCCGTAAGTGTTGCTGGTCCGGAACACATTCAATTCGGACTATAAGAGCTTTATTGTATAAAGTTATCGGTACCACATACGGTGGATGTAGTAGAAACATCAGTTGAGACAGTTGAGATAGAACAACTCAAACCATGTCGCTATATTGATAGGATACACAAAGCAAGTTTACACATACTAGAAGTTCGCGACTAGTAGCGTCTCTCCCACAATCTAATCTGTGATCGGCCAAGAATAAACACGGCATGCGGGAGCGTCGACCTCGTCGCAGTTGCATCAATTCAGATTAATTGTTGCCACAGTCGGTCAACTGTTTATTTCGTTCGCGTTTGATGTGAGAAAAACGCCTTCCCTTTGAAATGTTTACGGATGTTTAGGGCTTCAGGGTTGTCTACTTTGCTTTTTGTCCGACTACAACACACAACTGCCAACTATAGACCTCTAGTTTTTTTCCTGCTAGTAATAAACTTAAACTTAACTCTATCAGGATTTTATGGTCTTAGCCATTTGTTTAGTATCGAGCGAATCGTTATAAAGAAAGTCAAAAAATGTAACTTGATAATTATTCAGCGATAAAGAGAGAAAGTAGTATTCAACCCGGATGCCCGAAAATACAAGGTTAAAACTTACTCCTTGAGAAGCTGCCTCCGAGAGACAAATAAAGCTATGTTGGTTTACTGATTGAAATGCAGCAATAAAGTAGACAAATGTTTAAGCAAGGTAATACTTAAATAGATCTCTCACCAAGCGTTGAACCTTAACACATCCAAGAGCGCGTAAAGTTGCTTAATTCAATGAATCTGACATTTGTTGAAATTATATAGTTACTCGTAGTAACAACCTGCCAACCCTATTAAGAACAGCGTAGGTATATTTCAGCTGCATTATGGTTGTAAGTTTCTCCGACACTGCAACAAGTTTCACTCGAGCGAGAACTATAAACATTTAACTGGAACGGAACTCTTACCGCTGGTGGTCAAAAACAAACGATTAAAAGTTACAAAAATTAGGCATCAAAGGAATTTCAATCGATAAAATGGTCACACGGATTTAATAAAAACCAACCTAGCGTTATGATACCCGCGCGTGTGTGTGTGTGTGTGTGTGTGTGTGTAGTGGTTGAGAACGTGACTGAGTGTATATAATAGAGGATTCTGTGTTTGGCAAGTTCTTGCCAGGACGTTGGAGGTGGTGAATCTCAGGAGTCTTAACGGTTTGTAATTTCAAGAAATATTGTACACCGCGTGATGTTTGTTTGATGTACAGAAAAATAAATGAACATGTTATATTTACACTACATAACAATCAAGTTCCAAAAAGCAGTGCATTTTAATATATGTTTGACAACAATCCTTAATGATGGTAAGCGGTGATGAAGTCTATGGTATAGAACACTGTAACTTATACTCGTATAGCCAATACGCTTTCTTGAAGACTCCTATGTCATAAGTAGACTTGAACACTGACTATAATATAATAATAATAAATAAATAACACTCTCTTATTTGCCAATGCGAAGTTAACGCCGACGAGACGACCGTGAAGTGTTCAGTCTGTACGTTTACTGGTTATTAACATGAAAAACTATTACATATTATGTACATATACATCATATCTATATGCCAAACCGATAATAACATAACGCCGCAACGGCTTCAATGAACACTTCACACCTCTGAGTGAACGTGACCACAATCGTTTTTGCGGTTAACTACGTTATACGTGAACACAAAAACTAATAATTTATTTATACATAATCGTAAGGGATGATGTCCCGTGATTGATTTATCATGAATTTCATCACAGATTCATAACCACTAAAGCTAGGAAAACACTACATGTGTATCTTCTTACGTGTTTAGATGAAATGCATTTTTTTTATTGAAATGAAAACAGGAAATGATTTTTAAAACGAAAGGTTTCTTTTTTTAATTCATTCGAAGGCTTTCATTTAATCCATTATCCCAACTTATTAGCGTCATTGTAACTCGTTAATCTGATTGACACAGATTCGAATATACGGTTTAAATAAAATGTCGTGGCATTCTGTATACGGTTAGACTCCCACATCAATGAATTACCAATCTGTGTTTGATGTGTGAGATGTGACATTGAGCCCGTATAAAGCAACGAGAAAAATATTTAACATGCTCTACCATCGAGTGCGCTAAACATATGCATGCCCTTCTACACATTTCGCAGTCTAGTTTGCGTAGTTTATTGTTGTGACACAAAAATCGACACAGTACGGGGATTGCCACGAAAGGCAACGCGAGGCGAAACTATCCATACTTATTTGATGAGGATTCACGAATGCCGAGATCACNTTTTTGTTTTACTAGCGCTTCTTTCACTTACTGTCTTAGGTCGCAAGTGCACTCATTTCTATGATGGAGTGTTTGATGCGGAAACAGCCTATTTTAGTACGCATTTATCATATAAGATACACTATCGAGCACACAACACATGACGGTGCGGTGGTGTATTTGAAAACATACCGAGTTAATGAAATAGGGCTAGCGATTCACACCATGCCACGCCTCGCCAGTGTATTTCTTGCATTAGTAAAAAAAAAATCATTAGTTTTCGTCTGTCAACATCACGAATTTTTGGTGCGACCATTCCAACACTTCCATGACTTCGACATATATATATATATATATATGTGTGTAGCTCATACTTAGTTCAAAAGGATTCTACTATCAACAGTTCAAAAATCCTCTTATTTATCATGCAGAGGTCGAATTACATGTTACCTGACTCACTAACACATGATAATTTTAATATAGCACGCGATTTGTACTCGGCTACTTAGCCATGTGTGATCCCACACAAGTAGGATGACCATAATTTAAGATAATAAAACTCTTTTTTACTTATGTTAAGTGGCTGTTGCTACCGAGGGAGTATGTAAACTTTAATATGAACACATCCGAATCGCACAATAATCTTCCAACTAAACAAGAAAAGAAAAATATTCAATAAGGCTTTATCGCGGACAAATATAACAAAATTTTCAATAATTATATTCAATGTGCATATTCTGCTGTTATATCTTTCTTGTGAGCCAATTTACTAAATCTCTCACAAAAATCTCTAGCGAAACTGATGCAAGACCTTGTCTGAGAAAAAACTTGGCATGTCCTAGAAGACTGTAATGCTCTGTGACCCTACACGCGACCATACTCGTATGTACCTTTGAATCTGTAATCCAATACTGACAAGTCAATGTTAGAAGCCGTATATTATGACAGAACACGTATATGCACTGGTAGCTGGCACCTACTTAAGGAATTTAAGCGGATACCGAGACGCTTAGTTAAAACCATTCAAGTGATGCTTGGGATAGGTCAGTGTTCTTTAGACGAATCAAATAATCCATAGCTATTTATATAGATAGACATATATGCTCCAGATTAACTCCCCTTACTTATATATATTTCATTACCACCTTCCTACTATAACCGATTTATCGGAATTTTATGTCAGATTTTATTAAACATTCAACCATAACTTTTATAATAATGAATCAACAAAAAAATATGGACTTGTAAGGTACGTAGTATTATTATGGAAATCATAACAAAGATATGTTTCCTGGAATCCATTCCCACTTAGACAAAAAAAAAAAACAAATAAAACAGTAAAATCGAACTAAGTTAGTTAATTGAATTAAGTTTCAAGTGATTCCGTCCGGTTAGGATAACCAGACGAAAAAAAAAAAAACTTCCTTAACTTCTATCATATATTTGTGTAGAAAGCCGACTATTGATCTTGCAGGTGGCTGTTGTTACGTCGACAACAAATATAACAAAAGTTTACATTATTCTATATCGCTGACATTTTCGGTTAGAAATTTGGGTAAGCGCCAACATCCTGACATTTCACGCCAAATTCTGATGTCTGGTTATCCTACATACGATAGATTCTGAGAAAACGGAGTTTGACGGACGTACAGAGAGACACGCAAGTTTTTATCGCATATACTTTAAAAAAGTATTATTCCGTCGCGAAATATGATTTAAATCCAAACAGAATAATTCTAGTTAAAGTTTGTCTAATATAATAAGGTCGGCATCATTTAAAAACTTTCGGCAATTAACGTCGCACAATAAGTGATTGATAAGCGATCTAGCAAGAAAAAAAACATTTTAAGAGGTCGCTACGTTATCTATATCGGGAACGTGGTTCGACCTTCGTTTAAATTAACATGTGATATTGTCGCTTAGTCAAACAAGATCTTCCCTTCACCTACTTCAGTGGCTGTTGATCTAGAACAAGCTGTTTAATTTCAAACATTATGCTGTTAATGTAACCGTATGTTTTTATATCGCAACAATTTTACGTACAACAAATTATACTAAAATAAGGCTGCTGCTACTTATCTCCAAATTCTACAGTAAAGTATAATAAATTATCAGTTTCAGGCAACTTTGCCTCTTGGTTTGAACATTTCGGCGGAGTGACATTTCCAACTGAGGCGCTTCATCTTTGCTTTAAAGAGTATCGACTTTGATACAAATATATCTTTTATTGGACACAAGCATTGTAGCAATACACAATATATAATAATAAATTATAAATAATAAATCAGAAGGCGGTCTTATCGTTGACACCATTCTTTTCCTTTTGTGAATAAAATTACTTATAAAAGTGACAAATGAGGAACATGGGTGCGCACAACCATAATAGCTATAAAATTAATCAATAATAACGAGAAACTTTAAACATAATAATTACAAGAACATGTAATAATATATATGTAGGAACGGAAATATAACGTTCATAAATATATATACACACATTCAAAATACATTTATAGATTATTTTTTATTTAAGGGGTGGTTATTGATAGTTATGTATAATTATACGTAACGATAACGTACGTATCGAAAACGATAAAACATACCAACTTACTTCAGTATAATTAATAAATTACCATGAAAGAGACTTTTGATGTTAGGTACACTGAATTCCCGCTTACTACTGCAACGTTTGCTAGTATTTAACCATTTATATCCCGGTGATATCAAGAGGACTTAATACTGAGGACTTAATCTGTTACTCTCAATATAAATTTAAACGTCAAAGATTCATAACCACCTTTTGGTTTTTTTACAATATACATACATATCTTATACCATCCATGGAAATTACGACGATCAAATCTGCATGCCGGTAAAGCGTTATTCCTCCAAATAAAATCAACCATCAAATGTTTTTAACTATTCCAATTGCCAGATTAGATAATTAATTGTCCTTGGGCAGGGTAATGTGACCACTTATAACATCGCTATATGAACGAGTGTTCTATTGACATAAAAAAACAATCTAAAATACAAAACTAATTATAAACGTTAACTAACCGTTCGGAAACACTTATGTTGGCGGCTCGATGTAAAAGATTTATTTATCATCGACCAAAGACGTGCCTGACGGAAGAAAGCTACAGTTACCTGATTGAATAGTGAAATTTTACAGCATTGATACTAATACTTTAATATTTACACAACGGAAACTTTCGAAGGCAGCATTAACGGAAACTTTCGTAGCTAAACTCAACTACTGTGATCGGGGGTTGGATAGGTGAGCATTTGTGAGAAAAGTATCATGCAGCATTTCCCTGCTTGGGAAAGTTGTTTGATTTGTCAATCCCAGTTATCTTTAGGAAGTAGTAATCAAACTTTGTCTTGTTGATATTTGAATCCAATACGCGGGTTGGTCTCTTCTCTGCCGGCCTGTTCGATAGTAAATGTGAGACCCCTTGCCCTCGACTACTGACCTGTAATAGTCAATGCAAGTAAAAAGTAAATTCAGAAATGTATATCATTAACTATTCATTCATAACACTTACAGAACCCACCTGCGTGTGTGATATTCACTCATAATATACATGAAAACCTATAGGAATGTCACAAGTCAAAGGAAATAAGGGAAAGAAACAATTAACTAATATTATGGTTAACCAAAAAACCGCCTTCGATTCTATGTCAATCAAACCACAATCAAATTATCAAACACCCTAGCAATAGTCACCTATCCAATAACCGACCAACCACCGTATTGCTTAACGTGGGTAGGGAGGGATACGTACAATTCGATGCCTTTTTCGATAGGTTGAGGTTCATTATACATGCGCTCGATGCACATTTTGAAAGCTGTTCTACCTTTTTAATAATCTTACAAAACAATGAAATTACGTCATCATCAAAAGTAAAACGAAACGTCTCGCTCGTACTTCATCAGAAAGAGAAGGACACAGTATTAGACAACTTGACGAAGAGTAATGCAATGATGACAATACAGTAAATTATTTACAATTGCGACTTAACGACATTGCCATTTATGCTTTTATAGCAAAAGTAAGGTCGGGTACAGTCAAATACAGATGTGGTAAAAATTGTAATATTCAGTATTTATAGTAAAAAAAAATGAAACAGTAAATATTATTTTAATTTAAATGAATGACAAATATGTGCCTGTAAATTTATACGTACGAATATGACAATTTATTATTTATTTATTTTACACATAATTATTATTTTAATGCAATATATCGCCCTCTTATATTTATAATTAAATTCAAATAGAACGTAATTGATTTGCGTTTTCTGAACATATAAAAAAAGTCAATAAAACTGACTTTCTTTTACAAATATATGTTAATTTACAGGACCTGTTTACCCACGAACTACATCCACAATGTGTTTACGTTTAATCTTGCGATCAAACAGAATTACTTGCAGCCCATGACAAGACACAAGACAAGTGGAGTGCATGATGTAAACGGCGACAGACATTGCACAGGCCGTGTTCACTTTACACTAGGGATGTTATGGATATGAAATTTCGGATCTGGATATGGATACGGACATATGAATAATATTTTTACCGGTTTTGAGTACAGTTATGGATATGAAAATATTTCGGATTATCCAATTGTTTCGGATAATTTCGGTTACGGATATTAGACGATTTACGACTTGGAAAACAACAACAGAGCAGTAATAGTAAACACACAACAATAACAGTTTGACTTTATTTCTAATTATAATTATTTTGTAGTATTATAATCACAGAAAAAAGAATAGCCTTAAAAATTTTATAATAAAAATTGTCTTAAAATTGTAACGACGCGGCTAGTGTATCGGTTCGGCCGGTGAAAATCTGTCAAAACTTTTCTATCGGATTCGGTTACGGTTACGGATATATTTTTATTTCGGATATCCGTAAGCTCCATAACATCCCTGCTTTACAGCATGTGTGTAATATTTACATCTTATCCTCATATATTATACTTTATTTAACTTCATATCGCGTTTGTAGTACTGACATAAGAAAAATGAAAAAAATGGTTTTTTATTTTTTTTACCCGTATATTCAATAACCTTAACATTAATTTATCTGATATGAAATTAATGAACGAAGAAATTTATTTCACGCGAAATTATGAGCACTACAACAAACAAATGAATAATAATAATACAAAAGAATAGAAAGCATTAATTTTGCTGTAGTTACCCGCATAGCGGGTAAAGTTGCATTAAAAGACATTCGTTGATTTTCAGTGCAACCAATTCAGACCGAAAGCTTCTACTGTAGTTTAAAATGATAAGTTTAATAATAATTACAAAGAAGGTATTGTCTTTACTAAAAAAAAATACAATTTATACGTTTTTTGAAACATATTAGCTATAGCTATTGTTTTCAGATTGCGTAATGGATGAAGACGATTATTCCAAAATTGAGTTACGCAATATTTGTAGCCATCACGAAATGCCGCGACAAAACGCGTAGGGTAAGTGAACAAAAACTGGACGCCCGTGCGTTATGTATAATTTATGCTGACGTTTGTAATCTGTATGATGTCTTTTATAAGTATATAATCAATACGCAAACTGAAGCACTTCAGACTTGTAGATACGTAACAATAAAACGAGTATATTTTCAATAAAGTGTTGGCTAAATCGGAACTCGTAAGCCAAATCGGCGTACCAAATTTATTAATAATCAAATACTACGGTGTAAGTTTCAATTTTATAATACGATGTGATCGGTCTAACAATATTAGTGTGACAATTTTGTTTAAAACGGTTTTTGCGTTTCACCAATTCCATCTGATGGTAACTGGCAATGTAGTAATGGTTAATAAAGTAAAGTAAAGAAAACATCTGTCACCGCAACCTGCAACATTGTAGCGTTTGGTTTACAAAAGATAAATAACAATACACTTTTCCTGTCGAACGTACCTGAAACGAGGAAGCAATTCAAGGCTGTATTGGTTACCATTTAATGAACAAAATAATCAACACGTAATCAAAGTGGCATCCATCTATTCATCATCATTTGATTATAAATAGTAAATTGGTAATGAATCTGATATCCAAAAAAATATAATTGTGGTCCGGTTTCAGGTTGATTGGGTTTCGAATATCATGTTGCAACAGGTAGACTGTGCGCCTGTTTAAGACCTGTTTTTATATAAATAGTTACTTGATTTTACCAATAATATCGTCCACGAAAATTTTTTATTGTCATTCAGGATATCACCGAACATATTTATTTAATACGAAAAGATTCAATATTACCTACAGATTCACCTCGATGTGTCAGTCTAGCCACTACGTACAATTCATATTTCAATGCTCGATACAATACAATAATGTCAGTCATACGATTATAACTTACGACTAGTAAATCCGCCCTCGCTCCGCTTCAGAAAACGTCCGCCTTACGTTTAAAAATAACACCCGAAGTGTTTAGGAAATTTTTTTTCACTTCTGACTACTTACTTACTTTTACTACCAAATTAGAAACATTAATTTATTATAACAGCTGCAAACAGGCAGTCAAATTTTATTTACTGATCACAATTTCCCAGGATAAAACAGATCCATTTCCCACGATAAAACTATCCTAATTTATTCAAGTATCATCCAAATTTATTTAGTTGCCTTAGGTCATACACGGTCAAGACAGACACATATAATCAAAAAAAAAAACATGTTTTGACCTTAACATTTATAACAAAGTCTACCTACATTAAAATTTTCAAAAAATATTCTATGTACAGACTTGACCACATTACAATTTGATTAATAGTCATCATCATTATCTCGGCCGAACACCGCCCACTGCTGGGCATAGGCCTCGCCCAAGGATCTCCACAACGATCGGTCCTGCGCTGCCCTCATCCAGTGGCAACCCGCGACTAAATATTAAATAATATTATTAATAGTATAATAATCATAAACGTTTACACACTCACAACCCCCACTAGGATTCCCTGTGTTGCGGGTGGCACGGACATACACAAATATCACATCACAAACACCCACGACCCGAGAACAAACATTTATCTGTCACATAAATGTCTGCAGTATAGCTTAATGTGATTAAAATGAACAATAAATAACAAAATTACTGACAAAAGTTCTAGTTAATAGGATAGAGTGTAAGTGTTGGATGGCGTGAAGCAGAGATAAGGTTTTCATTGCAATCCTGCACGATTTTAATGTTAACATGGCACTTTTTGAGTTTTTTGCAGTTGATTGGTGACGCCCAGTTACAACTTTATAATCTATCTATGCATATAATAAAATTCTAACTGATCGCTTTCTGTACATTAAGGATATAGGAGAAAAACCACTATGAGGGGCCTTTATTAACACAATAGACCCCAAAACAATATTTGTTAGAGTTTTTGTCTGTTTGTCTGTGCTTTTGTGCGCGCTAATCTCAGAAACGGCTTAACCGATTACGTTCTAGTTTTATGTATTTCAGTAAGTAAGTAATAAATTAATACTTAAAGTTCGTTTAGTTTAAATCTATCCATATATTAAAAAAAAGTTATAAATTAATATATGTATTTCTAATTCATAGAACGAGAAAAACCCAGTCTAAAACAATTCAAGTGCTGTTTCTAACTGTAAGGAAGTTTTTCTACGGTTCGAGACTGAGTGCTGAGACATTTAATGTTCATGTAACTTTAAAACGCCCTGACTGATTCAAATAATACACATATTACGATATTTTTGTTTTTTCAAGAAAATGGTTCATAGACTCGAGTACGTAGAAAACCGATGGGCGACACGATGATTTAAGTAACTTATAAATATTTCTAAACCGGGATTTTTCATATTCAAATCAATAGCAGAACAACGTTTGCCGAACCAGCTAGAAGTCATAAAAAACAGCTAGAGAGGCACGGCTACTGAATTAGTTGTTTTAATATTTCCGCGTAAAGCATTTCTTATGTCGATTGTACCTGAAACGAGGAAGCTAGTCGAGGCTTCAAAGGTTCACGTACAATTAACCAAATGGTCGGCTCGTCATCGAGACGCAATTATAACGTTAATTACGAGGTGATTACCGAAGACGTTCCGGTTAGAATAACGTGAATTACAGTGGAGTTTTACGCGCAACGGGGACGAAATAGAAAGGGAAGATATCGATGAAAATATGAATGGACCGCGTGAATGGCGATAATACTATTACTCTGTTGTAACTACAACTATAACACCAGGAGCACAGAACGGATATTATACTAAACCACTAAGGAGACAAACACGAGAGGCCTCTTACGTTTATTTATGGTAGAATCACATGCATACTATTCTCTGACATAAAGAACGTAGCTTCGAGTGCTCTTATCTTTTCGTTTTGTTAAATGAATGACGTTGCGTCTCAGTCTTCAAGGCAACGATACTTACGTGACCGAACAGGACAGGAGTCTTATTTTGTTGTAGGTTCTATTTGCAAGTGGCAAATTAACACCTGATGGACAGCGTACACTTTAAACTTCTACATACGTCGTGAAAAAAATCTTATCAATCAACATGACCCGCCTCATAAGAAGCGGTCACCGCCGTCCACGAAAGTATCACGCACCAAATGCATCACGCGCTGCCATATAAGAGGCAGCGTAGTATTAGTGTCGTTTATTATTATATGTATAATACATAATAAGTAATATAATAATAATAAACCGTGATTATATTGCAACGTCGTTTTTGACAAACAATACGCCTTTCCATAGACACCTTTAAACCATGGCCCGTCGACTTATTATCGGCTATATCCATAAAAAACATAAGTTGTAGTGGTATTCTTTATGTAGTGGATGACACTTGATGTTAATACAGTTTTCTCAAATATTAATTCATTAATTACATGTAATTAATGAATTTTACTTTTATATGATATAAATTTATATACATATTTAAATTAAGTGCAATTATTTAATTAAAAGTAACTGAAATAAAAATAAATTGTAGGAATTTAATTTAATTTTTTTTTATATATTATTTGTTGTTACTATAATAAATACTACTACATTACATAACTGGCAAAATGGAAACCATGTGCGAATAATTGATTAACACACCTGTCTGGTACGAATTAATTGGTCAATAACAATTCTTCAATATGAATGATTTACAAATATATAACAATTTCTGCGAAATCGTAACGTCCAATGATATTTTTATCGCGCACGTTGTATTTTATCCAACATTTACATAGTTCAACAAAGTAAAAATTTAACAGTTTTGCGACGTATGTTTACCATTAGTTACAACATACCATACCATACCATACAAAGCACGGAAAGCGCAGACTCGCAACGTTATCGCATAACATAATATTGTTAGAAACAAATAGCCATTTTATATATTTATTTAGTTATTTATAAAATCCATGTAAAAAACTAATGAAAAGTAATGATCAACATTCGTAGCTTTTAAACAAAATTAAATTTTTAAAATATATATGTCCCTCATTATTAGCCTTTCATTGATACGTTAGTTAATTTATAATACAAGGATAGACACACGATAGATTCTACGAGGTTTTCGTGCTTCTCCTTCCTAATGGTTGCCTCGCGTTGTTTCCAACACCAAAACAAGTGATAATACATTTGAAAAATGAACCACATTATAAAAATAGTTGTGAGTGGTAGATTCGAACCTAGGTATACCCGTGTAGAAGAAACCAATTTTCTAACCAGTAAGCTATCACCGAAAGGAAATTATAACACAAGTAACTAACGGACAGTAAAGGCATTGAATATCCACGGCGATTGCCCAAAGAGACCAATTTGCGAGCAGATACCATCATTACTTCCAGTTACGAGTAATTTTTCGCTCTGTTGACCACAACCGGATGTTTAGATACATACATACAAACACACACAAATACCAACTTTATTCATTGCCTGTCAAGGAACACATTAACTATGTCGACATCTGGTTTTATATCTAATCGCATTATCGAAATACGCGTTTTTCCGTGAAATTTGCATTCGTAATGCTTTCAAAGAAAACAAAAGATGTTCCATATCTTTTCACCTATCTCCTTTTGCCTAAAATAATGACTTCCAAGGCGTTAGCAAGTGGGCTCTCTGCTAGAAACTGGTGTCTGATCTTTGAAATTGTAAAGGGTTGAAGCGTACTCCGCCATACTGATCTAGTGTAGACACTTTACAACCAGGTACGTCAACTATAGTATCGGAAAAATAGGACTGAACACCTACGCATATTAGAAGTCATCAGTAAGTGGCTCCATCGCCTTTTAGAACATAATAATGAGTATTCATTCACACAAAATTAGATAGTGGTGGTGGTGGCTCCACGTTCGATAGGTTTGAACCTATTAGCAGTTCAAATAGGGCACGGTGTCTCGTCATGATTGAAATGTGATAAAGTCTACTCCACCATCTATAGCCATCCTTTTTGCATTGAGCAAGCAGACATGCAGGCTGGTCATCATTATTATTATTAACAGTTAAATATTTTTCTACTGATGAATATGTTAGAGTAACCTCTTCTATGAAAGTTGTTACCTGACATACTATCTGTCAATCTAGTATATACACAACGTCAAAAGTCAATCGATAAGGACAATGTAGGACGTAGGAGCTATATCCATCCATAATAGATTTTGCCAACTATGCAGATAACCTTTGTTCGTCAACGGATTTCATCGTTACCAATTCAGCCCGTCCGAAATACCGAACATAACTGAAAAGCTACTTGGACAAATAATAGCGCGCTGGATAGTTTGTAGGTATATATAGTCTCGGAGAGCCGAACATTAGCTTGACGTAAATTGACAGGATCACCTGTCATTAATATGTCAATTGTCACCAATCAAGAATTGCCTTCGCCTCGACGTGACCATGATCCACGTAATTAGGTTGAAATATCGCTGTGTAATATAGAAAAAATAACCACGTATTACAGTTCTACTATATAAAGCTCGTGATGATATAAATATAAAATAATTTATAAGGTGCAAACGTTCTTAGTTGAAGAGAGTAAAGAAATATCAGACCGTCTTAAAACGGTTTAAAGTCTGGGGTTAAAAGGAAAATGGTAGCTTATAGACCACCTCGAAACATGATCATGAGGCAATAAACTAAGATTATACCGATGCTTTCGCATGAGAACCTGAAGCCGATGCCGATCGTCACATGTGTTGGGCAGACACCGAAGGACTAAAGATAAAACATCTTTTAAAGATTTCTCCCAAACAATAATAGAATAGTACAAGTATGAATGAATGTGGATGCCAGTACTATCCACAGGAAACTATCTAAGATTATTGGATATAATGATAAGTATTATAACCCTCAGAACTTGCAACCCATTTTTTATCAACTTTGAACTAGGTTGGGGTAATGTTTCAGATTGGCTAAAGGCGCTAAACGTTTAAAAAATATTTTGGTATATATTACAAGGTCAAGGGTTAAAACGTGAACTGACCTCAAAGCGCTTCCTTGCTCCCTCACGTCGACTCCATTAATCTGGTCATCACTTCGAGTTTGCAAGCCGGACATTTTCCACCAATCAGAGCGCACAAATCGCGCCTCTCCGCCAATCGGTGGACCGATCACGTCATCCCGGCTCGCGTCGACCAATCAGCGTCATGGATCATCACTGTAAACAGTTGGAAATTTAAAATTCGTCTCACGCTCAAGATAAACTTATAAGGCGGTAACAGTACGAAGTTATGAACTGAATGTCCGTTATGTAACAGTTAATTCGTGACACTTTACTTAACTTTAATATAATAACGGTCGTTGTTTTTTATGTGACCTCGTTATGCTTATTGTAAAAAAAATATATGGGGTTTTCAATGTCAAATTACAAATTAAGTACTAGTTACAACGTACACGTGTATCGTGTATATAGTTTTGGATATATGGTAATCGTTCATCGGGCTAAATTATGTTATATGAAGATTTATTCATTGATTTCAAGCGAACTGGTGTAAAATATAATTCCAAAACTATTATACGAAGATATATTTCAATTTCGCTAAGGATTACATACACATTCGGGTTTTTAATTACAAACCGATTTTACAAATGCTAGTTCGATTCAGCAATTTAGGAGCGTTCAAAATCTACTATCTCTTTTTACGGTATAAAATTTACTATGGTGGTTCTTTATTCAGAGATATGACAATAATATATTGTTTTCTAAATATATGTCTAATTTAAAATATTTAAAACACCACTTAAAAGAAAAAAAACAGGTAAACATGAAGCGCCTGACGACAAAAATAGCACATTTCGTGCGGATACAAATTGAAATCATAACTATGTTATTCGAATCATGAATAACTGAATAATAAATGAATTATTCGAAGCGAAAAAAAATATCCAACAACGAAACAAAATTTTCAAATATATAATTTTTATGATATTAATTTTAAGTAACATTGGAGACATTTTAATATAAAATATATGAAAATCTTCATTAGCTAACCGATCGATTATCGGCCAAAAAATGGGCACTAAGTTTATAACGCTAATTAACCGACCAATAAACAAAACATAAATCCCAGTTTATTTATTACATAAATTCTCATTGGTACGGTCGAACCGGCCCGATCTACGCGTTAAATCATCCCATTGTACTGATTTATTAATATTGCTTTTTATTAATAATTACGCTGAGCTATTTTAGACCTTATTGCAAGGTGATAAGTTCTGTTATATTTTCATTGAATAAAACTTTCCGTTTTATATGTCCCTTTATGTCCACAGAAGGATAATAATGACGCAAATGAGACTTGATTAAATTGAACTTATTTCAATTTGTTATTGTAGGCAATGTTTGTCATCACGCAGAAACGAAATACTTTATATAAACGAATACACGCAAACGATTTGTTCACATAACATATTAATATGTGTAACAAAAATAACGACTTCAATTTGAAGAAGGTGAAATTCATCGTTTCATCTTTTTTCATACTTAGGAGTGGTATATTTCTGTATTTCTTCAAATTTAAATGGGACCAAACAGGAAGTATAACCTCTAAAATAAAAAAATAATTTTACAAAACCATTATTAAATAACAAAAGTTATTAAATAAGAAGCGAAGTGACAAACTCTCCTCTTATATTGAAGTAGGTTAAAAAAACTGTATGTGTGCATACGAAAAGGCACGAGTATGCGCGTTCTTTAGTGTTTCCTTTAACGACAGGTATGTATGTCCACCCAAGACGTATAGTTGTACTGAACATATAAGTCCTGAGTACCAGGAAAAGTTCTTCATCGACTGACTTGACACATCTGACAAAAATCTCGATCGTATTTACATTATGGAACAAGATGTTCTCAGGCTGTGTCTAAACTAGATTTTCTTAGTACAGCCTTTGTATTCGAACCATGCGAAATATATGAGTGATGCTGCAATTTTATCTCACCCATACCAACATACACGCAACTTCACGCAAGTGATCTTAAAAAGCTTTCAGTTATTATGAGATATAATAAGTCCTAATAAAAGAAGCAATAACTTTCTTGTTGACACCAAATTGTTTTTGACATTTTTATGTTCATCATAGACCGAAATTAAATTGAATCTGTAACTATTAATTAAGTAACACAGACGGACGCCGTAATTGCGTAACTTTTGTTAATGTGGGCTTATATGAGGTGGCTTACTAAAAACAATTGCAACACCTACTATGATCTTATTTAAAGAGTAACACAAACAAAACTCGTAAATTGATTAATGAAGTCCGTACGCAATACGTTTGTTCAAGCACTTCGCGCCCGCGCCGCTTGTTGGCCACTATTGCCACAGCTCACTGAGGAGTCAGTGTGTTTGTTGCGCAACATACATTAGCACAACTATGATTCAACACAGAAGACTCCTTGAGAGTATGCGAGAGGTTTATGAAGAAACATATTTATATATACCTATACACTGTTTATAAGCAGTGTTAGATTATACAATGTCACGATGCGTGCGCGCAGCGGTAACGCTC
Source organism: Megathymus violae (assembly GCA_003671415.1). Taxonomy (NCBI): domain Eukaryota; kingdom Metazoa; phylum Arthropoda; class Insecta; order Lepidoptera; family Hesperiidae; genus Megathymus; species Megathymus violae. The sequence continues at coordinate 6,392,465 of PDGT01000002.1, forward strand.
GTGAATGCTACAAAATCTCTTACGTCGCTGAATGCGTATCGGGTTTTTTGATGAGCAAATAATTAAGTTATCGATGCAGTTGCTTCCTGCTCAAAAACACTATAACTATAGCGCATCGGCCATTAAAATGATGGCAGCCCCTATCTTAACCAGTAGTAGTAACGAGAGCAAGTTAAGAACCAGGGTGATTTACCGCTTCGTGCATGGCCAGTACTGATTGTGTAATGTCCCTGGTATTAGAGATGGTAAGCGGATCATTCAAAACTAATTTAATCCTTCCTTATACATAGAAGCGTAGCAAACGGGTGCGTATACTTCCAAATTAGTCCCCAGACTTTTGGATAATTAAAAATTTTTGCTTGGACGCTATGGTTAGCAATATATTCTTCATAAATTAGCTTAGCCTTCCATAAATTAGCATTATTTTGTGTTGTTTAAAAATTACAACCTATACATTTATGATCTATGGATATAACTTCTTGTGAGTCATTATAGTTTAATCAGTTGTTGTTTTAAAAAAAAATGTGATGGCAAAAGAAACCAATGCTATTGGATATTAACGGGGCATAGTACGTGTAGAATCTAGATGTTTGATGAAACATTGTGTAACGCTTTGAGCTTCAGTTGTAGGGAGATACTATTCTTCTACAGTGGGACACTAGTGATGGACCTTGTTGACAGTTCCCGAAACAATCGCTACAATTTTTTATCAAGTGTTTTATAATTGATTAATGTTTACTGCAAGAACCAGAATTATTCCATCTCTGTCTATCTATACTACTATATAAATCGAGTTGCGATTTTCGTGTAGTTTCGAGATAACTCATAAACGGCTTGACCGACCTTAATGAAAATTGGTACGTAGTGAGAACACGTGATTACGCTATATAAAATATCAATAAACCTAATGATATATAATTAAGGCAAAAAAAAAAATTGTTTACATATAATTAATAGTCCAACCGGAACGAAATCGGACGAGGCCGCAAGTAATCGTATAAACCCCATAAAAAACCATTAATGATTATCTTGAAATATACGCGTTTAAACAAACAAACAAAAACTTTCGTTTAACTGTATGCAGTAATATCGCAAGCTTTTTTATACTGTCAACTTTAAACCTGTATGAGCATAAATGGTATATAAAAATAATATATAAGTCACACAAACTTACCGCCTACATTTTACATTACAATTACAAACACATACCCAAGTTGAATTCTTTAAAGCCTTTAAAGTCAAAACTGACCAGTTTCCTATAAGTTCATTAGCAATTGAAATTCAACTATTGTAGTGTACTAAACAGTGTTTTGTCCTCATGTCAGTTTGTCAGTGACTTGCGCTGAACGTGTTGAAAATAGCTTGTTTGTTTGGTACAAGTATTAGTAATAAAGCGGTGGAAGAAAACTATTCGAGTTGTTCGGAGTAAATAAACTGTTAGGCTTTAAAGAAATGTTTGTACAATACGTATTATAATCATAAGAGCCATGGAAACCATCGCAATGAAGCTTGAACGGCCGTTATATAAAACTCAATATATAAAATTTAGCTTAAATATGAGTGAACTCTCATTCTTTCTTTCTTCTCATTTCCTGGCCGACAATGCATCAGTGATACCTTTAGTCTTACTCATATCCATGGGCGACGGTGACCACTTAGCATCAGGTGGCTTGTCTGCTCGTTTGTCGGCTATTTCCATTGAAAAAAAGAACATAATATGAACGTAATTATCATTTTAGCCATACAATTGTCTGCCTCCCTTTTTTGACACATCAAAGACTAAGTAAAGAATAGACCGCTGCAACCCTCTCGGTATAATGTCGTAGTGATTCCAAATGCATCATACCAGGAATGAGAGTGTAAAAAGCCTATGAATTTTAGCCCACTAAAATACCCATAATCGTTACTCCAAATACCGCGAAAGGGATGATGTACTTACTACTTCGCCGGTAAACAATGTCGTCGCATTTGTAAATATAACAAACCCTTCATACCAGAATATAGGCTTTCGTCTGATACGAAAACTAGTTTTTAAAGTCTCGAAGCAACTTGCTTCGCAGCAATATATACTTAATTGTTTTATCACTCACAAGGCACTATCGTATGTATTATTGTTGACGACTCCATAGCTCAGTTGGTAGTGAACCTGCCTGCCGAGCGAGGGGTCCCGGGTTCGATTCCCGGCCGGGGCAGACATTTATGTGACAGATTCTCTCAGATTGTTCTCGGGTCATGGGTGTTTGTGATGTCATATATGTTTATGTCCACGCCACCCGCGACACAGGGAATCCTAATGCGGGGGTGTGAGTGTGTAAACGTTTAACGTTTAAAAAAAAATTAAATATATACATATAATTTAGACACAAGTAAGCTTAAATATTTACAGCTCATCACATGGACTTTACATACACAAGACTTGAATAGCAATTTTGGCGTGACGTCAACGTGACCCAGAACGAAGCGAACTTTATTTGCTTAAAAAGAAGTCCCATTACCAGGCACACCTTTTTTTCCGCTGACTAAATATGACAGTGACATTATCAAATAATCAGTATAGTGTAGTTAACATGTTACTTTAAACGTGGTTACGACAGCTACCGTTATATGAATTTGTATGGCACTAGCACATCTAACCCAGTAAGAGATCACATTGTGAAGTTGGAGTGAGATAACCTTAATGCTTTATAGCTTAAGATACTTTAATTTAAAATACCCTTTAGGGTATGTCTACACATTCGATCAAAGTAATAGCCGTCATTTACAACTAATTAGGTAAAACTTCTAGGATAGGTACTACTGTATTATTATAAAAAAAATAATATAATAAAAAAAATATACAATTAATGACTCATGGTGTTAACTTAGAACATAAATTATACCTACCTCCGGTGGACGAAGTGACATTGTTTAGTATGAAAGTATGCTAGTATCTACAAAAGCACATACACACATGACAAACACACAAACACACACACACACACACACACCGTACCTTCAAAAACAATATCATAAGAATAATGTTTTTACTGTTACAACTGTTATTAAATGTACGACATTCATTAGTTAATTAAACAATTAACGCCTACTATAAAAACTAATACAAAAACTTTTAAGTTCCGTTAAGGCAATATTTTAAAACCGATTAACTGTTAATGGATTAATTGTTCGTTGAACTAACGCAACAATTTTTTTTTTCATAACTTAATAGTTCGAGAAGAAATGACGGAATTTTTAAAATGTACTCTTCTGAACGTACAATTATGGCGTATTTCAATAAAAAAACTTTATACAGAAATGAGCTTAAACGTCAAATTAAGCATGTAAGACGTAATTTGTTTCATTAAGTATTACTTATTGACAAATTATATTCATTGTCCCTATCTTATTTAAACGACCCCATAGCCCAGTTGGTAGTGACCCTGCCTGCCGAGCGAGGGTTCCCGGGTTTTATTTCCGGCCGGGGCAGACATTTCTGTGACAGATAAATGTTTGTTCTCGGGTCGTGGGTGTTTGTGTAACTCCATGCCACCCGCAACATAGGGAGTCCTAGTACGGAGGTGTGTGTGAAAATGTTTATTTATATAACGTTTTTTTTTTATTTATCATTATAACTGTCAACACGTAAACAACAACGCCGTTTAGATCGACCTGCAAACGCAGGGTGCAAAGCGTGCCTTATGTTAATCGACCATAGTTAGATTACCTTAAGCGGTCGGCCTTTCCTAGGTCGCTTGTGTAACTTCATAATCAATGTTTGTGAGTCACGACGTTACAGTATAATTACACCAATTTCCACCTCTTCCGTATGTATTAGCTTGTCGTGAATTTTTATGCATGTTTCCAGCGGCCCCGGACCCGCTACGCTGGACGTAACATGATCGATCCTTCCATTGCAAAACAAACCATTGTCCCGACCATATAAATATATCAGTCGTATATGATTCAGTCAAGTCTTTCAGGAGAAGGAGACGAATATCATTAACCATAATTCGATATATGTTTTTTTAATGTGAATAATTACGATTACAGTTTAGAAATGAAAAATTTATAATTAATTTAATTACAGATATTACAGATATCGGCTCCTAGCGTAGCTATGAAACATTATTAAAACAAAACAAATACTCCTATTGTGCAGATACGTTCTCAATCGGTCGAGTAGATCAAAAGTCACACGATCAATAACAGACGCAGCAGCGGTTAAATATATAAAGACAAAAATAACCCATTTACTTGAGTTTAGAGAAACGGTTTCGAATTCGGCATCCGACCGGGGAGGAAAACAGATAACTATTTATACATACATCTATAACAATGAAATATAGGATTGAGATGAGAAAAGGTGAGCGTTTTAATACGACATATGTAAATAATTAGTCCACACTACGTAATAATAATACAAGCTCACAAAGACACACCGCCACCGTATAATAAATAATAATTAATATGATAAATTAGATGTCACGATAGGAAGAATCTTAGTAACTGAGCTTCAGGATAGTGTAAACTATAAATCAAATAAGATAATCGAAAACAATGAAGTGTAACTACGTTGTGTGAACACGTAGAAATTACGAACATGTGTAATGATTGAAATTTTACTAATAAGAACAATAACCATTATATATAGTTGTAATATACGGAAACGTGGGATTGTTAAAACTTTACGAATAACCATCACATACTATTGTGTGACCTCAACCGAGTGGCCTCCTATAGCCCACTTGTGTAATTCCAATGTAAATATTAGTGTGAGTAGTGCCATGGATCGCGCGTATATATGTATATGCCAGTCAATGAAATGATTTGAGCGTATTTAATTTTTAATTGTTTACTTTTGATTGGCACACAAACTCTGCTTTATCTAATTACATATGCTAATATTATTAAGTTTTTGCAGTGACAGATTGATACTAGTAGTGATTGATAGTAGTATAAATTTGATAGACAATAAAAATATATCTAGGTCCTTTGCCCAATTGTCTTAGGAACTACCTAAACTCGGGTTGATATAGTTGATAGTACCTATCAGCCGTTACTCTGCGGAAATTCATTGTTATTAAATTAGTATTAATTTACTTTGCAACAATCCGCAAGCACATTGTATGATGGTACATATATACTTCTATACATGCATAGAACCTCCCTCTCTCCCATAAACGAAAACATGCATTTATGATAAATAAAAGTATATACCAACATACATACCGTCACCAACACGTATTTTTTTTATGTTAGTAGCCGACAAACGAATAGACGAGCCACCTGATGTTAAGTGGTCACCGTCGCCCATGGACATCAGCAAGACCAAAGGTATCACTGATGCGTTGTCGGCCAGGAAATAAGAAGGTTAGAAAGCAATTCCGAAACAGAGCATCCTCAAGGTGAGTAGACTCTACGAATGTTAACCGCAAAGGCCAAGTCCTAAGTCTCAATTCAATTCCCCTTCTACCATGAATGAGCATATGAGAAATCAAGATTTCATTGGGTGGTAGAAAGCATAGTGACTTTAATTTTTTTTTGTGTAACTAGTCGACAAACGAGCAGCACAAGCCACCTGATGGTAAGTGGTCTTCGTCGCCGATGGCCATTGGTAACACCAAAGGCATCACCAACGCGTTGAAACCAAGCGGGGATCTTTTTTTGTTACCAGTAATAGAAGGCACCTGACATCATTACGTCGTTTGTTGTTGTCGTACCAAAGTTACAAAACTTGATTGTGATGAAACAATTAATTACACTTATATATATCTCAAATAAAGTAGCAAACAAAAATTGTGGTGTTCGCAGGAAAATTAACAAGCGAATTTAATACGCATAACCAGCTGGGAGATAAATCTCAATTCAAGTTACAAATTTACGAGCGTAACAGATCAGAATTTTCTTGGTACCAAAATCGGGACACCGGCACAGTTCTAATTAAACACTATTGATTCACTTGTTCATCGAAATACGGTTACCGGGTTACTGGGTGCCTTCTAAATCCGAGATTTGAATTATGTCAGATTACGTAAAAATTAGGAAAGCTGTAATTTTATTTGCAATATTAGGCTGACCTAAAACATGGTCTTTTTAAATTATCACGCTTACTTTGTGATTGTGCCGTCACGAAAATAATTACTTTCACATCTAATTAGCGACTTTTTTTTAACTTAAACCTTTTTATTTTTCGTTATAGAGAGAACGAGGTGAATAAAAAAATCATGCTTGAATCATACAATAAAATAAATGATCGGTGGGGTTACTTGTTTTACACTACTTAGCAATATAATATACAGTACTGTGATTTTTACACTCAAACATATTTTATACACCATGATAATAGAAAAGGATTATTCCAGAATAATAATAAAATTCTGATTCGAAATTTATGCGAGGAAGATATCAGCTACTTTTATTTAAAGAACAATAATTGTTTTCGTTAAGCTGACGTCGTTTGGCCGTTCTGGCTCCCCTAGTGCTCTCAACGTTTTAAGTAATAAGGAATGACATTTTGTTATTGAAGTTTACGGGTTATGGCCGTTATGAATAGTGTAGGAATGAAATCGTTCAAGTCCATAACAGTTGTACTGCTGACCCGAGTCTCACCCACAACGAGGACCTAAAGTCATAATAAGTTCACCATGTTGGCCAAATCCGACTTGGTAAGCTTTAAACATCTGAAAATGTTATGGAGAACTCGCAAGTACGCTGATTTTGCCGAATTTTTGAAGAAAAATTTGGTAGAAAACTCTCAAAGTTCAACCTTGGGTTCTTTGTACTTAAGAGCCATGTTTAAACCACCAGCCTAATACTATTTCCGTGTATATTTTGTGTAACAACAAATATCAATGTTCCATGAAACATTAGCAATTCCGTTACATAAAAATGTTAATATGACCTCTATAACAAAAAAATAACGCTCAAAAAGCAGCCATATAAAGTGATGTATGTATGTAAGGAGTGTTACGTCCAAGCAATTATAGGCAATAGTGGCAATATGCGTGCTATTTGCATAAGGGTCATTATGGCGTGCGATAATGACTAGTATTACAGAAAATTCGATATGGAATAAGTACTTGGACTCGGAACAATAGAGCAATATGGTCAAGTCACTCGATGGGATGTTTATTTTGTAGTCCAAGATGTAAGTTTATAGATTATTATAATTTTGTGCTTACGTTTGTATAAATTTTTGGTTGTGTCCGTGGATACTATGACATGTACTCCGTGGGTAATATCAAAAATCCCTTATTTATAGTAGACATTACCCTTTTTTATAAAAACATGCCATCCGAAAAAGAAGTACTGAGATTATTAATGGCGCAAACATTAGTGTATACCATTCATTTTATCTGGTTTGGTATATATATACGAGTTTGGTTGTGGTTTGGTTTCCCTGTAAGGGAAGAACACCGTACATATAAAACAAAACGTTTCTCAATTGTATAATGTGACATATCCAATAGAAAAGATTTTATGTGACATAAATGTGTTTTATTTTAGTAATGACATAAATAATTAAAAACATGCAAGAAATGCAAATGCAAATGGAAATGCAAAATATTAAAATGTTCATACAATCACAGCCACACTCCGGGAATCCCTACATTGCGAATTGCAAAGACATACACAAATATAACGGCACAAACACCAATTACCCGAGAACAAATATTTATCTGCTTTGGCTGGGAATCGAACCTGAGGCCCCTGGCTCGGCAGGCAGGGCACCACCAACTGACCACCGACTGAGCGACAGGGTCGTTAAAATATATAATACTCTTGGATTAATTTACTTTACAATATAAAATCTTATACTCCGAAAGTCTGATATAGAATTGACCAGTATAACTACTGCGTTTGTTTTTTTTTCTCTAATTCTGAAACTCCATTACCCAACAGTCTGTGTAACATTAACGCTTTACAACTGGACAATTACCAATCAAAAATTAAAACTGTTTACTGCGTTTGTGCATTTAAACCGCTGCAAGTCTAAGGCGTGTCCCACACGTGGTCGGTTACATTAGAAAGTGATCGACAATCACGGTTCAGTACGGGCAATTTAGACAATTTTATACATTATACATGCGTTCCTCCAAGCACAGCAACGTCAGCCGCGATACAATGTAGGAGAAAGGGATATTATACTTCGGTAAATACTTTAATGTCCATTTATATAATGGGTATCATTTTGGTATATGATCGACTCATCAATTTTATACTACTGACTTAAATTATTGTAGAATTCAGTGGACGGTATTTACTTTGACATGAAGAGCAGCATAACTGTCTTGATTAAAATTTAAATTGTTAATGTTGGCGTGTTGGTATTTAGATTTATCATAGATGACATTACCTTGGTGCATCCAACATGGGACATGGTGAAACATGTTTACCCCTCTACCGAATAATGTTACGTCATCATACATCATTCCGACCATTGCGGGGCCGGCTATGGTTAACTTGGTCGGACGACTTTACATGCCTTTGAGATCATTATGACGAACTCTCAATATGGCAAGCAGATTTATTCAATGATGTTTACATGTATTGAATGAATAGACAATTAGTTAATCTTAACATGTACATCGAAGATAGTTTATTTATTGGGTTTGGGAAAACATCCAGAAACTAGGGTACGGTGCAGCTCAAACGAGAGATCTGAATATTAGTAACGATCAAAATTAAGTGAGGAAAATGAAAACAGCTTAAAAAAATATTCCTCGGAAGGAGACGTGAGAAGCAAACGATACTTAAAGGGAGGAACGGCCTAAACGTTCTTAGGATTATAATTATAATTAGCAAACTGCCCTTGCTTCGCTTCAGAAAAAATATACCTTACATTAATTTAAAATAATTTGTAACTTTTTTATTTATGGACGGACTGCAATGCAACAAACTTTAAATATTAAGTGACGTTTACTGCAATACATTAGTGAAAACCAGAACGAAATTGGTTAAGTAATTTTTGACATTAGCGAGAACAAACGCACAGACAAACAGATAAAAATTCTAACAACTATCGTTCTGTGTTCTATTGCGTTAATAAAGGCCAGTAATAAATCTTTTTCTCATATATGGTTCATATCAGGAAGCGATTAGTTAGAATTGTATTATTAGTATAAATATAAATGATCAAATTGGCATCATAAAAAATAACCTGTAATGATCGATGATGGTACTGACTGGCTGATAACACATTCCAGGTTTATTTTGTATATTATAAGTATTTTCAATCTAAAATTCGCGCCCTTTTAAATAAAAAAAGTAGTTTTATCGCCTACGCAACAGACATTGTTTTTTTAATAATATAATTATTTTTTGTTTTACATGCTGACATTCATGTGAGGATCTCCGTACATTTTGGTTTTTTAACATGTTACACGTCTTAGCATGTAATTGAAATTGAAAATTTTTATTCTTTGTAGCAAGTCCCTACGATCAGTACTCTTGGAAGGAGTGATATAGAAAACTATATCCGTCACATGTATTCGAGAATCCTTATCTCACGATAGGATGCTGCAGATAAGACACTCGTGGGCGGCGGATAGATAAAACTGTGTGGGCCGTTTGTTTAACCCACATTCTTGCGAAATGTTTGCATCGACTTTTATAGTTTTTAGATTATAGGCAAGAAGCATTAATTTCTTCGGTGTGAACAGTGACATATGGTTTCTAAAGTCAGACAAAACATTTATTGCACAATGATAATGACATACTTTAAGGACGTTTAAACGAAGATTTCGGGAATATTACATATCTCTCAGTAAATGATCAACCCACACATTAAAATTATATATAACTACGTATATACACAAA
>PDGT01000002.1:6402351-6433788 GCA_003671415.1 Megathymus violae
ATTTTGTTTACACCTACCGCAATTTTTCTACATAACTCTGGATTGACTGGAAGAAAATGTCGCATGACATTCAGTCCGCTGATTATATTTCTTTTGAATTTCCAATAAAGTATAAACAAACAAACATATAATATTTACTTTCGATCCATTCATTTATCTAACATAAATAGTTTTTAGATTTATTTTCTGACAAAACATCAGATCATAAAACCAAGAGCTACAGCAACGTTATTTTCTATTTCCTCACAAACGAGTTGTCATTCGTTCTTCGTTCACCTGTTATTTAAAAATCGAAACACATAATAATAATAATGTATATAAATTTAAATTTCATTCTCCGAATTGAAGCCAAATCTCGAATTAATATCAAGTCTCGAATGATTCCAAGAATGAAGCGCAGTTTACGGACATGGTCAAATGTTCCGGGAATAGCGTTGTTATGCTGAGCTGCAGTCTGTTGTTAGCGGATTAGACGTTAGCTTTTTAAATACCATCTTAGACAACAAACATTTGTTTTTGCCAAATCCTGTCGATTTGTTCCCGGTGTATTTGCTTGGAGATGGCATTATCTTCTTTGACTGCGAATTTTATATATGTGATAATGCCTTATATTCCACATCCTTATATACAGTTACAAACATACTCGATTCTCGATACTATGCAGTGCAAAGCTTAATTTGTTTATGGTCTGATGTTCTAGGAATAGCTCGCTGAACAAGTATTTACTTGTGCTGAACCGCTGACACTGTCCTACTGGCATCATCCACTGTTTAAATGGGACGCACGGTAACTGTTCGTTTCTGACAGAGCAATGACCGTAGATGTTTTGATCGGAAATTGAATATTTTGATTATACGTTTAAAAAAGATTTTATATAGTACGCTAGCGATTCGTGATCGGACCATAGGTGAACGTAGTAAAATAATTAGGTAGCACTTAAAATTAGTTGATGTACTTTTACTTGTGTGTTTTACTTATGTAATTTTACTTACCATGTGTCAGTTTTCAAGAGAAGAGTGAATAGATTTTATAAGTTAGTACCACATTTTAGACTTCAGCAGCACTTACTATCTGGTGGAATTGTTGTCAAGCATTAACTTATTTTATGTATAAATAATTGTACTGTTGGGTCTATGGTATAACATCGGTTATGGTTTGCTTTAAAACTTATTATTGTGTTCATTAAAGGTCGTTGCGCTTTTTAGTGTCAAATCTCCCCATGGCATGAGAACGCTTGGGACAGACACAATTAATTTTATTGTAATTTCATTGTTTTGGTTGTAACCAACAATAGTGTGCTAAATCATCGTTGAAAACTATTAGCGGTTCACTGCTGGCCAAAGGTCTCTATATGTAATTGAGATGGTCTGGAGTGTGTTGCTCCAATAGTTAAACGCTTGTGTAGAAAATGCAGGGGATTCTTAGAATTGTAGGATGATTTGCCCTATAATACATTTCCAGATAAACAGAGTATATCTTAAGTTGATTTGATTTCACCCCTATTCGACGGAAATTCTGCCCATTTGAACTTTGTCACGCACCCTATGCAATATCGATCGCGACCGAGTTTGTAATTCGATAACAATCTGACCTTCAAACTACCCTTGTAATGAGGGGTGATATTGCGGTAGTATTAGTTTTATTTTTATGTTATTAGTTTTGGTAAAAGTGCGCTATAAATCGGATTCTACTATGGCTACGAAACATTTGACTTGAGAAATAGAAATGTATGAATAAGGTCTCGCTTCTCGACTAGTAGCTAACTCACTAAACAATTAAATATTGTGCTGTGCCATTTATTATAGATTAAATACGTCTTTTTCTTGACTTGATGTTTTTTTCCTTCTTCCTAATTCGAAATCGGAAACTGGTGGTGGTTCCAAGAACAACTAACGAATCACATATTTATCTACATTACAAAAACTAACACAATGTGCTTGACACTTGCTACGTACAAATAAATATTTTTTTTAATGTAAATAAACGACAAACAAGCAGACGAGCTACCTGATGGTAAGTGGTTACCGTCGCCCATTGACATTAGTACAACCAAAAGCATCATTGATGTGTTTTCAGCTCAGAAGAAGAAAGAAAGAACTGGCTTTCTAGCCAAAACAACAGTAAGAAATGGTAATATTACAATTATTATCAACTTATTTGATCGTAGTTTCATCACAAGGCATGACGTTTTTTTTTATACCTTTGCGTAATATTCATGGTAATGAATATATTATGTAAATATTTAATATATATGACTCAGCATCTAAATGATAACATCAATAACGAAACTTAATATATAGTGAAAGTGCGTCACATTTAATCCTTTCCGTTTTGATCTACGCTCAAGTCTCAAATATTTAAGGCGTTAAAGACGTTAAAAAGTTATGTCTTTTAGGTACTGTTTCGGTGTTATTATCACATGATCTTTGCACCAGCCGGCACAACAGGTAAATAACAAAATAAAAGCCTGCAAGTGATACTATCGATATTTATACTAAACGTACCCCAATAGTTTTACATCTAAATGAAAAATGATATTATATTAATACGGACCTTTATGCATAATAAAATTATTTTAACCGCATCCACATCAGTTTCTGATCCGCGAAACATATAATAAAAAAAAAAAAAATACAATGCAATTTACATTTGTATGACACTTTTGTTGGCCTATTAAAATTTCATGAGTCTGCAGCTGTTGGCAGTCAGCCAAATAAAGAATTATAAGACAATTTAAGTATACATAATTTTACACTAACTGTGAATGCATTAATTTATTGATTTCCTTGTTGGGAATCTTACTATAATCTAAGATGTCCGTGGCACGCTTTTCGGCTTATCGTAGACGACATGTTTAATATAAATCATATAAAGTCTCGCTTACAGACATGACTTCTGTAAATTTTAAATGATCGACTGAATTACGCGACCGGAAGGGTGTGCGGTTGGTAGGTGGATGGGTGACTGCTGGTAGGAAATTTTCTTACCCCGTTCTGTGCTTCGGGGGGCACGTCAGCAGTCGATTCTGAAATTCAATAATTACATAAGTTTCGCATGTATAGTTACTATAAACTATCTCGCTGCGTTGGCAGAAGGCTAGAGAGACTAAAAAGGAAAATAAACAGACTTTTAGGTGCGAGATTCTTTATCAACATAAAATATTGTTTCGAATATTATTTTCACTTATTATTATTATTATATTATTAATTTATTTTCACAATTATAACTGACAGAAAAAATCCAAAAATTACAATCTGGTTAGTTTTTGTCCTCCAAAGTTGAATGTTTTTAAATGAATTCTTTACACTTAAACAAGGAAGATTGGATATTGCAACGCCTATTTGTGCTTAGCTGAATGTTTTTAGATCAAGCTATTATCCCATACCAATCAATAAAACGTCTTTTAAATAAAATATTAACATAATCATTTTTTTATATAAATAACTTGATTTATGTTATCACTCTAGTTATATCAGCATACTAATTCTTGTATAACATCACGTAATTACAAACACAAATATCGAACTGAGTTGCTACAACAAATTCACCTCTACGGTCACCAATACGTGAGCTACACTGATTTGAATATGCAAACCAGCGCTGTTTAGGTGTTCGATCCGGCGTATCTTAAAACAAGTCCGACCAGTTCAAAATAGCATTATCGGTTCACAAATAATTCGTGATAATTAAACAATCGGATGACGTCATTAGGGCTCTAACTAAACCGTCCAGTAAGATACTGCACGCACTGATGCTTACGCCCGCTGTGAAATATGGTCGCTGACTGTACTCAGTACACACTGCCAATACAACTATTATCTTTTGGAGAGTACAAAACATCTAACATGTGACATTACGACCGTACTATTTAAATGGTCATCGATCATTTACTTTCATACGCTGATGCAAGAATGATTGCGCTAAACTTCGTTTATGTCGGAATGCGTATGAGAATTTTTTGCCTAAGTATATCATAAAACCCAGCGATATTTTAACGCATGTCTGCTTGAATAGATACAGAACACATCCTGGTGAAAACTCTTTCTCTGAGTTCTTTATGGTGTGGTTGATAAACATATTTGATTTAAAATTACATTATTATAATTAATATTATTACTAATAATTGATGTTGTTACATAAAGCTATAATAAATAATCCGGGTAAACTAAACAGTTCCAACAATAGTGAAAGTAAAGAACCAGTAGTTACCGCGATAAATATAATTTTCGCGTGAATTTCGTGACTAAGCAATAAAAACTGTGTGATTTGAACGGCCATCAAATTTGAACGTTTTTATTGAAAACTGAAATAGCTACCAGATTGATGTATGAGTGCCGTATAAGATTGTTATGTTTGAAATGAAACAGTTATGTAATATTATGTATTTAAAAAAAACCTCTGTTAAGAAGTGTGACACCATCAGTTCTAATATCAGGAATAAGGTTAAACTGCTACTATTAAATTTTAGTCTTGGTAAAAATCCTGACTTGTTCATGGGTGGATTTGTAAAGACTTAGGTACAATAAAATTTTGCCTGAGTTAACGGAACTCCCTCGTTGTAATTTCAAACCTCGTTTCAAAAACTTTCTTATTACCAAAGGTTTAATATTTAAATATAATTATGAAGTAATTAGGTGTCTTTGAGTTTCTTGCGACATCTTCACTCGTGTTTGCTCATAGTAGACTTTCTGAAGCGATAACGTGGTCCGGTATTTGTAAAGACCCATTTTAAATTAATATAGTTGTTTAATCAATCTGTTTCACGACAGAATTGACAGAATTCTCCCTTTCCCAAAATAAATTTTGTATAACAATGTATATAGTTTAATCAGACAAATGGAAAAGATTCACGGGACCATATCTAGAGCCATGTAATAACCCATGAATATCATGATAACGAGGTCAGTTTCAGCAAGAGAGTACGTAACTGCATAGATCTTATAAGCAAATTTACCGTGATATCTACATTTTAGTCTTTCGAAATAATAACCCTCCGCAGTCCATATAAAGCCAGCCAAAGAGGTGCAGTGAACGAATTTTTTAACTGACATTCCAATACTGGAGCCAAAACACATTAAGATATTTTAAGGTTGATAAAAAAATACTGCTATAATTCTGTTTTGGCAGTACTAACAAGTTATTTTCAGATCTAAATCACACGACTCCCACTTAACTGATCCAATTTATTAGCAGACAAAGCGCAGGGAGACTGCCTTACCTTCAATATACTTGTACGAAACAAGTAGGATAGATTTTCCCGACATGGAATATTAGTTCAATAACAATACAGTAGTAATAAGTGATCAGAACTTTAAAAAAAGGATTCCAATATCCCAAATGTAAATAATATGTTTATTTCCAAAAATTTTTTGACGTATTTTATATGGAATATACAATACGGAAGTTACCTAGCAAACATGAGTGGAAAGTAACGAATGAGAAAAGTCGATAATGGAACTCAATTTTGCGCCTTGGTCAAACCTGTGTGCAGCACTGGACTGATGATAATGAGTTGCAGGTGTAAAAGTATTCGATACTAGCAAGTACTAACAAGTCTACCACAAAATTCTCCTTTCAGTTTTGTCTCACATTAATTTCACACTATCTGCTCTTGAGTGGTTTACATCCTATCTTCACGATTGTTAGCGGTCAGTGCACCTAGAGTAACAGTCCTCAGTTTGGGCTGAACGAAACACTGGCGTTTCGCAAGGCGGTATACTATCTCCTGTGCTTTTTTCGTTGTTTATCAACTCGATCAACTCTCACATTGGTTGTTTGCACAATTTTCGACTCCAAGACCTTCGTGTACAGTTCAGTGTCAATGATCTCAATAATATGGTTAGTTAGCTTAACCGCAACATGAAGGCTGTATACACCTAGTCTAAAAAATATGGTGTAGTGTTTAATCCTTTAAAGTTTTAGGAAATTTTAAAAGACAGTTTAAGTCTGCTAGTTAAGCTTAATTGGCATAATTTGCCAAATTTTTTTAACTCTGATAAACTTAGGCTTTCCCCTCTACAGCCGTTTAAACTAGAAGATGCAATGAATACATATTCAAGTAAACCCAATTTTATAATCGTTACACCATTAAATTAGTATTAATTTACTTTGCAACAATCCGCAAGCACAATGTATGATGACGCAAAGAGCCCCTTTGCACCGCTTTGCGGTTAACACTCATACAGTCTACTCATCCTGATGATGCTCTATGATGATGATGACGGTATGTGTGTTGGTATATACTTTTATCATAATTGCATATTTTCTTTTGAGGGAGGGAGGGACGTTTCACGCATGTATAGAAGTATATACCATCATACATTGTGCTTGAAGATTATTGCAAAGTAAATTAATACTAATTTAATAACAATGAATTTCCGCAGAGTAACGCCTGATACTATCAACAATCCTTATACCGTCAAAAAAAAATTCTGCCGCGTAGTACAAAAGTTGTGCTAGTGCACTGTCTCGTGTTATCTATTATTGATTATGGTGAAGCGTACTTCTCTAACTTAAATGAAGAACTTCTTGATAAACTATAACTTAATAAATGCATCCATTTTATTTTCAATTTTCGCAAGTATGATTACTTTTCAAGTGATCGAGCTTAAATGTCATACTATTCGTAAAAGGCGTAACTCTAGGATTCTTCTGGTTTTATTTTCTATTTTAAACAAAACAAATAAACTCCTTCATAGCTAAAGAAATTTTTTTGAGTCTGCACCACGCATAACGAACACCCACGTTCTATTAATAATATCAAAGTCTATCTACTGCCACATATTCGTGGGTTTTTTGTTATTATTTTACTGTTCAAAAAACCTTAACATTAGAAAGGCACAGAGCAGAGAAATTTTTAAGAAGCCCGCCCGGGACTAAGATTAACTTGGAAAGATTGCCATTAGACATTAAGTTCGCCCTGGCGAACCCTAGTTTAAGGAGTTTTATTATTTTACTTATTTATTTATTAATAATTATTTCTATTCATATGGAATAACAAGCTTGCAATCCATATGACTTCATGCCTCTGCAACTTACCTACATCCAGTGTACCTACGAGTATACTGTAATGTAAAAGTAATTGAGTATATAATATGTACATATAAAATCATCCGGAAGAAATTATCTGCTTGACAATTTATAAAATTAAACATCAAATGTTTTTAAAAAAAAAAACAAGTTTTAACACTTGTCTAAGAAGTTACAGGAAAAACTACTAAATAACTTATGATGACGACGACGTCAAAAAATATAAGACAATTTCATAGTTCGAGTAATATTTATTATTTAATTTGTTAATATAAATAAATAACAAGTGAAATAAATTTACTTAAAACTAATAAAATGTTAAAAATTAATATAAATAACAACACAAATTAAATGTTACAACAATAGTAAGAGGGTTAAATAACAACGAAAACACATTTTCTTGACAAACATTCTATGCGAGGTAATTAATCACTTCTCTCTGCCATGAACATAATGAAAATATAAATATGTAATTTTTTGCATTTATTTTCATATTTCAAGTTCGCTTTTAAGCTACGCTAATTGAAATGCAAACAGCGTGCTGGGAGGAAAAGGACAATATAGTTTTACAGACTGTTTAAATACATCCAAAAGGCGTACCAACTAATAAAACAATTGAATACTGTCTTCTTCATGCGGGCAAATCCTTGATTTCACTATATTGATGATAAGGGAGGTCACGTGACAAGTCAAGTGAATTGAGATCTGAACTACTTCAAATAAAACTCAAGAGAGCATTTCCATGTTCTGTACTGAGATTGAATCAGTAATCTCGTATTCTTCAAGTAGGTATCAGCTATATAAGATGACCCACTATTCATGCAAGCAAAAGTGACATAAGAAACCTTTCAAACAAAAACAGTACGCACGTACGCGTACATACTAAAACAAAAATGGGTTGAGTTTAAGATATGATGACATCACGCCTAACAGTAGACTTACCGCAAGTAATGTTATTAGCATCCATTTGTACAATGTTCCTTGCATATGGTTACTTATAAAGACCGCAATATTAGATACCAACTACAATTCTATGACAGAACTATATAAGTTATTTTGTAAGCAACTTCGATAGTATACGTATTTGCATTACAAATAAAAATGGTACTAACAAGTCGACTTGCGCCATTCTTAAGTTAACCAAGAAGATAAGCAATTGAAGTAGGGAGTTGGAATTTAACTCGATATCCGTTGGTAGCAAAATTTCATGAACGCTTGTTTATAATTTTATACGAAACAATCAATACGGAAGCCATTAAACAAACAACCCCATGCAGCAATAGTGATGATGTGTTGCAATCGTAAAAATATTCTATATTCGCCAACAAAATTTCTATTGATATGGAATAGCAAGCTTACTATGAGTTCTAGCCATTGCAACCCATGGACAATAACGTACGTGTATCCTATAACATAATAATTTCGCTGCGTGATAATTAATTAAATTTAAAGGAATCTGGAGTGTTAAAGGACTCCATGCATTTCAAACTCAAGACCTTGCGTCTATCCTGTTCTGCTTGATGAAGGATCAAAACTTAAATATGACTGTTGTCTTATTTAAGTAAATAGCCGACAAACGAGCAGACGATCCACCTGATGGTTACTGGTCACCGTCGCCTAAAGACATTAATAACACTAAACGTATCACTGATGCGTTATCGGCCAAGAAATAAGCAGAAAGAAAGAAGATGATAGGTCTGTGATAGGATTATAAGACTACAGTTATATTTGACAACTGAACTGGTCAATAGCATAGCACATGAAATGAATATTCAGTTGCTACATCAATATAAATGAAATTGAAATCGATGTGACTATCACAATAGCTTCGACGCCATACATTTGTAGATTAAACCATACTTTAGGAAAAAAATAATTCAAATGTTCCGGAGTGGATTACAAAATTATCGAAAGGTCAGGAAGTTAGAAAACAGTAACATTACTGTTGCAATGATGTTTTTGTCCATTCAACCTTTGTTTGATGATCGTGGTGCATGACCGTTAATTCGCCGGTTCGTCGTTGACCGCGTCGAATGGCAGATAGTACAACTGAACGCAACAAAAGGTGGTTGTGCGCTTGTGATTTCGTGTTACGAAACTCCAGATCGTTGTCATATATTGGATCGAGGTTAGACTCGGGAATGAAATTGAAACTGAAGTAGTATTTATTCGAAGTTGGTTTTTAGAACACTTTTCAAACGTCAAACTAATTCCTATCGTGAATGGTCCCGGAAGAAGAAATGGCAAGAAACTACCAGCAAGTTTTTGCTACTCACAATTGCAGAAAGCAATTATGGCTGTATATTAAAATCATAGCGTCCGATTCGGACTTCACAGGTTTACATTTAAGATTATGTTCTCATCGAAATAGCAAACGGGATATAGTCTATTTGATGTAACGAATCCGAAATAGAATTCGTTTTATTCGTAAGGGACCGTAGATAATGATATCGTGACGCTTGATAGTTTAATTTGTGAATATCTGTCCTATAAATATTTATCATCAGAGCACTAGATTGTTTCATTTGCTTTACAGCAGAGTTATCAATTTTGGGTACGAAATAATCAACGTATTGTTTTCAATACGATGAAATTGCTACTCTTCGTCAGCCACGGGACAGACAATAAGACAATCAGATGCTGACCTGAATGTTTGATGTTTTAACAAAACTAATAAAATTTATAAATTCCCTTTTAAGGTCAACAATCACTTTCCTAAAAAAATTAGGACTTTTGCCTAACATAATCTACAGAGTCGAATTGCTTAATTGTTTTTTTATCCAATTTGTTCTGCAATTGGAAGTGACAATAGTCATACCGTAATCCCCTAATTTTGATAGAAAACTACACCTAGTTAATTAAGATATTCTCTGTTTTTGTTATTTAAGTAACGGACACAGGAGCAGACAGTTCACCTCATGGTAAGTAATCAGCGCCGCCTTTAGATATCCGCAATACTACCACCGTGCTGTTCGAGTGGTGATTGGCAGATTCATACAATTTTGTAACTGCTAAGGATTATGTCCACCGTGCTGTTCAAGTGGTAATTGGCAGATTCATACAATTTTGTAACTGCTAAGGGCTATGTCCACCGTGCTGTTCGAGTGGTGATTGGCAGATTCATACAATTTTGTAACTGCTAAGGACTATGTCCACCGTGCTGTTCAAGTGGTGATTGGCAGATTCATACAATTGTGTAACTGCTAAGGACTATGTCCACCGTGCTGTTCGAGTGGTGATTGGCAGATTCATACAATTTTGACAACACAGGTTTCCTCACAATATTTTCCTTATTACCTATGTTAGTGACCGACGTTCAAACTATGGCCAAGAGGGTAAACTGGAAAGCTTAGGATACCAACTGCATACTTTTGTAACATCAAATTATTCTAGATTCAAGATAATAAATACACCGAAATAGATAGTGTTAGTATACATATATGTTATATCGATATCAGCTGGTAAAACTAAATCTTTGGGAAAACTTAAAGCTTGAGGAAACAATAATCATAAACTTGATCAGAAGATCTACGACTGTCGAAATATTATTATTATGATGCCGAATGTTATTCTAAACAAACCAATAGAAATTTGGCAGAGAACAAAATTCCATTACAGTTTTGTCTTTCTATCAGCGATAACATGAATCGTGAAATGTACCTACTCTGAAAATAGACTTATTATTTTTGGCGAGCAGAAATAGAATTTCAGATGTAAGCCATAGGTAATATCTGTCAATCTAGAAAGTTTCAAATGGATTTCGGTAAACGTGTTTTAACAGCGACGGGCTTAAAAATGTATGGTTAAATTTAAATCTTGAAATATTCTACTCGTAAGTGTCTGTATTGACGACACAGCTTATATGTCTGTTGAAAAATTCAAGCTCAATCTGCATAGAGATAGGAAGAGAAATGAACGTACTATTATATATATCAATCAATAAATACATCAGTAGTAGAAAAACATTAAAAGGTTTTGTTCTCGAGACGACTAATGTGGTGGTAACAACTGGAAATTCATCTTGATTAGGGTTACCAACTATTTAGAGACAAAGTTTAATTAGGTTTCTATTGTATTTAGATATCTCTTCTAAAGACTGATGGCTGACGTTTATAAAACAGGTACTATGTACATTCCTTGTACAACGAACTAGAATACATTATTTCAGAAGACTGACAACCCTAATCTCGATAAACGGGAAGAAGTACTGCAAGTCGTGGACATTATCTCCAGATGACAAATCGTTAACAGTCC
This sequence comes from Megathymus violae, assembly GCA_003671415.1. Taxonomy (NCBI): domain Eukaryota; kingdom Metazoa; phylum Arthropoda; class Insecta; order Lepidoptera; family Hesperiidae; genus Megathymus; species Megathymus violae. Next base: position 6,413,635 of record PDGT01000002.1, read on the forward strand.
GTTGGTTCGATGACCGTTTGTTTCACATTACCTACATGACACCGTTGCTTGTGTGAAGCTGAGACTATTTTATGAAAAAGTCAGATTGTGCATTAGTTTCACGCCAATTTACGATTAGGTTAAAGATTACTTGAGTTTTAATTTCGAATTTTGTTAGACTGAAATAACACCAAGCGTAAGATGTTAGTTATATATAATAGTAAATAAAATAAATAAATAAACAAACAGAAAGACACGCACAAGAGTAATATTAAAAATAAGGATTCCATTATTCATCGCACGTACGGAACTCTAAAAATTATTTTTTTTCTTTTTATGAAAGTCCAACACCTCGAGATACGTATTCAAGAAGCCTCAACTTAGTAGGACTCACTCCGCCGACATGGAGATACTGTTGTCAACTACCGTATCCATCATTAGACCAGCTTAATAATATTTATGCATACCCAGCAAAATCGAATGACAACCGGAAGTAATTTATCATTTGATTAGATAATAGATAAGATTGATAATCGAATCTGATTATCAACTGTCAGTCTACAATGAAATTAATATTATTATATATAATTGCACAAAAAGAACTTATGATCTATACTGCATAAATGTATTCATTGGTAGCAAATATCAACAAAACTTTTAAAAATTAATACTATATTAACCAGAGTTGACCTTTACTCAGAACGTGTGCAACAGATAAAAATTGCGAATAGCACCGAATCCGCCCCTAGATAAACAACGATCGGACTGCGCCAGTGTCAATGGACTGGTCAGACGAGCGTAATTCTGACCGCAATACAATTGGCTTGCCAACAATATTATCCGTTGCGGTAAAATCAATAACTTATGCGAGAGGTTATGACTCAAGTTATCCAAGTTATCTTGATAAATAAGGTTTCTCTTTTTGATCAGCGATGTATATGTTTATTGATTTTGGATTTTAAGTTGGTTTGTACAATTCCATACATTCCTAATTTGTTATATTTTAAATTTAGGTTGTAATTTGGAAAGCCACGGCGAAAAAGCAATTGTTCATGAAACTAACATACGTTGTCAGGTGGAAGTATTGTATTTATAATGCCTAATTTATAACATTTAACATTTAACAAGGCATATTTTCATGATTATACATGCCAAATAATAAATTTACTGCTAACAAGAAATCGTTTTTCCATTGTTGGGATTTAACATAATATTTATTTTACAATTTAATGATATGTTAACATTTGTAAAACGACCGGTTTAATAGAACTTAACAATTTAAAAACGTCATTAACAACCTTTTCGCCGACTTATAAATCTTATAACTGAAATGATTATAATTATAAAATTATGATCCCTTCAGGGTTTTGCTTTTCATCTTAAGTCTTTGTTTGTCTCAAGTCTTAAAATTGTTTTTCTTTTTTACCTGGACTCCGAGTTAGGGAACCGTTGTTTCAATTCGCAAGGGCAATCTGGGTCATCAGAACCTACTTTTCTGTCATGAACCTTATCATAATTCTTTATTAAATGACTAAAACAACGCTGAGTCACAATCAGTTAACCCCGTATTTCGAATTGGACTTTCTAACGCCTACAAGCTATACTGAGTCAACGGCGAACCGAGAAACCAATTTGAAGCTACTGGCGCAATGACTAAGGCCTGGAATGGCAAGTCAAAAGTGTTATTATTGAGATCAATTCGATGCGTCTATTGATCTGGAAGTCAGGTTTTTAGTCTGCGTCAACCAAGCTTTGATGTTATGAAACGAAGATGAAGACACATATAGTCCTAACGTCCTATTCCATGATTATATAATTCTATATCATAACTGGCGGCTCCGTCCAACTTCGTTCGGGTTTGGACTATTAATTGTATATTCATGATTATGAAAATTCCATATTTTCAGCCTTTATTAGACATTATTAGATTTACTGATATTTTATTTAGCCCATCACCTGCGCAGTCATCACGTGTTCTCATTGCATACCAATTTTCATTAAGATCGGTCAAGCCGTTCTTGAGTTATCTCGAGGCATACAGAGAAGCTCAACAGATTTATATAGTAGTATATAGTATCCCTTCAATGTTAGCAATCTCCTATAAAGATTAAAACCATACTTTATGTCAATTACTTTTAAAGGAAGTACGCCTCAATTTCCGATTAGCATCTATCTTAAATAAACTATATACATATGTATAAACTATATAAACGATGTATATGGTGTATTTCCCATCTCGGAATAGCAAATAAGGTAACCCATATCACTGATCAAGTTTAATGCGCCCCTATATCATTTAGGAGTTTGTTTAATCGTGTATCAAGGGACGACACTAACGCCCTTCAGCAGATCTTCTCATAACGCACCCTTAGAATGAAAGGGACTTAACTGAAAAGTTGCAATTAATGGGAAATAACAAAGAAAGTTTTCAAAAATGTATGGTCTTGAGTAAATTGAAAGAGACTGATGTATGAGGTTTTCCTTTTTTCCCTTTCTCACTCATAATTCGGGTTCTTTTTCACCATGGAGTTTTAGAGTAGGCTTTTTTTTAGTAAACTTAAAGTAAAATCTGGAATTTGAGGAATTTTGAGTTAAGTCACTTTCATTCTAAAGGTGCGATAAGATAGTAACTATGGGCATGCAACTGCTGCATGCCCATAACTACGATGAAACATTGAAAATACATGATAAATTAAAGACCTTCGGGAATGTGTTCGTCTAGCAACATATTAAGGACAAAGTTGATTATACTCTGGAAGGTCTAACACAGCTCTTTCTACAGTTGGATTATTATTACAGTCACATAGTCGCGAGCCGCAAACGCGTGACGCAGCGGCACCGGTTCCTCATACAGGCAATTAACGATGATATCATCGTTTGATATGACGTTTGTTCCACTTAGATCGTGTTTGTATAATGAAAAGGGTATGAGTGTGTAACCTATGATAGCTTGGACCTTAAAAGGTTATTACTTTTAATTTTTAAGATGTACTTTCACTTACATTACACTTTTTATTAATTCATCCTTATTCTATTCGATTTCGAAAAAAAGCCGATCGAAAAAGTATGAAAAGTCACAAACATAGATATCTTAGTGCAATTGAAGAGATCTGGAGTGTAGTTTACCATACTTTCTAGAATTGAGTAGCCAACTCAGGCGTCCAAAGTTTTGTCACCTGAAACTTGAGATTTTTTTAATCCAGTTAAATTACGTTACCCACAGTTTCGGCTGTGACAAATCGACAGCTACATAAAAGCCCCTAACAAGGCTTAGCAACTGTTATCTAATGATTGATTTAAGGATAAGACTGCTTGGACATGAGTTTAATAGATAGCATGAGTGCTTTCTGTAACTATGAGTAGAAAAAAAATCTCCTCGGGAGTTTCTTCCCACTTCTTCTTCCGGGACCACTCACGTTAGGAATTTGTTGAAGCGATGGTGTGGTTTGAGTCTCGAAATGTATTTGTAAAAACCAATTTCAAATATATAATATTTCATTCATTTATTCATTATAATGGAGAATAATCTCGAAGTACTCGTAATATTTTGCCACAGCCGTAACCAAGTCAGACATTACTTAACAATTTCGATCACTTGGATGGCAAAGGTACGATTTCGAAGCCAGCGTAGTAAGTTACGATTGTTTCTTGGGTATATATTTATTAGTTTACCTGAACGGAGTGATTTCGTACTTTCATGATGCTCTACCAAATATCACAACACCAATGGACCTTGAATGCTTACACAAGAACAGGTGCGTACTATGCAAATATTCAACTTCAGGTTATAAGAGTAAGGAAAAAAGTAAAAAAAAAATTAAAACCTTTCTCGTTTCTGAACGACCGCCCGAAGCCAGAGACGATCGAATCAAGCGCATCCAGTTATACGGGTTCGTGAATCATTCGAGATGAAATACGGTAGAATTTAATATGTTGGGTACGTAAATAACTATTTTGAATTAATCCCGATGTATCTTATGGAAATTAAGCGTTAAAAGCTCGACACTTTGTTAGCTAATTTAAATAAAAATACGCGTGCGTTGATACGTGACAGAACGTATGCACGGATTGACTTAAAATCGAGAAAGTCCATGTATAGTCCTCTCGTTCTTATATATAGCGACGTCTATAATACATATTACTAAAACGTGCACTGATGCCGCTTCTCTAACGTCGCTGGCTTGAGAACACACAATTGTGAATTATTTACTGGGACAGAATAAAGTCCAGCGTAAAGTTTATTTATGCATTATTCTGACCGGACTAGACTATGAAATTTTAACACGGGAGCTACTCATAAAATGTGTGAACTAGAAAATATTGTTAAAAAATTCTTACTGAAACGAATATTTAGTGGGACATAAATCTTGTTATTAGAAAAGACTTATCAATGCATATGAAATAAAATTAAATAAAATTTATAAGAAGTTGGTTTTCACATATACTTTTCGAAAGTCAAACTACACCATCGTTTCAACTTAAGGCGTATGTATGCCTTGGCAAGTTGTAAGCCAATGCGAAACAGTATTATTTACATCGTCAAAACTCAGAAAATTTTTTTCTTCTATCTACTTTAAAAACTAAGGAGGTGTCATCAACAAACAATACAGTTTCAGGCAAATCCATTAATATCCAATTGATAAGTATCCACCACTATCCAGATTTTTCTTCAATGAACCAAATAATATGTTAGCCTATAATATCCAAAATAAATATAAGATACGAAACTAAATTTAGTTATAAGCCACCATCCCACTGATTAGAGTACTCAAAAGGCAGTGATTTATAATCATACTGAAAATTCCGAGAAATAAATTAAAAACATCATTAGTGTTGGACATCAAATATAATTTTCAAGAATCATCAGGCAACAAAGAAATCAATTGAAGTGAACCGATTGCCTTTTACGTAAAGGCCGTGACGTCAATCCATTTGTGAAGGAAGGTCGATAGTTTGTGATGAAAACGAGCCGTTGGACTATGAGCGCTTCATCATACATCTGTGACTGATGTCAAATAGGACAATTTATTTTATTAAAGTTGCTTACATAAAGAAGCTCATTTCTGCGAGATGTATCGGAGCTGTATAATGGTGTGATCAGAATGTACATTACCGATAATTACAAACCTGCCATTCGCGAGACTAAATCTTTGAAATCCCATATAGTTCATTTTTTTTTAAGATCACGTATAATACTTAAGACTTCACAGACAAATTATAGATTCCATTGATGAATTCGTTCATTATCGAAGCGGTCGTAGTATCAGTTGGTTCTGAGGTTGTGATAATGAGTTTCGGGGATAAAGGGTATTTCAAGATATTTATTGTCGGGAACATTAACTTTGCGTTTTAAGCGACTTCAAAGATTTCAATATGTAGCGCATAAAATAATATTTAATTCATATTCACTGTCGTAATTTTTTTGTTCGTACCAGTTTGTAGTTTTTATTTTTGAAGTCGGTTTAATTTTTTTTAAAGCTGATCCATATAAGGTCTAAACACTTTAAAATTCAAGTTTTAATCTTATTATTGAATTTTTCTTGTTTACACTTACCTATAAGCGCAGCTTTAGTGGGTCATAGAAGAGTACACAGAGCATTGTTTTCTTAAGTCAAAACCGTTTAATGTTTAGCTATTTGCTGCATCAACAAAAGACCATTTCCGTTCAGTATACTCTATGAAAGCCAAAAATGTATAACAGAACAATAAACAATCCTTTCGCATTACACGTTTATGAATCAATTAGAAAAAAAACAACGATTAAATCAAATTGTTATTGTTATGGATATCATATGACGGATACAGACAAACGAGGGATTTCATACGATACGGATATGCTGAATCTTTTGTGAACGCGGGTATTTCGAGCTCCGACAGGACAGCTGATCCTGAACCAATTTCGGTTGTAAGCATAAAATAATATTGTGTATAAGCTATACCAAATCTTTTTTGTTGAGCTTCCAAATGCTGAAATCGTTGCATACTTCTATACGTAATTGTATAAATCTCTTATAATTCAAACATAAAATTATGTTCTCATAAACTAACATAAACGTTAATTCTATCAGAATATAACAAATTACATTTTTCGATTTTTGTTGAAATAAAATATTTATATTATGAAATCAAAAAAAATAATTAAGATATGGTATTTGTTTATCAATTGAATTAGAAAGTAAGCGGTGCCTTATTATAAAACATAGATTAGCTATCTATTTGTAGAACAATTCATTTTTCATTTGGTGATAGTAATTATATTGATTTGTATACAATAATTTTTTAACTGTAAACGCAGGAAATTAAATAAATATGGAATAAGTATCTGAAAGATCATAATTACATGGATTATACCAGGACACCAATTTATATATTAGATGTTTTTTCTTACGAAATTATAACATCCCTAGAGTTAGGCATGTCCTCATTGCACATGTGTCGAGCACATTGCCCTCAATTGCCTCCAAAGTGGGAATTGAATGATGTAACAATTCCACACTTGTTTTGTATATTGTAGTTATGTTTTCATACATTTGATAGGTCTTGGACTTTTATAATATTTCATTGAAAGGAAATAATGATTCAAAAACTAGCATGTAACATTCGAAAATTAACATTGTAACACACAGGAAATTTACATTTAATGTCATCTTTATAATATGAAAAGTTTGGGAGTATGGAATATATAATATAAATCATTCACATCTAAAAGTTTTCTATCACATTTTTAACAGCAATTACAGAGGAAAATATGAGATCATTCCACCTAGTAACTTTACATAATTTAGCTGAAAGGTTTGATGTAATGTTGCCATCAATTGTTATAACTATTTCCCATTTTTATGTCGTCCCATAGTAAAAGTAGATTCATGAGGAGATACATCAAAAGTCGATCTATGGTCATTATTACAGTTTTCAATCCTTTTATCTAACTCGTAATACATCAAATCTTACTGTTTTCTATGCAATGTTTGAAAGCAATAATCAATCTCAAGTTTTGGTTTTTTACTATTTATGAATACACGCCTATTTTAATATTAATATAGTCTTAAATTGTTGAAATAACTAGCATATTACAATTATTAAGTATAAAATAGAACTACTAAATCACCACCAGCATTGAACAGGTAGTTTAATAGAAAAAAAATGTTGCATAAGAAGCACATCACAGAATAAATGTTGGTTGTTTGGAAAAGTAATATTAATATGGTATTTTTCAATGTATCCAAATTTCTATATGATTAGGTTCTACTGACCCAAAGCCTGTAGAAATTACCCTAGATTGTAATTATGATTAGATAAGATTGTTAGTATATATTTCTAACATCGATATTTAATCATGAAGGAAACATAAATAGTTTTTTTAAATATTATGAATACTACCAACATTGTCTCACTGTGATGAAGGGATCAACAATTATTGTTTATATTTATCAAGCTTTTTGTTTGCCCCATTTTATTATTGGTTATGGTTTTCTAGTTTAATGAATGACAAACAATTAACAGTAATACCTTCAGAAAAGGACTTAAATAACAGTCAGATCAGAGTAGTCAAATGTATCCTACAATCTCTATATTGGAAACAAAGTATATGTACGTAAATAAATAAATATAAATATAATTTTTAATATAAAAATAAATATTACTATACAGACAGGTACAGCAGTTTTAGCTTTATTATTGGTATAATATATAGGCCATTAAAGATCCTTAATTTTATTTGCAATAATTGGAGGCAGCTGACAAATTGCAGTGATCTCTTGAAGATATTTAACTAACTGAGTCAATTGAATTTGAACATATGTATAAACTTTGTTTCAAAAAACTATAATCAATGTTCATATTTAGTCTTAATAGTATGTTTGTACAGTACCTACTACTCAGAGCAGTGTGTCTGGTCTGATAATACTTTAGCAGCAGAATAAACACAATGCAGTTATTTCTAATTTGAACAAATGTACTTTAGATTTATATAAAAGGAATGTAAAGCAGGAGATAAACTTATCTAAATTAACAATTATTATTACTTATAAAATATTTATTAAAATGATGAATAAATTGCTATGATATTTTTCCTTTGAGTATTAATTAATAGTTATTGTTTAAGTACTTTATTAATGGTACTCAGTAATTATTGTATTATTTGTAGGTCATGTTGTCTTATTGAGACAAAAATGGAATAAAATACATGCGCACAGTATTTTTTTAATATTAATATTGTTGAATTTTTTGTATAAATTTCAATTTACAGTAATTTTTTTATATTAAGAACCTACTAAAACCGAAACCTAAATCCATATTAAATACGAAACTTAATTTCATCACTTAGTTTTAAGAGAAATAAGGCACCAAAAGTTATAAACTCATAATCCATATTCCACAATTTTTATTAAAGTAGGTAGTAAATAAAGTCGTTGTTAATTAAGAAATATGGACCGTGGCGCTTATTACTATAAATTATCATAAAATTAACTTAAGCAACTATTTTACAAAACAAGTAAATTAAACGTATAAGAATCGCTGTCAATTTTACAAAGATCGAGGTCATTTAGTATGGTCACTATAGAAAAAAAATTCGCAATGTGTAAAGGATTAAAACTATTTTGTAGCTTTTACTTGCAACATTTTCAACTACAGTAATTAAAACTTACCTGATTATAGAGAAATTACGATCGAGCAGACGAAATTGCTTACAGTACACTATTTTTTTAAACGATATACACAAACGGACGAAAATAATCACAAAAAGACAACCAAAAACCACAACTACAGTGCGATGACTTTACATTTGAAAAATCCCAATGTCAACAAATACAAGATAGTATCACAGAGTTTCACAACACGATCGTATCTTAAGCATAATATTCCCGAAAAAAGTGAGAGACGATAAATAATAAGTAATTTAAAAATGTAAACAATAAATGTATCTGTCACAAAAGACACCACCCGCGCAGAGTGAGTAACCAAACTGAAGTGAAATACAAGCTGTCATGTTGCCAACTTGTCAGTTTCGTTTATGCATGTTGAACTGTTGATGAGAACTAATATAGACTCAGTAATAATTATTTGTTATTGGTATTATTGCGCAATCCTCTTTTAAGTATTAAATAATTACGTAAAGCTATGGAAGATTCAGCGTTATAATTATATATTTTTGTCTGACAAAAAATTTTTACGAATATATTAAATTTACAGCATTCATTTATATATAAGCATCTGTGTCCATGTTTTATAATACTGTAAACGTATCATCAAATATGTACTTTTTGTATATCGGGGTAATCCATTGTACACATAGGGGAATATACAGAAACAATAATGTCAAACACAAGAGGCAGCTACAAATTAACAAACCATAGATAACTAATGACTGACTTTCCCGCGTATTTTTAAATATACAAATGAATAAGAGTACGTCTCCACACGTCTATACGCACTGTTGTTTTGTAAGGTTGCTGTGTTGTTTAATTCAAAAAATTTAAGGTTTTTGCTACTATTTATCCAGGTTGAAAAAATTAGACAAGGTTACTTTACAGCAGAAAATTACGGCAACTGGTGTAATAGATCTTAGAGTGGCTACAGCCAAACAAAACATGAATATTACATCTACCATATCATGTATCTTTCAAAGAACACTAATTCCTTAGAATGGCATTGATGAATATTAAATAATTGTAACTTAAAAATTACTTATAAGTACAGAAATTTAATTCTACATTAGCGCACCTCGCGCCAAACTGTCGAAACGTTTCCTGAATAATTTAATAGAACTTTTTGACCGTATTGATTCATAGAGGAACAGCTGAAGCGACTAAACCTCGAAGCATAGATTATAAAAGATAGGTATTTTACAACTTACACACTAGCGCCCATCTTCTCTATGGGGGGTCGCCTCAGATTAAGGCTTAGAGGCCAAAAGACCAAAGCCAACCACTAGTGGTGTTACGTGGGTAGGCCCCTAGGCTTTTCGGGAGTCATACATACCCAGCGCAGCCGGCTGCTCTGGTATGCTATGAGCATTCACCACCCCCCTCCCGCGCATTTTCGGAGGAAAGCCCTTTTCCAGTTGTCTGGGCGCAAAAAAAAAAACAAGCTACACAGCTATTAAGGAGTGTATGAAATATTGTATTTTGTAATTAAATTAAAATAAACTTCGTTTATTTACTGACACAAGTTTATTATTTTACTAATATTAACATATTTTGTCTTGAAATTGTGTAACCATAGAGATATTATATATCAATGCGTGTAACGTAATCTGTACAGCAACATGCAACGGTCCGATTGAGAGATAAATATTCGTCGTCGATATATTTTTATTTACTGTGATTCTTGAGATGATCTGAAAAAAGATCTGATATGTTAAAAAATACCTTAAATCGTTGATAATATGTTTTGGCTATAGTAAACTGCACGAATATGCACAAATAACTCATCTACTTAACCAGCTTAAACATTGATTTTCTACTTGTAGTATTTATAATGGACGGACTGGCACACTAGGGTATTTTAAATATTAGAAACTTAACAAAACTTCATTAAAATTCGTGAGGCTCTCTTATATCATCTAAATGGTAACTAAACTTCATTTTAACGTCACAATTATGTCAGTCTCTTTACCTGAATTTAGGCGAGAATCGCCGCAGTCTGATTTCCGAATTTTCAATCGTTTGTATGTCGTTGTTTATTTCTGGAATCTTTTCCTATAAAATTAAATATATATTTAAGTAAATTATTACTGTACAGTAATTTGTTTTTTATTTTAATATAAATGGGATAGTAATAATAGCAAAATAAATTCCGTGAGAGTTGCAGGAAAAACTTAATTTATGCATGTCATTTGTTACTTTTGTTCTGTAATACACCCCTACCTCAATTGTGTTGTCCGTAAGGTCTTCTTTCGGAGGACCATATTCCCTGAAGCCTGGTGGTCCATACTCTAAGAAACCTTCAGGTGCCTGATCCAAAGGTCTGAAAGAATTCGTTCACAGAATAATTCGTTGCACTTAGTCCTTCGTAATGATTGTAACACATTATTTGTTTTTGATACTAAAATATTAAAAAAGAATTATTTAGACATACTTTTAGTGAGCGTTTTCGTCTCAACTCATCTTCAAATAATACCTTCATAGATACAATTGAAAAATATACACAAATGCTTACCCAAATATATCTTGGACAACAGCGGGCACTTCCTGAATGGTTTCAGACTGAAATACATGATATGTCTTTGAGTTTTTTTAGACTCAATTAAAATAAAGCAAGAAAAATAAAGTACAATATATGATTCTGTACCTGTTTGGATTTGACTCCATTTTCTAAATTAACAATCACTTCTGGGATATTTTGCACAATTTTTTCAACCTTATTCACTTTTTCTACTTCTTTTACTTTTTCCTCCACAACGGAAATAACATCAAAATTTGCCTGTTGTGTAGTGCTTGTTCTAGATGATTCCACACTTGAAAGTTCAGTTTGTTCACTTACATCAGTACTTGATTGCTCCGTTCTACTTGTACTTTGGATGGCGTCAATTTTTCCAGACTCTATAGCTTGACGAATTAATTGATCAGATTCTGGTTGTTGTCTTGTCAATTGCTGCGTTTCTACAACGGTATGTCCAATAACCTGATCCTCCGACTGTCCACTCACTTCAGTAGCTACTTCTTCAGTTGCTACTACGATGGCTATCGTTGGTTCAACTAGGTAACCAAATTCATCAACGGCTTTAACAAACTCAACAACATTGGCAACTGTTGCATCATTTACTTGATTAGCTTCTTTTATATTTTCAATAGATTCTGTCGCAGTAACTGATAGAGATTCAGTGGTAGTTAAATGTTCTTCGGCGGCCTCAACCTCGGCTATAATTGCGGAAAATACGAAAGTTATTGAACTTTTCTCACACACAAAATTATACGTATACACGTTCGAAGATAAGTATATGATCTTATTGTTTTTAAATATTACCATATTTTGAAGCAGTAAAATGTATTTAATCATAAATGTAATGCCAATTTAATACTTTGCATTCTTTATGTAAGCTAAATAATAAAAAAATATTACCAATACTAAAAATTAATAACAGTATTTTTTACCTTCAAGGTTCCTTGCATAGTTAGTTTGTACTTTGGTTTCGATAAATAATTTTTCATTAACTACATCTGGTAAGCCTTGTTGGTAAATTTCTTGAGCGACTTCTTGTACTTTCGGTGGTCCATATTCACGAAGAAAATCAGACCCTGATGCCTCAGATTCGCTAAATATGACATCTTTTTCAGGTTCGGTAGATGGCTTCTAAAACGTAACCATTTTTAGTATTTGAACCATAAGTCATCAGTAAGACTGTATAAATAGTAATGAAATTAATGCAAACTGCTTACTGAGACTTCTGAAGGCAAGTTGAAGGCAGGACCATCTGGCTTCCAACCACTTGGAAGATACGGGCCTGATCCTCGTGCCGCTACATAAGCAATAAGCAAGGAAATGATAACTAAAACCTGTTGAGAGGAATAAAAAAAATTATTGTCTTTCTTACGTCCACAGACAAGATTGTCTATAATTTTTTTACAATTATTGATATATCTTAGAAGGACCTTTGGTAAGCCGACATAAAAATGTTTAAAAAATAACAAGTTTCTCTTATAGTTTATATAGAAAGATTTAAGAAATAATAAATAAAATATAATTTACGATTTACAATGTCATCAAAATGTAATGTCATCTAGAGCCTACAATAACATTAACGATTTTAATATCTAAAAGGCAGATAGAAACTAAATTACCTTCATAGTTGACGTTGAGATCCTTTGAACACTGACTGATGCTCCCGTCCTCACGGCCTGCCATTTTATACTGGTGTAATCAACTGAAAAACTGCAAACAATACGACGTACCTACAAGTCAATATTTAATGATAGATTTGATTAATATTGGAATTATGGCTCATGCAAATTAAAATGCGAATTTAGATCGTTTCATCGAGGCGTTCATGAAGGTCAAGGTCCTACCTACGATAATCGTAACATTTATTTGATTTATTTACATATAACTTTGTAACATAGAGGTACACATTGTCCAGTTGTCGACCCTATAGAACGTTAGGCCCCAGGTATTATTTATTATGATCTGATCGAACTAGGCACGTAACTACAGCCTATTCGCGGCTGACTGCAAGCTGATACCCCAGAGTTCTGGAGAATTAACAGAGAGGTTTTAAACTCTCTAACGTATCTTCGGCAAGGCATTCAGATTTTACTTATTGACAACAATCAAGAGTCTTTAAAAACGTAGCACTTTAGTAATTTTGTGATAACCAGGCCGTGATTACCGAGCCAACTTAGAACGTGACGCTATCTTGTCGTAGTACTAGAAAAAACTGCAAACGTAATGTTATTCTGCTGGAAGATGTTACGTGGTAAGATTTTTAGTTCACTATTTCGGATGTACGCTTGAGGTAGTTTGAAATGTAACCATTGTAATTAGGGCTGTTAAGCCTTGAGTTGCCCGTACTGCAGCAGTACTTTACATCAGTTACTAGTTAAAGCCAATACCAAGTCATAGAATCATACCTAATCTAAATATGTGGCTTGCTACTAAGGTAAAATCAATTTTACGATACGAGTACGTTTAGAGCATTAGGAGTAAGATACGCTTTTATTGGCTTTTCGGGTGTGATTAATCGTTATGACGTGTTGACATTAAAGTTAATTAACAAATATTTGTTCCTTTTACGCTTTGTTTGTCATTCATTCTAATCAATTAAAACTATTTAAGATCATTTTTAAGAATTCGACTTCCTTATGTTGGTGACTCGCCGTAAAGCGGTTTTTGGACAATTTTTTGAAAATTAGGTTAAGGGAATATTAGGAAAAAATAATGTAATTATTTTTGACATAGAATAAGTGAACGCACACATTATTAGTTTATGCACCTAGTCAGAGTCAGTCACAACAGTCAAAGCAATCATTGTAAATATATGTATTTGTCATTTGTCCTGACTACTTTTATAAGTATTAAGACAGAATTTACTTAAAATGTTGTAATAGGTAAAGGTAAAATGGGTCCTTTTCCCAGGTATACAATTTGAATAAACAAAAGAAAATAGCGCCATGGCTGCAAACGATAGTGCTGGACCCTGAATGTAGTTGTTATTTTTTTTTTAAAAAACATGTACCCTGGGCGACAAATAAAATTAACCTACGAATTTAATTAATAAGTTTAAAAAAAATATCAAAGGCCTAAATTTTCATCACGATGGGGTGTACCTAATCCAGTTTTGATATAAAATGCTTTCATCATCATCATCTCAGCCGGACAACGCCCAATGCTGGTACAGGCCTCCCCCAAGAATCTCCACGACAATAGGTCCTGTGCTGCCCTCAGCCAGTGGGTACCCGCGACCTTCACCAGATCGTCGATCCATCTCGTTGAGGGTCTACCCACTGAGCCTCGCTCGGTGCGTGGTCGCCATTCGAGAACCTTTCCGCCCCAACGGCCATCCGTTCTGAAAATAAAAATATAAAATGCTTTGTAACAATAATATTATTTTTTATTTAGATTAAAATCTGCCATTATTTAATTGAAATATAGTTACAGTATCAGTGGATCATAGCACTGTTTATGGTTAACTACACTGCACAAAGTATAACAGGTATGAATAAAAGTGTCCGGCGAAAATAATTCATTTCCGCGGACATACACTTGTCCGTGGATATCTTTGCAACAGAATCCTGTGTGTGCGTTCCACTCCCGATCACCTCTCCGGTTCGTCACGCTCCAGAGTTAAGCGCAGCAGCTCACGTCGCTTGTTGCGTATTTTCGCTATGCATACATGGAAACAAAAAATTATTAATTTCGGTGGTTAACGCATCTTGTCTATCGGTTATTCATTTTGTTCCAAATTTTGTTTAAGTTTATGTTAACCAGTATTAATTTTATACGAAACAATTATCTTTTTTTTTAATTTCTTTTTTTTCCTTCTTTTTTTTCTTTTCGGAGGATTCGGTGGACTAAAATACCTCACCGAAATTAAAAGTCCCACGGAAATGAAGCTAATATGGCTAATTTGATTTATCGATTCCAGAATTTTTCGAAAAATAATTAACTTGAAATACTTAATATTTTTTATAATTTAAATAACAAATTTCGACATAATAAATATAATATATTCAGCTTATTATATATCGCACCCTTAAAATGAAAGGGACTTAACTCAAAAATTGCAATTTATGGAAAATGACGAGAAAGTTTTCAAAAATGTATGATCTTGAGTAAATTTAAAGAGACTAATGTATGAGGTTTTCCCTTTTTCCCTTTCTCACTTATAATACGGGCTCTTTTTCACCATGGGGTTTTAGAGTAGGCTTTTTTAAGTAAATTGATAGTAAAATCTGGAATTTCAGGAATTTTGAGTTAAGTCACTTTCATTCTAAAGGTGCGATTATGTATGTTTGTATATACATATATTTGATTTTTTCCTTCAATGTATACTTTATATATATTTCGTGTCTTTAAAAACACATATATTTTCGTATTGTCGTATTTATGTATATCAAAAATTTCATAATATACGTAGCAAAATCCAAATAAAGTTAACAATCCATGTAAAACTATGAAATGTCATTTAATGGATATTTTACAAAAAAAAAACTGGGGAAAACGAATATTTCAGACTAAAAAACTAATAAGAATTTTTTCAAGTTTTTACCAGTTTCTTTTTCCAAAATATCATTTATAGGTACTCAAATTAATGATAATTTTCAGAAAATTGACAAAAAGGATTTTGTTTCGAATTTTATGAAGAGAGAAAGAAATATAATCCGTCCAAGGGTTTGACGCTGGTATTTCGCAAGATGAACTGAGTTCGATATCTGCGCACAGGCATAAAGCTGGCAGGCTAGTGGATGCAGTTGCCCATAGAGATTAATAATATCACGGGCTTTGCGCTGCCAGCAAAGAAACAAATGATTGACCCCATTCTTGAAGGTTCCCAAATCGTAGCACCGTGGAAATACCACTGGGGGCAGTTCGTTACACAGTTTACATGGTACGTGGCAGGGAGTGTTGTGTTGAAGGTGAACGGCGATGGAAATTTGGCGCCGGTATTAAGATAGAACAAAAATATTTCTTTGTTGACTCTCTCATTAAATCTACTCAGACTTGCGCAAAATTGAACTTAGTTGTTTCCTTATTTACTGAAAAATAATTTAGACCAAAAAGAAACTAACCGATTTAGAGAAAATAAATATTTATTACAATTTTACAATTTTCAAAATATACAGAAAACATATTTAATATGATCACAAAAAAATAGCGACAATATAATTTTTAAAGTAAAAAAAAACCAAACAATAAATATATTTTTTTAAATAATTTTTATCACAACAAATGCAAGCTTTAGTAAATGAAAAAGAATGCTAAAGATGAAATGAGTCAATATCCACCTGACCGAGCGTTACCATGGTTACCATGGCTTCCATGATTAAAACCGTTACCATGGTTACCGCTGCGAACGTTATTCGCATTGGCATCATAACCGTTCGAGCGGGAAAGTTGTTCTGTGTCTTGGTAGGAGACGCGTGGCTTAAATCCATGTTCGTCGGCTTCGTAGCTTACAGTCTGAAAAGATTACGAATATATCATAACCTGCATAATATTATTGAGTGATCATTTTTCTATGAAGACACAGCCGACGTTATAGACACGTTTTAGCCGTCTCCCATCTATGTCGGATAATAAATGTTCAGAGAGTCACGTGCCTTATACTCGTAATGCGCCTCAATATGATTTAACCAGCTTTATAAAATCTTCAATTATAATAATAATTAAACATTTTATTTGGAATAACTTTTTACAAATACTTTTTCTTAACAAAACTATGCCATTACTTCAGTAATTCTCTATAATGCGCAAGCTTGGGAAACGATATAACGATTTACTACAATTTTTTAAACTCAGATATACCTACCTGTGTAGTAACTTAGACCAATTGGCTCATAAAGTCTTAAACTTTTACAAGAATTGTCTATGTATATGAGCAATGTCAATTATTAATATAAAATTGAGTACATTTTACAATGTTTATAAAGACTTAGTGTCATATTATCATCGTATCATGACATCTTAATATTATGGAAACAGCTGATAACAACTGACAACTCGTTTGGTTACCGCAAAATTCTTACTTGTTTCCTTCCATCAGGTAAGACCACATGGTACTCCCCTTGCGCTCGTTCCTCTTGCCTCTCTTCATGATGCCCAAAGTCGGTTCCCTCATGGTGATCATTTACCATATAGCCGAAATTGTAGTTAACGGGCTCCTGTGTACAGAACTTAGTATAAGTACTACTTTTCAATTAAATTTGGACCAAAACTTGAGTACACAAAGACAAAGAAATTGAGTACTTATACTAAATTCTGTTTGATACAGTGGCCTTGTTTTGTTAGGGATTTCTATAATAAATACGTGGGTATGGTATGGGTAGTATAATAAATAATTGGTGTTGCAAGATGAAAATATTAACTAATGAGAATTGGTTCCTCGAAATTAAAAAAACCATTGAAATGCATGTATCTAAATTTTGAACATTAGAATTTTTTTTTGTAAAAGGGTTACTTACATAATTAAATCATCAAAAAGGTAATTTTTAACTAGTCCAGATATTCTTAGAACAAATTCTTACGTTATCAGGTAAAGCTTTCTGTTCCATTGTTTCACTTATGTAAATACTTATTTCTACTTACTCCGCTAAGTTCATCCAATGAGTTCCTTCCAAAAGAGCCGGCGTTGTGGTCATATCCCTGGTGATCACCTGACCCCCCTTGATATCCTCCCGCACCACTGAATCTAGCCGGTGCGCCCTGATTGTGGCCGCCGCTTCTATGTTAATATAACAATGTTAACCAGTATTCTCCTAGGTGTTTAAATTTGACCATCATCATTATATTACCATTAAAAATATGTTGACCAACAGAGGGTAAAATGATAGCGAACTGTTTGTTCATTGCCTATTTGTATATCTACGTATAATTCTAAATACTTAATAAATTACGAGAAGTTTATGAGCAAGGCGGACTGTAGAGATTAAATAAAATATCTAAATTTTCAGAAATACAAATTAGAAATTAAATTAATCAATTTATTTATTCTGAACATACGGTTAATAAATTAATAGAAAAAAAAACATTCATACAGTGTATGTTATAAATTTTTAGGAAAAACCTTCAAAATTTCAAGTTTCAGTTATTTCAAAATGGACTAAAAAATACAAAAAGTCTTTAATGTCGTAAATAGATTAAAATATACAATAAACCATAACATTTACCTAGCGAATCCATTTTCGGGGCCATGAGATCCATGACTATTATGAAGTCCCTGTCCATTCCCATGACCCTGAGTTTGGACGCTTCGAGCAGCCACGATTTGTGGTCCCCCGTCAGAAAACGCGGGTCCAGAGGGACCTCCTTGGGGATAACCGGCGCCCCCGCCCGTTGTTGAAGGTGGTAGGTAACTGAAACGTTCAAATTTTTTAATAAATACGAAATAATAACATTATACCAAACAAAACAATAAACTAATGGGATAATGCAATTGGAAGTTCTGAACAGTTTTTGCGTAAAATAAATTATCGTACATGCTGGGAGATCAGCGCAGTCGGCTCAACACATCAGGACAACAGGAGCTCACAGTTGTCATTTGTAATTGTAATTTTATAGTTCAATTAAAAGTAAATTGTAATGGTAACAAAATATAGATTGTCATGCTTACACGACGATATCCCCAGGGCCAATGAAAGAAAACTAACTTATGAATCTTTAATTTTATGTGTAGATATATATAATATATATAGGTATAGGTATGTATAAATATTAACAATTATAAAGTTACTTGCCTGTTGGACGGGGGCGGCTCAGCCATTACTATGGATGCAACGATAGTAAGAATTGCGAAGATCTGAATAGAAAACACAAATTCATGTCAAGGATTGTTAGACACAAGATCCTTGTGATTTTAAAAAGTAATCTAAGCTTTTCTATGTGACATCTAATTTTATAAACCGCTAGCTGTGCGCGCGAATTCGACCGCGTCGAATTTAACAAAAAAGTTATTTAGTAGAAATAAAAGTAGCCTAAGTTACTCCTTATTACATCAGCTACCTGCCAGTGAAAGTCCCGTCAAAATCGGTCCAGCCGTTTCAGAGATTAGCCGGAACAAACAGACAGGCAGATAAAAATTGTAAAAAATGTTATTTTGGTATATGTACCGTATATACATTCAGATGCATGTAGTAACAACGGTTATTTTAATATTACAAACAGACACTCCAATTTTATTTAATAGTATAGATTAGAGATCTTTTTCTTTAATAATGATAATTCACGATATCCATTTTCAAGCCGAATGAAGTGGCTGGGAAGTTATCTATTGATTTCTTGATATAAAAAAGAAGGTAGTTATTGTTACCTACCCGTTGTAGAGATTACACTAACATGATAAACATTCTTTGAAAAGTTATATTATTTTATATTATTTGATGTATGAAAGGCATTAAACCAGCAAAAAATCCACAGTTATGCACGTCTTTCCTAAGTGATGCTATTCTGATCGATCCTAAACCTTATAAGTGCATCGGTTCCGCGTTTTTTTCTTATTTTATCAATCTGTTTAAATTTGGCTTATGTATGTGACATTTAAAAACTTTTTACCTACATCTAATAATGTGGTCTGCCTTCTTACAGTAAAGTAAGTCGTTTAGTAGTGCGCTTTACTATCCAAAGTTACATCTCCGTTTACCGCCAGGTGGAATTGTTAGTCGAGTCTTATTATAAGTAAAAAAAAATCTTACATAGAGAAAACTTCGAAAATACTGTAGGTCTTACATTTATGAAGCTCATCTATCAGAACAATCTCAGCTTCTTTAAAATTCTATTAAAATTTGACCAAATTAGATTTTTAAAATTTAAACCTTACCTTCATATTGTCGAATATCTTACACCAATTTTGTTGTACGATTAAGTGACCCAAAGACACAGATCGTCTGATGCACTTGTCCTAATTCTTTAAGCTTATATACTTAACATACTAAACGGGTAGGGGTGAAATATCGTCTCTCATTAGCGCCACAATAGAGCTTTCAAGGTACAAGCTTTGGAAGAACAAGAAATATATAGAGTAGA
>PDGT01000002.1:6434032-6507713 GCA_003671415.1 Megathymus violae
TGTATTCAGACAAGTATCGGACAGCCTTTATAGGTGTAATAGATTACTGTCTTATTGTATATTGGCAATTGGAATCACTTCATCATACTACTTTAGCACCCTCCAGACCTTCTTTTGATGAATGAAGTTTCTTGATTTTTTTAACAATGTCATTTTCAAGGATAGTTTCATCTTAGATATCAAATAAAAATGCGCAAAAGTAATGTTAAAGTAAAACATATACACAGGTCGACTCTACATCTTTCTTAGTTCCAAATTACAAGGGTGAACCCACAACGAGATGTCGTGAGACGAAACATGCCTTCCTAACTTGTAATACTAACACACAAAGAAATTAGAATACGTTTTAGTTTCTGGCACTTAAAAACAGACATTTATATTATTTATTATTAAAAAATATATATTTTTAAAGTTATATTAAATCACAATAATTAATTAATATAAGTTTATATAACTAGGCCGCTGTGGTGCAATACCCAATATGCTGGCAGTGTTTCCGCGGTGTTTAGCTTATACGCTGAGCAAAAAGTTTTCTCCCCGGATAGCATGTCCTACCTTTTACCTTTTTCTTATTTACCTGGCAGGATACCGAGTGTCAAGGCTCCGCGGGCTTAGAGTATGGACTCCGAAAGCAATGAAAAATGTCCAAAACCGAGATTTCCGTACTTCTGATGTTTATTATTTTCTACAGTTTTTGGTGAAGATCCAGCATGAAGATGGGATATACCCATCGACAAGTTTCATACTAGAAGGCACAATCGACTTACCATCAGGGTTCTAGCCGTCGTCCCAAAATATGCTATTTCACTTTAAAATTGCTGGTATATTTATTTGTGACAATAAAAATAATATACTATTCATGGTGGAAGCAGCCACCGGCGCTTTTTGACAACGTACAGTTAGTTGTCTTTATAGTTACATATGTCTTCTTTAACAAATATCTGTGATAACTATAACTTTTTATTTGATACACGAAAGCCTCAGGATAGACATAAGTCTAGCGACAGTGTCCTCTTGATTGAATTGTAAGTACAAATAATTCTACCCCACTCAGACTAAAGTTAAGGATAAATCGTTTACAGATAGAAAAGATAGCCCTTATCTTATTATTGTATGTATATTAGATATATTATCAACACGAATTTTGGCTTTCATTTCATATTTCGATAGATTTATCGATAAGTAAGAAAAAATATCATATGACATGAAAAAGTTTGCTTTTGTATCCAGGATAAGGGTTCATCAATATTTTAGAAAATACATTGTTTAAATTTCTATTTATAAAGAAATCGGAACAAATATATTTATTTATAAATTTTTATCAACCTTTATTATCATATTAAATTACAAAAAATATAAAAAAAATACAAAAAGAAAGTTAAAAGTGAACCCCGTTTGTTTTTCCTTCATGTTTATAAGTACTTTCTCTTACTAAATCCTGAATGAAGTCCACCATCATATTTTCGTTATATTGGCCCTGATAATGGTGTTCGAAATCCATGATGTCTTGATAAAAACGTTCTTCTTGTGTTTCTGAATACGTCCCCATGTGATTTTCAAATTTATCTGAATGAGCATGCAGCATCTGTACTTTTCCGTACATTCTGCAGTCCATAGTTTTAAAGTCTCCTAACATTTTATTAAATAGCTTTCAGTAATTTTTAACTCTGTTAAAATCCAGATCTGTAAAAATCCAGATACTAAAATTCCCTTTAAAATTTTCCGTTTTTTATCTCGATACCAACTTAAATTAAATAAAAATAACATAAACATTATAAATATTTATTTCTATAAAACAAATCTGTTTTTTTTTAATAAAAAAATGTTTACCTCCTAACAACTCTTGCATTTATTGCAAGCAACATCCACATGTTATGCGCTCCACAGCCCAGGGTTTGTCTAAATTCCGAACGGGGCATTGAAAATAACCTTCATAGGCTTTACAAAGCTTTTCATATGCATTTTTCTATACTCGTACTTTAATAAATGTACCACGCATGTAACAAAATGCATCAGTATCATATTTACACTTTCTAGACGACATTTTAACCTCTTTGAATTTTCTACAAAGGAGTTTATTATTATTTATCAATATAAATAACATTTGTAGACGCAGACTGACAGTTACGCCATCGTTATTTTTTCACGATATTTTTATCAACAGATAACCAGAACTACTGAGTAATTTTATTTTAAATATGTTAACTCAAGTAAAATTATTTATTATTATAACTACTACTAAAGCAAACATTTTAAAGAATATGGGTAGGTATGTTTCCTTTATTTTAAATCATAATGAATACAAAAATCATAAAATAAGCTTAGGACAAAAACACATTTTTTGTAGAGTTCACTGTTTCTGTTAATATACGGAATGACTCTCTTATGCGTGCGATGTCTTGTGATTTCGTAATCCCAAAAATCAAACAGCTGATTTCACAGTGAGTTCTTATTATTATAAATATAATTGTTGAATTATTAATTAATTTATGATTTATTAATATAAAGATAATTAAAAAAAATACCATTTATTATGGTTAATTTGCCACTGTCACTCACTACCAGTAAGGCTAAAACATTTATAACTAACATTAACTCTTATTTTTTACTATGATTACCTGGAGCATAATAATAAATTTATTTTGTATACTCACTCATTTAAAATGGAAAAATGATCACACAGATCCAGAGGTGAAATGGTCAACGGTCAATAGCACTGAGGAAACTACTTGTTAACTACTGAACATGAGAAAAATCTATCTTCAATAACATTTGAATTATCCCTACTGAGTATATGCATTTTATCCATTCTACATAAATGACATTATATTAATTATTTCACCGCAGAATTAGCTGTAAGCGTGATCTGTTAGATTCTAGAATCACCGTGCAGTCCCTTAATTTTTCCACGAGTGAAATTAAGAAACGTTACTGCCGTTCATCACCTTTTATTTTCATTGATGGCTGACCAATCTATTCTACTGCTTATTAAATTCTAATCATTTCTCATTCATCCATGATACATTGCGTAATATTAACATATAACTTCATTGACATTTTAATGTATTCCATGTGTGTGTGACCGATTGTAATTTTTTTTGTGTTTTGTGTCGTGCCGCTTACATGACTCAGAGCAGTACTGCTCGGTCCTCTCTTCTCGGTCTTTCTCAACTACAATGGAGATAGAACACTTCTTTTAGAAGTCACTGGTCTCTATAATACACAGTTAAATCTTTATGGTACCTACTGATACGTGGTAAGGTTTTTTAACTACTTGGCTATCTATTGTCTTTCCTAAAAATTATAGTTTGTTTAAAAAATGTTAAGCTAAGATTAAAATGTCATAAATATAACCATATGAATCAATCCTACATTGACTATTTAAGTTTGTTTGTAATGCCTTTGTATATAAGTGAATAGTCTTTATTGCGATTATCGACCAGAGTGTAGTGGACTGGGATTAATTAAACTTCTTTTGAAGCGAAAATGTGAAACGGTAAGGAGCGCAAGAAAAAAAACACCCACCCGCGCGATCGTCTTTTCGGACACTATAAGTTATAATTTTTTTATGTTATTAATGTGGCGTAAGCGATTCTATTCAGCCAGCTTTACATCTCCCACGCTTTGCCACATTTATTTATTAAAATAATAAAAAGAAAAAATTAAGAAAATATTACAATTACAATAAAATTCTACAAATATTACATTTAAAACAAAATAAAATTACTGAATGAATGAATCCTAGTGTAAAGGTATACCTACTCGGATGTCTGTGAAAGCCCGCTCAGATAGTTACATATATTTTTAGTAAATAATGTTAATAAGTATCAATCTTGTTTCTAATTACTTAGATACATGTACATGAATTCGATTATTTGTACATATATTTTTATGCGTTTGTTTCAATTCTTTTAGCGAGAAATTCGAATAATGAATATCAACTAATATTTAATTAACGTGTTATGGAATTTCAAATTTAGAACCCTCCTTGGGCCGTCTGATCTTTTAGCAAAACACTGCATATGCCAGTTTAGTTTCAAAACCATGCACTTATTCAATTAAAGTTCACATAGTGCGAAACTCTGCACTAAGAATTATATATAGAGCTTTAGTTGGTCTATAAAGAAAAACGATAATATATTTACGCATGTAATTATATTTTGTTTTATTATATTTATATACAAACAATATTACAAGCTTTCTTATTCTATGCTACGTTTTTTATACATTTTCAATTTGCTAATAAATAATAAATTAAGAGTATTTACATTCTCCATCATCTTAATGAAGTAAAGGCCTGGTAATCTCCAATTTCTTTACAACACTTATAAGTAAGAAGCAGGTGGATTCAAAGAATTCGAGTAACTAACACTCCAATTCGTGTAAATTTTTTGCTTCTTATTTATGTAAGCTAACAGCGTCAGCAAAATCGCTATCTGTCGAATTAAAATGACGTTTGAGTGTCATTAGTACCAGGCGCTTTAACATTCCAATATAATTTTCTGAATTTATACTGGCTCAAAATCCTTTTCATTCCGGGTCATATAAGTACTAAAATTAATACTTTGTTATCCTTGTTTTCAATTCATATAATCATAGCCTTTGTCCGTTATCTTTGAAATCTCCTCTTTCATAAATCACTTGGCACTTACCGTTACAAGTATTTAAAACATTTTATTTTAACATCTCACACAATTACAAATTTTAATTATAAAAAAGTTAAGTCACAATTTCAATAAGCCCAACGATCTGAAATGTTGCAACATTGATCAAAACAGAAATAATTTAAATTAAAACTTGCAGTCTATAAGTGCCCTGTGCTTCAGCGACGTCAAACTTCAGTAGTTATTATGTGTTCCTAATAACCACCCTCTCCAGATCTTGCTAGATCGGAAGCATTCTCGTCATAACCTGCTCCTGACCTTCCACCTATTCCTTCGACCGGCTCCACTGAAATTCTGGGCTTGAAGCCACGCTCATCAGCCTCGTATTCCACCACCTGAAAGTACATGTAAGTTGTCTGAATGATGTGGCGTGGTTCTAACTTTGGACATAGTGAAGGCAACAAGAATCGACTAAGAAATTTTCTGAACGACAAGGAAGGTTCGGTTAAATACATTTTTGAAAACTTTAAGAAGATCTTCTTGGATTTGTTGGGTTCAAAGGGCTTAAAGTTCGATCGAGATGGCTGTAAGGTAAGTTCTTAGTCCTGTAGCTATCTTCATTATTATTGTCTTGTTATGAATATAAAAAACACAAAAATCGAGACCCAAGCTCAACACTCTACTCGAATCAAGTTAATTCGTTGAACTAACGGGGCATGAAAATGATAAAATAAAGATAGACAAAAAGGTATTTGTTCTTTGTTCGTTAGAGTTTTCCAAACAATACAATTTATTTTATGAAGCTTCTTACTCACGCCAGAAGTTCTGCAGACTACTTTGTAGAATCTACCTTTTAAGAAGATCTAGGTTACCTGTTTAGTTCCATCAGGAAGTACCACGAAGTAAGTACCCTCAGCCTTGTTCTCCTGTCGGGTTTCCGTGTGACCAAAGTCACTGCCGGTCTCGTAGTCACTCACTTTGTACGAGAAATCATAATTAGCTGGTTCCTGGAAGTATATTTTTTATTTGAAAAGCCAGACAAGTCACTTGATGGTAAGAACATGAACAAGAACAAGAAGATGGTACAGAACTCAATGACCTTCAATGGAACAGTCCTAACGCCATTTTCTTTTGCTAACTGATTTCTATGGGAACTATATACTATAATTCTATAATTATTAATTTCACCTGATTCAATAATTCATCCAGTACACCTCTTGCGTACCCGAAACCTTGATCAGATAAAGCACTGTACTGGTCAGGTAGACCATACTGGTCGGAGGGCATATTGCGAGCAGAAGGCGCTCCATATTTCGACGACGGTGAAGACCTGGAGAAAATGATAATTTAAAATGATACGGACGACTATTGGAAACCGTGGTTGTATTGAGATTAAATTGAAACGCTTTGAAACCAAAACTTTAATGCTATTATAAATAAGAGGGAGATATTTTTTTTTTTGATAACATTTTTTTTATAGAAGAATAAGTTAATGCTTGACAATAATCCCACCTGATACTAAGCGGTGATGAAGTCTAAGATATTGAACGCACTAACTTATAACAACCTATTCACTCTCCTCTGTTATTATTACTATTATTATTATTCAATTTTTTTTTTGTGGCCACTATTCGACTTAAATAAAACACTAGAATAATATGGATAAAGTACTATTTGGAGTATTTGAACTGAGTTGAAATCTGGTTCGATTTTCTTATTATGTTTATGCAGTATTGAGTCATTGTACCTGGCAGATGAAAAAGACGACGGAAAAGCGCCCGTTTGAAAACCGGCGCGGCTTAGGGGAGCTCCGTATTCTTGAGATAGTCCGCCTTCGTTGGGAGTTCCATAAGTCCCAGATAAACTCCTCTGATTAGATGAGTACGAAGAACCATAGTTGTGGCCTTGAGAATAAGCGTCAGAATTCCTTGAACTAGGAGCTCCGTATTGTGTGGAAAGAGATCGTGGAGCTCCATAGCTTTGAGAAGGATTAAAAGAAGATCGGGCTTGAGAAAAACCTTTTCCGAATGACGATTTGTAAGAGCTACCTCCAAATTTTTGAGCTACATTGCTAGATCTACCAAAGGGAGCACCATATTCTTGCGAAAGAGAGTTTGATTCAAACGGAGTATTTCTGAAATCAGGTGCTCCATACTTTTGGGAAGGGTTTCGTGCAAATTGATTAGACTCAAATTCTCTATGAGACGGGGTGCCATATTCCTCAGAAGGACTTGAATGGAAGTTAGAAGTACGTTGGAACGAAGAGGAACGTTGAAAAGGTGCTCCGTAAGATTCGGAAGGAGAATTTCTTGGTGCATTATAGTTTCCAGAGAGGCCACTTCTTTGATTAGGCACTCCATATTCTTGAGATAGTGCTCGAGCATTTTGGTTGTATTCCGGCGATATACGACCTGAAGGTGCTCCATACTCTTGTGAGAGTCTGGCTGATGGTGCACCGTATTCTTGAGAAAGTCCACTTCGTGAATTAGGGGCCTGATATTCTTTAGATATGCTATTACGAAATCCAGGAACACCGTATTCCTGAGACAAGCCAGATCGAGTGTTAGGTGGACCATACTGTTGTGATAGGCCACTTCTGCTGCCGGAAGGATAGCCTTGTTTAGTGCGGTGAAGGTCTACTTCATGGTTATGCCCGGCTAACGCCGATGCATAGCTGTCGCTGTAATTAAAAACAAGTTTTAAAATTAAGGAATCAAAAATTAAAGAAATATGCATAGACGTGTTCAAAAATTATAATAAAAAGCTAGACATACTCAACAGGTGGTTCAGCCAATGAAAAGGCGAGCAGATTTAAAAGAAAAAATATCTGAAACAAATGAAAATGAAAAATATTATGAGGTAGGTCTTTTATCAAATCGAAGTGACTGTATGTACTTAATTTATTAGGTAAAAATGATAAAAATGACTGATAGCAGTCGTCGTACCTTCATTCTTCCAGTATCCAGGAATCCAAACTTCTGAAACAAAAACCAGGTTTTTATCTAAGAACAATATTATGAGGCTACTTTAATAGGATTTCCTAAATATATTTGCGATTCATAGTGAACTTTGTTTTGAATGTACATTACAAGTACCACGGGTTTGTGTCGATAAGATGCATTGTTACTTCTTAAGGGCCTGCATTTTAACGCAAAATAAATAATGACCACATCCTGCTCAACACAAGAAAGGTTTACTCGTAGGTTGATGAGGTACGATGAAATATATTCTATGACTCAATACATACCCCAAAAATAATGAGTTTACAAACTGAGATCAGTACACTGAATGGTATCTTGGGCTACTCTTTGATCTATTTATACCAAATGCAATTTGACAATACCCAATCGATACCAACAAACTTGTTCCATCTTCTCTAGATATGATATCGCATCGTGATCTCTATCCCGTGGCAATAAGCGGTGATAAAGGTTCTATAAGTTAAGAGATTGTGGTCTTGAAAGGTTTATTGTGTTTGAAGCCTTCGCGTGACGACATGTGAGATTTCTGTCATTGTTTGGATGGATGGTCGTGTTGATCGTTGATAGCTGAATCTAGATCAAATATATGTCCTATTAATTTTTATTACTCTTTACAATGTCAGAAGGTGATGCGTTTCGAATTGAGCATTTTGTAGGTGGGTAGATTGTATCTTAATTAGAGTTTGTAAAATGTGCATGTCAGCTAACATTGTCAGTATATTTACAATGAAAACTAATCTATTTTCAGGCGTGGTAAATAAATGGGTTGTTTTCCCGGGTATAAAATTTAAGCTGCCTGACTGAAAACGGTAGTGCTGGACCCTGAATGTTGTTATATATATATATATATATATATATTTGGAAATAAAATGTACTTATCTACCCTGGCCAATAAATAAAATAAAGCTAGGAATGTAATAAATAAGTTAAAAAAAATTAAAGGCCTAATTTTTAATCGCCGTAATTTTTCATAACACTAATATTGTTTATTAATTAGATTAACCAGTGCCTTTATTTAATTGACATATCATAATTCATTTCCGCGGACAAATACTCTTTTTTTTTTGACATCTATCTTCCTTCTATTACCTACAGTGTTTGTTAAATGTCATATATTACTCTTTTGTTATAATATAAACTAAGTAACATTATCAACGAGGGAAGCATTGGTCATTCCACAACTCTGGGAATCGTAGTGTGGGACCAATGAGCAACTTATTTTACATTGATTATTTGTATTTAATAAACCAATTTACAAAAACTTAAAAATATACACTTGTCCGTGGATATCTTTCCAACAGAATGCTTGTATGCGTACCGTTCCCAGTCACCTCTCCGGTTTGTCACGCTTCAGAGTTCAGCGCAGCAGCACACACTTTCTCGCCATAAACGTAAGTAGTTCAGAACAATGACATGGAGACAAAAAATTATTAATCTCGGTGGTTAATGCATCTTGTCTACCCTTTAGGTATTAATTTTGTTCCAAATTTGTATATTGTATGTAATTTAAGTATATATTTACTTGACACGTGTTCGAATCTAAATGAAAGGAACACGACCGATTTTATATTTGTCTATTCCAGAATTTCTCGAAAAAATAATTGATTTGAGTTAGGATGTCTAATCTTTTTTAACTTACTGGCTATCAAGTACTTTTGCTTTTTCTATTTAAATTATTTGTGTTGTGTATTAAAGAGAAAAACATGTTTTATAGTTATTGACAACCCCATAGCCCAGTTGGTAGTGACCCTGCCTGCCCAGCGAGGCGTCCCGGGTTCGATTCACTGTCAGGGCAGACATTGTGAGACATATAAATGTTTGTTCTCGGATCATGGGTGTTTGTAATGTCATGTTTGTGTATGTCCATGCCATCCGCAACACAGGGAATCCCAGTGCAGGGGCGTGAGTGTGTAATTGTTTATTTATAATTATCTATTTTCAACTATTAAAAATATATGTAATTTATTAAAAATTACATTCAATTTCATTTCGGTGTAAGCATTTCATTTCGGTGGCATTCAGTGTCATATTTCTCAATAAATATTCAATATTTTTTGCTCACTAACATCAATTTTAGAAAATACGATAAACTACTTTAAAGGTAAAAAAACCAAGATAGGTCTTAAAATAAAAATCCCACTGAAATGAGCAAAACATCGCAACGGTTGAAAATTACCCGAATATTCCCATGTACTTACTTACTCATTACGTAACGCTCTCACTGGCTGCGTCATTGTTTTTTACCTAAGTTTTTTAACGTTCAAACTATATTATTATTCTTAACCAAAAGTTAAAAAAAAGTTAACGGTCAAAAACTTGCAAATATAGAATAAACATTTTCCAAACGGACCTAATGGAATTATAAATAGGTATGTGACCTTATTTAAGATTAGTTAAAAGTATGCTCAATCCAGTTATTAATAACAAAAATTTGTGTTTCTTGGAGAACAAAAAATCAATAATTCCGAATCGGACTTATGGCTTAAATGTTTGTTATTTAAATTTATCCGGGTGTACTTAAAGGAATGAAAAATTTACTTATTTTTTTATTTCTCAAAATTATTAACTCGGTGATTTTAGAGGTACGGAAGATCGATAATTTTTTAAATATCTTTCAAAACGTGTATTTTTAAAATTAAAAGTAAAACCGTATTCAATTTAAAAAAAAACTCTTTCATTTAATATTTATATGAAGCACTCTGTGCAATTTTCATTGTTTGATGATTATCTCGTACAAATTCTTATGTGTACCTAATAACAACTTTGGGTCCAGTAAATTCGGAAATTCTTTTCGTTTCCGCAGTTCCTTTTATATTATTAACATAATATATAATTATAACATACGTCTCTAGCTTATGTTACTACATCGTTTCTGATGTGGTTTCGACAAGAATTTATATAGCTTACACTCACCCATGAACCTAACAACTGTTTAATAAATTATGTACCGCAAATATGTCTATCGATCGGTCGACTATCTAGGTGTAAGTACCTCTTCGCAATTTGGTAATAGGTATGCCGAATACGAGTAGACCAAACACATTTACATTCCCGCTAACTTTTTTTAGTAAAGATCAACCACAGATAGATTGTTAGTAACAAGATATTGGTGTAAATTCATTAGTACTTCACTACGGATCATAGTTTCTTCTCATAAGTTATTAAGCTGGAAACATATTCCACCACGCTGCTCCAATGCGGCTTGTTTGAGTAGTTGATGGTCAACCCAAATGTCAAATTGTCAGAGAGAGTTAAAGTGTGACATACGTGCTAATTACCTTAGTACTAATAACTTTATTAATTCTGTAAAATTTTCCATAAATTCATTACGAATAAGTATCTAGTTACTTAGTTAAGTTACTGAATCTTCAGTATAAACTTGAAGCATTGTTTGAAATGTTCAGACGAGTTCATGCAATGTTAATTATGATGAGAGCCAGTCATACTATCAAATTAATCTAAATTTAATCAACAGGTGATTGGCTCTAACGGTGTCTACGTTGTTTATAAACCTTGTAGCTGTTTAGAACCTATATACACTGGAATTAATTTCATTGACATTGAAATTTTAATATTACTGATCGAAATAGTTGATAAATTTGTAAATATTTAATCCACCTTAGTATTAATTTATCATAAATCTTAAATAGATTAAGTACGTAAGTAATCACTTCATTATGTTTTAAGTATGTCACTTATATCATGCGTTTTAAAAAAAATTTAGGAGGAATTTGGCTTGCATAAAAATTAATAATAAATTTAGACTACTGAGTCCATATGGCCTCCGAATTGTATGTAATAAATTTTTAAAATGTTAATAATAATATTCAAATACTTTCATTACTTTATAAAAATCCACCTTTAATAGTGATTTTTCACATATAAAAAGCTGACCAAAGGGCAGAAGTTTAATTAATGCAACTCGAGAAGAAAGAGTGGTACCCGCTAAAACTCATTTTAAAATCTGGTGAATATTTTAACGATACAATAGTACATTGGCTATCAGTTTTTAGTTAACCAATCAGTTACGTTCACATGTAACTAACCATTTATTAGTTAACCAATCAGTTACCTGTGGTGTAACTATACATCATTAGCCGTTTAAGGACGTCAAGCATCGTGACGTTCACAGATAACAGCTGTGAAGTCCATTATCTTAATAGCTGACTCGATCTGTCTTTATATAACGTGCCCGTAAAGTTTACGCGTATACTGCGTAGAAGACAAGTTTTTTATCTTGCACGAGCAAGATAGAACTAAGGTAGGCAAATACGTAACATTCATATATTTATAACGAAATAAGTGCTTGAGTAGACCTAAACAAATTTCATTTGATTACATTAAGGCGATAAAATTAAAGTTTTAAAATCATAACTCGACAAGTGTAACCAGCTCTAAGAGTATTATTATTTATAACAAACAATACAAACTCGCTTAGCTTTGGTAAACTTATTTTTTACGTTCACAAATAGTAATCGAAACCTCATAAATACATATATGACATACATGTAAAACATTTTATAAATCTTTCCCGTAAAACATTCTATCTATTGGTAAAAATTTACAATATTAATTCAATTTTATCATCTGCATTAAGTAATTATTTTAAGTTACGTATACCTAATATCTTTGCATTATATAGTCTGAGAATTCGACTCCTACGGTATAAAATAAATGAGAAAATATTAATATATTAATATTTATAAAAATAAAATATAAATAAAAAATAAAAAATAAAAATAATAATAATTTAAAATATTAATATTTATTTATTTTATTTTTTTATTTCTATATTTATTTATATTTTCCTATGAGAAAATATTTGATGCACACCTATGTATATAATTTATTTAAATTAACAGTTTACGCATTGTGCCTCTGTATGATTAGGAAGAAAGTAAAAGTGGAAATCAGAATTATTGAGGGTTTAAAACAAAGTTAATACTTGAAACACGGCATAACATGAATGTAAAAAAAATTAGGTGTATTCGAAAAATTATGCATAATAATTCCACTATGGTTATGGTTCCACAGAATGTAATGATACGTGCATTATAAAGGTAACCCCGTTTCTTTGTCATACACTTTCAAAGATGCGTCCATATAGTATTCTACTTTAATAATTTCTACTGCAGTCTTTTCGTTAGTCAAACCGCCACTTTTCATCACAGTTTCAATACTTGGAAATTTAAAATGGTGTCCTCTCAATTTTTTTCGGTAATTAACCGCCACGAAGCCTCTTAGTATTGCCTCATACACCACTTCAATTTCCAGATACCCTCTGTTCGCTGACAGGACAGCAGTTGCTGATTGGCCTGGTTTTAATTCAGTTTCCATGCCAGCATTGGTGCCAATTGTAATAGTTTTAGACTTTTCTTCACTTTTTCCCCAACTCGAACTGTACGAAAACCCAGTAGTGCCCGAAGCTTTACCAAATATAACATTTAAACCGTATTCCACTTCTTGGGACACGACGATTTCTGTATTCCTGGTCCAGCTGGTCGAAACTGAGTTTTCCACTGTATGACTCATACCTGTATTCACTTTTATTGTGTAATTAGAAAAGTTGTCGAAATCTTGAGACATCACAACGACAGGTTGCTTTACAATGTTCTTCACGGTTGCTGACTTTACCGTCAATACCCTCGATACTTGTTCCCATTTGTATGTCTTGTACAGGTCACCCCACGGCGTTGGGCTTGTCAAGAAAATATTTGTAGGTTTCGATCCATAATAATTTGTAACTGCTACTGAGAGTACATCAACATCGATCCCAAACTATTCTATTTCGTGATTAGTAACAATTTTTATATCGTAACCTGAATAATTTATAATCGCATCACTTACATTTCTACTAACAATCAGATCTATATTAATTTTTCCGTATACTGTTTTTATGAGGATAATTAAAATAAGCTTCCTAACATACATCCTGATACTCTACTCCACTGTACAAAGATACATGGAACATAACAAGTGTTTGAATGTATATTATAACCTTAACCTTTTATCATTATCACACATTGAAAAATAAATTCATTATGGTTCCGTTTAATTTAATAATTGAGTATTAATGTTGGCCTAGTGGTCGAATTCGCCCGTTAATCATTAAATAATGTTCTATTTCCAAACTTTTTTTATTGATAACTCTAAAGGATCTCAGGGGCTCCATCCATCCTTGAGTGCAAGCCAACCTCGTGGTGCCCTCTGCTAAACAAAGGACGAGGACATGACGCCAGGTCCCTCCTGTTGGAGGTCGCTGGGCCCTGTACCAACCAATTGATTTCGACAGCACTTGCATAGTAGTAGGGGATTTTGTTGTTGTGGCTAGCTACTACCCTCCGATTTTTAAATATTTGATACGTGTTTCGGTCGCAGTGTTCAAGAGCCAGTAATAATTTTGGTATCCCGCTTCCTTTTAAGAAATATTGCAATGAAACTGTCATATTTTTTCTTTTTACTTTTCCTTCTAATATTTTTTAATATTACAATTTATAGACCACGCTGCTACTTCATTAACCTTGTCTAAATTTAAGCTAGCATACATTAAACATATTTAAAATATGTATTTTTTAACCGAGGGCTGTAATAAAAAATTGTTATTAAAAAACGATCTTTGTTTTTAAAACCACTGCTTTTATGATGCCTGTGTTAAGATATATTGTGAGATTTCTAATGAAAAACAAAAATCAATATTTGGAGAACTTTAACAATTATCGCGGACATTTCATGAAAATAGATCAATCAATTAAAAGTATTCAGTTTAGCATGTCAGTTTACTAGTGTTAATTGTAAATTTTTAATACGATTAAAGGATCTTTTATGTTATCACAAATAATTCTATCGGTATCACAATTCTGAAATTATTCAACTTGACCCAATGACACTAAGATAACGCAACTTCATAACATTTGTAGCATGTGATAAATTTTAATACAATCCATAAGATCTGGAATTGGCTTCTAAGTATTAAAACTTATAGCTCGTGATTATTAAATCTAGTGGCCGCCCAGTATTCGAAATTCGACCATAATTCATTATTATTTTTGAAGTTTAATCAATTAATATAATGTAATTAATCTATCATTGTCTATACAGATTAAATTCGCGTGAGTCGTTAAGAGAAAAATTTAAAGAAATAGGTGTACTCACCGTAGCCAGTCAGTATATATAGTAATTTAGTATTTATTAAAAAAAAATTAAATACGTATAAGCAGAAAAGTGATCAAACAAGAAATAGGCATAATTTTGTTACATCTGCATTTCGTCTTCAAAAGGTTCAGCGTTCCTTTATGGGGCTTGGAGTTCGTTTTTACAATAAGATTCCTAAGTCGTTACGCGAGTTGCCCATTGGAACTTTTAAGCGTCGCATTAAAACACAACTTATAGGCATAGGATATTATAGTATAGATGAGTACATGAATGACAAGGATGCCTGGACAAAATTAGTGTCGAAACCAGTTCCGCGCCGGTTTAAACTTTTGTAATTACCATATGTTGTTTAAAAGATGTGCTGAGGAGTTGCTTTCGCCGTTTCTTCTCCTCATTGTTAAAGCACCTTTTCGAAACGGTAGTAGAAGCAAAAAATGACGTTCATAAGTGTATTTACTGAATACCTATATGATTGAATGATTTTGAATTTGAATTGCTCACGTTTTTTTATTTTGTTCTACTACGTCAATCGTGAGCGTGTACAAATAAGTATTTTTTTTAATTTCTTTTTTACTTATAATATTAAAGCTCGTTAATAGTTACCAAACAAAAAAAGTAAAAAGTAAATTAAAAAAAAAACAGTACAAATTTTTTTCTTCCCGTATTTATATAAAGGGAGACGTGACATCTCAATAGTTACTGACCTGTTTAGTTCTAAAAACATCTACACGTGTCAAATTGTATTAGCCTTCAAAAACTTTTTAATAAGTTCACTCTTTTTTAAAACTTAGGTATTATTTAAAAATAAAAAAGCAGTTGGTGTAAAATTTTTACAGCATTATGAAATTTAATAATGTCTAAATAGGTAAACACAATCAAATTTACGTCGTACAAATTAATGTAATTATAGTCGTATGAAGTGTATTGTATTTAATAAGTCTCACTTTAATGACAATCAATAATATTACGAAGTAAGTACACAATTATTACATATAACGTTATGCTCTGTCGCGTTCTCGCTAGAGCAATTCAATCACCATAAGTATTTCTAGATTCATCCCCCACGGTTGTAATTCAATTATAAAAAAATCAAATTGCAGTGCAATCAACATGTTTTTTAAACATGCAGTGGTGTTATTTTTTGCAATCACAAGTTGTTATTCAAAAATGCAAATAAATATTATACTACCATCTAACAAGGTTAATTCAGCGATTAGTTACTCTGGCACACATGACAAGATAGTTACGGATCAGGAGGTACGGATGTTTAATATTACAGACGATAACTTAAAACGTGGTTTTAAAATCGAATTGGGTAAGGAGCCTGACGACGTGTTCTTAAAAAATCCGACTCCTTACCACAATTTGTTTAAAAATTATAAATGGATGGAAGTGAACAGAAGAATTCGAGTGAAAAGTGTTGAAGTCTTTGATATAGTAAAGAGAAATATTACATTAGTGACACATAGAATTATTAACAACACTACAGGAAGAATAAAGAAGAAGGTCGGATTAAGACAAGTAGTTGAAAATACATTGTCTTCTTCTTGGCTTGACAAACGGCTACCAGATTACGATATTTTTTACAAGATTAACATGACTTGTGACCGTCAGAGTTTCGTTTTTGAAAATAGGTGGAGACGAAATAATTTTCGAAGTGTAACTTTAACCTTTGGAATAACAAATATTGGTTACATTTTCCTGACCCAAGGTCAAATAGTAAATATTGAGTTGACAGCAGTAAAAACTATGTTATTACTAAAAGTTGATTACACCGCAGAATTAATTGGCAGCGTCATAGGAAATTATGCTAAACTGTATGGAAAATACCATTTTTGGGCACCGAGTATAGTATCTATTATGCAAGCGGTTAAATTAAAAAATGAAATTATCACGACTGAATTAATCGAAATCGCATACTATGCTAACCCCAACATTAAGATTGTCGATAAATATACACTTGACCCAGTCCCTATAACAAAACTTCCAACACCATTTCATAGTAAAAAGGCAGATACAATATAATTTAACCTTTACCGATCTGTAACTTATAAAATAAATGTTTATTATAAGTATATGTGTATTATTAGAGTCAAATAAATTATTTGATCGTAGAAAAAAAGGTAACAAACCCTGCCTCCATAAAATTTATTATTTAATCTATACTAATAATGATATTACAAGGACAAATCAGTACATTAATTATTAGCCATTGTAATAATAAATATGAATACATATAGAGGTCAAAACATATATTTCTGGAATTTTTGGCTATCGGTCTCTCTGTCTGTCTGACTGACCACGTATATGGATCTGTTCCCACAGAATAAGTAATAAAAGTAAATATAGACATTCACATTCACAATGCTAGTGTAATAGGTTCATGATTACGAGGGCAGTGAATAAAATTTTGATTGCCTGGTTGCAGCTTTATTATAATCAATTAATATGGTTCTTACTTAATAGGTATAAGTAAAACATCATTCCTAAATCAATGCGGGTGCTATTTTATCTTTAAATTTGATGAAATACAAAAATAATTACTAATATCTCATTTAAATACTTATTTACTCCAATATATTTAAACCACTATATCAGTAATGTATTTTCTTCTAACAATCCTTCATATTTCGTGTTTTATAGTGTGGTATATTAACTTCTAAATTTATTGCTACACCAAAGAAGTGAACGATAGTAATGTACTAACATTTTTCTCACGATGATTTCTTTTTTTAATTTATGTTTATCTATCACAAGGTAGGATGTTATTCCAGTAGTTGATATAAATCTCTTCCCACAGTCAATAATAATCCTGAACGCCAGTTAGAAGTATATATAAATGTACTCTGTGACGCTAGTATAGTATTAATGTCAAAGTCAAAATGACATAATTTAGTTCAACATCATAACTTCAGTGTTTAAACGTCAATAAATGTTTAAAATAAAATATACGAATATTACGGTAATGCTTGTGCGGTAAGGTGTATTCACGCTAGTATAGAAGTCGTACTCTGTAATAAATAATGTAATAAACGTTATTTCTAAAAAATAATTTATCTAATTCAAGTTGTCGTCCGAATCCGATTATACAGATAACTTCATTGATGGTCACGTTAGTGTGATACAATTAAATATAATTCTCTTTGAAATTTGCTTAGATTTTTTTATAATTCTCGTACAATGTATGATAATTAAGTGTCGAAGTAAGCACGGTTCAGTAGAAACTATTTTCCATTTATTGTCCGTTAATTTGTGTTTGCACGTGTGTTACTTACCTGGCCTTTTAATTTCAATAAAATGATAGAAATTCAAGGACTATTCTTCTGTGTAGTTTTATACACTGTTGAGTAAGTACCTGTACCAAATAAAATATTTTTAGTTCTAATTAAATTCATTTTTGTGTTAGTTCTTCCTTGGTAATTAGATTGAACATTAAATTTTTAAGCATTGGAATGATGAAGAATGTGAACGCAATGTATAAGGATTGAGTCACAGGATGAATGATACATAATTATTTGATGAAACAACTGTTATTGATCTCATTATATAGTTACAAAGTATTATTTTTTTCTACTAAGTACAGATGGAAATCTTGGTCAATTTGATTCATGATCACAAATTTTATTGTACTTAAAACCCAACAACAGAATTGTTATTGTTCTGATATTATTTGTAAGTTTATTGTAGAGATGTTATGGATATGAAATTTTAGATCCGGATATGGATATGGATATATGAAAAATATTTATAGGTTTTGGTTATCGATATGACATTATTTCAGATTATTCGATTGATTTGGATAATTTCGGTTACAGATATTAGATGATTTACGGCTTGGAAAAAATATATAATGTATTTACAAAGTTTGACTTCGCTTCTAGGTATTATGTGATATTATAATCACAGAAAAACTAATTAAATAATAAAAACTGTCTAAAATGAAAACGATGCAGATAATGTATCAGCTTGGTC
Source organism: Megathymus violae (assembly GCA_003671415.1). Classification (NCBI taxonomy): domain Eukaryota; kingdom Metazoa; phylum Arthropoda; class Insecta; order Lepidoptera; family Hesperiidae; genus Megathymus; species Megathymus violae. The sequence continues at coordinate 6,452,742 of PDGT01000002.1, forward strand.
ACTCTAAACCAGTCATAACATGCTTTATTTAGACTCTTGACTTAACAAAATTATCCGAAACTTTTTTATTGAATTTAGTTATGGTTTTGGATGAATTATTATTTTGGATATCCGATAGTTTCTGTTACGGTTACAGAGCTTCATGACATCCCTGTTTTTTTGGCAGAATGGTAGTGTTCCTAGCTCTTTCAAAGCATTATAAAGAAGCCTTGCATATCCAATTTCTTCTCTATATGTTTGTTTATTGAGATGATGTCTGATACGCACATTACTTAGGAAAATTTGCCATTGATATTAACTTGGCCTGCTGCCCTTCCTGTTGATGTAACTAGTGTTGAATCCATGGATTATTTTTAACCCCAGAATTTTTGACTTACTAATTAAATTATATAAAAATTCACATGTTAAAAGAATAATATTTGATTGTTGAAAATTTTTTTACAAAATAAATAAATATTCATTTTTTAACAAATGATTTTTTATCCTGACAAAACAAATATAAATAAACTGATTATAAACATAAATATAAAATATAAACTAATAGTTTAATTGTTTCTTAGTTACATGATTATGAATATAAAGATACATCAGTTATTGAAAATTATTGGAGAATTTTAATAACACAACATGGGGTATGCTTATTTGTAATATAGAATTTTGTAATTAATAGTGTATGGTATTCAAATTTGGAGAATCCTGTTCGAGAACACCTAAATGATCTGTTGTGATGGTCTTAACTGTTACATTGAAGTATTATTAATAGTACATTAGAACATATTGTGACTTAGTTATATGTTTCTGTTTGTTTATAAATAATAAATAGACTTTAAAGAAGTTATATCTATGTATTTCATTAATATTATTAGGTAAATTATAATTAATAATTAGGTTTTTCCAGTAATATACCAAACATGAGAATACATTCCCAATTATATGTTATTGAGGGTAATGGAAAATTTGAAGGATATATGTACTTATCTTAAGTATTTTGATCAATGTAACTGTCTGTCAACATAGAGCTAGCATATATTTGTATGGAAGTTAAATTAAGTCCCTATCTCGTGGTTATGCTTGAAATGAAATCATTCATACTAGTGTAGTATAATAATACATTGTATGTTAATGACTGTAACTTCAGAATGACATGATCTAATGTCTGTAATTATTATATATTTTATGGTGCTGTAGACAAATAAAATATTTAAATACACGGCAAACGCGTTAATATTCCAGCTTGCTTGTGTCTATCGTAAGAACAAGTTAAACAATTGCGGGTGCGGTCAGTATTTGAATAGACGATTGCTAATGGCAAAACATTGATGCTTTCATATATTGAAGGGAATGTTGAGCAGTCAGTCCTGGATTTTATTTTTAGATAACAAACATTAAGCCATTGGCGTGACGAAGAACTTTAGGCATTTGGATTGGCCATTCACTACTTCACCAATCCGCGCTCACAAATCAAGCAACGTGTTGCTCTCCTAAGCTACGGCGAGAGACCCGTATCCAACGTTGGATCGGTAATGGGTTGAAGCCAAATTTATTACAGAACAATACCGAGCCAGCTATCATAGATAGTTCACAGAATAAAATGATCTAGGAGAGAGTGGGACTCTTAGATGCTAAACTAATGATGCAAAAATACAGCAATGGATTAAATGTGTCTAAAAATTGATTTTGTTGCAACCTAAAGAACACATGCATTACACATTTTTTACAGGTTTCTACTATTAGGCGCCTCCATAACCGCGGGAATATTCGTATTCCACGTGACAGTGGTGCCTTTAGTTTTCAAATACTCCAAGACCTTCCGACGGAAACTGATCTTCGCTAACGCTGGTATGGTGGCTGCTAATTTTTTATCCCTTTGAAAATGCAAAATAGTTTAACATCCCTCGGATTATATCTTACATTTCTTACTACGCAGTGATTGTATTATGAAATTTTCTCACAAAATATCAGATATATCTTGCTGAAAGCATACACCAACTCCATAACTTTTTTGGGGTATCTTTTAGCTTACTAATAATAAAACTGTATTTAGAAAATTTTACTGAAGAATTTGTTTGTACTAAAACAACCAGACTGATAATTCGTTTCATTGCAGTACAATGGCCTCTTCACATAGATTATGACGAGCCTTCGGCGAGCGGCATAGATGGTGCCAGGAATTTCTATATCGAGTACAAGTCGAAAGTTGACAACTGTCCAGTTAAAATCGGTATGTGTTCTAATGGTTGTCATACACGTACTCTGTTCAACATTCTATTCGGAATTTTTTTGAACAACAAGTATGAAACTTCCACAATTTTGGATGGATGATCGTTAGTGGCAAATTTGAGCGCTTCCATCTTTCCAAGGGGACGTTAGACCGTTGATCCTGGTTGGTATAATTAGATATATAGCAGTCGTCAAGCAGCAGAAGCCTGTTAAATTTTATTCTGGGGTTACAGCACACTACTGCGTGGTAGCTCGCCTTATCTTTACTATACAGTCAAAATGTATTCGGATTGTCGCGTTTCGGGCGGTTGAGCGGTTCAAAAAAACACAATATCCTTTACCACCGACAACGAGCAATCAATTTTTTAATATATGGGTCATAGGTTCGATTGCCGGGTCTGGCCTACAGCGTAACAGCGTACTCCCTGGGTTATGCGAGGGTGGTGAGGTTGATGGACACTGGTTCTAACTGCGTCCGGTTTCCTCTTTTTTTATTTTCGGTTGCGAAAAAAATGCGATTCTTGGGAACCGTCAATTGCAAATCCGAATTGGAAGCCCGAATCTTGGACCCTGGAATTCATTAAAACCACAGTTATAATCAACACTGCACCGCAACTCCGCCGATAGTGGAACACCATGGAGAAAAGCACACAAAGTTGGTGCTAGTGTCCACTATCGGAACGGAGTTTCAACATTAAAGCGAAGAGGAGAAAACAAACAATACGAGCAGGTAGAAAGAAGACTTGCTATGGAAAGGTAAATATTATAATTTCAAGAAACTAATTTTGTACGCAAAGGAAAAAGAATAGCATTTATTCAAAGAGAATACAAAAGAATAAGATTAAAAGCTATAGACAATGAGGTGGCAACGTGGTGTAGTAGGCCCCAAGCTAAAGGTCGTACAAGGACGAACCTTGTACACTACAGTAAATCTGTACTGTGCTGTAATAAAATTAAAAATCAAAGCCTTTTACATTTTTACAATTTAAAAAAATAAAGAAACTTTTTTTCCTACTTAATAAAATAAAACCTGATAAAAACTTACCCTATATCTAGTTCCAGTAAGTACACTATAATATTCTAGGTATATGTATATTGTGTTATTCACACTCCGTGCGTCTATGAGTACTTTAGTCGAGTACGTCGACTAGACGACCGAGATTATTGCTTAAAGAGTTTATGATGGTATTTGTATTGGCAAAAACTGGAGACGAGTGCTCACATCCCAACCGCGGCCCAGCTCTAATCTCTGTGGCGACAAGCGTCCGCGCAGAACGGCTGATGAAAAAACATCGTAAAATACTGTTAAATAACTGTCACGTACACGAGTGTTTATCTGAAGCATACGCTGTTTATTATTTTATATGATTCATTTTGTACCGTATGATTTAAATTATTGTGTGATGTGATGTTCTAATATGAAGTTTATTTTAATAAGTAAAATTTAAATTTAATTAGAAGGTTAAGGTTATTTTTTTTAGTTTATTATTGCCGAAAACAAGAAATAATAATTTGATAATAAAAATATGAACGTGCAACGTTACAGTATAGATAAACCAGTAATAATATAATATAGTATCACCTTCCTAGACTGTAACAAACTGCATTTTATTACAACATTTTAACATCGGACACATTATGAAAGAATGTAAATTCATGAAGCAATATACACACAAAATTTAAAATAACTATTAGACAAAAGAAATAAATGCCTCTCTAAATCATGGGAAGAGTAAAAATAAATTGGTAATACCAGTATCAAGCCAAAAATATGTAGTTCTGGTCCAAAACGCGTGCGTGAAAGTCTATGTCTATATTAATATTTTAGAAAGAGAGCGCGAAATTCATGAGTTTGTGTGTATGCGGAAAATAATGACAGAGACCACGGTATCTATTTAAAACATTCTTTTATCATTTGAACCTTGAACCTGGACGAGGTCGGGACGGACCGCTACTTAATAAAAAACAAATCGAATATTTTTGGAGAGCTTTAATGTAAACATAAAACCTACTTACTACATCTGCTGTGTAAATATCACGCGGAAACCACTAAACAGAGTTATATGATAGTTGACGTTTCAGTAACTTATAGTACCTACTCCTTATTTAGGATAATTTTCATCCCGAAAATTAATTGGTTCCTGGAGAATAACACATTAAAGTTAATATGTACAACATAAACAGTAATAAATGAAGTGACCAAGGTTCGACGGAAAACAATTGTGATCATAGAACCATGTACTGATAAGAACTATTTCTAGCAACTCAAGCGACTCTCGCATTAGGTCTTGTTTAAAAAGGCCAACATCGTATACACGGTTTGCTTTATTGCCTGCATCATCTATTATTCTATTGTTTTTCGAGGATTGTTGAATGGACGAGCAAAGCCTATGTTCTAGAAAACACGGAAATGAATATAAACAGAGTGCAGGGCCACCCTGCCCGAGTATGGAGGGTTTCGTCAAGTCCCGAACTGCTCTCGCATGGACCCGTGCATTCGGTGGCCGCCCGCCGCATAGGAATTCAATTTATTCGTTTAATCGTTGGGATCTCAAATACAAAAGAGAAGAGTTATCTCCACGAAGCGAAATATCTGCGATCAACGAGTGCAGCTGCGTATATTTATTAGTAATGAAGTGTAATAAAGTTTCTGCGAAACAACTTTTGCGTTTACCCGAACCGGTGTATGCCGTAACAATGTATTTTAAAAAACTAGAAATATCTAACGCTAAAACAATAATATGAAGGGGCAATCAAGGGAATTAAATGCCTGATAAAAATTAACAATTATTATTTTGGGTGCGGATACTATTTGGTAACGTATTTTTCTCAAGCGAAGTATGTATGTAACAAATTACCAGATTATATGTGATTATTTAGCATGAAACGAAATCTTGTGCAACCGTTTAATTTTTTTTTTTACATAAAATAAGTTAATGCTTGATAACAATATTTAACAATTAATTCTTAATAATAAATGTTATTATATTTGAATTGACAATTTTGGAAGCTTCAAATATATAAAATATTATATTGCCTCTATATACTAAATCCTTGTGATCCCACGTGGCGTCAGGGTCGTATGAGCTCGTAAGTAATTTGTCACAATATTTTATTTCATTTGTTCGCAATAAATACTGAATTTATTGGCGACAACGAAAGCAGAAATCATAATTATTAGTCCAATCAACTTCCAAGATTATGTGCTTGTATTCAGATTATTTTAGACTTGAAAGTGAACTTAATTAAATCAAAGCAAAAACCTTTATGATGCACTCTATTGAAGTATATGGAGTTTTTTGTATATACAGGTTGTACTAAAACTCAATGTCAACAGTTAAAACAGTTTCATAATTCATGTTTTTTTACTTTGAATTGGGAATGTACAACTTTTCTTACACTCGCTTTCAAGTCTTACACTTGCGATATACTCTTACGTATCCATAATATTTTATAATTACATACTGTATATAATTCACTGTAGAGTTTTACATTTGATTCTCAATCGAGACTCGTAGACTACCCCTCGTTTCGACCGCTGTGCACTTTGCAGACTTCGCACTGCAGCATATCGATTGTAGACTCGAGCCAAACTAGTTTTGTTGCAGGTGAATGATGGTAGCAAATATTACCACGTGTATACGATTACAGTCCTTGAATGGATATTTTGCAAATACATATACGCAATTAAATACTATTCGTAATTCGCTAGTTTCGCTGGCAGTTTCATGAATATCTTTATCTTCCTTTCGGTAATACAATCTAACTTGTCAGTCATTATTACTACGTAGTATAAAACAGTATGTTTTTCTATCTGAATGTGATAATATCAAAAAGTACTAAGTACATGGTTTTTCATATAGTTTATACATATATGTAGATTCATTGGAAAGATTCAGGTGTAAATATGAAAATTACAAAACGCCTGATAAAAACTAGTTACAAGTATTAACGGTTCGGTTGTCATCTGCGATAAAAAAAAAAACTACTAGTTCTTAAGCATTAATTCATTCGTTTCTTAAACATAAAATTTAACTACACAGCCACCACCTACTTACTAGCTATCAACTGTCTCGGCACAACATAACAATATTTTGTGTATATGTGACCTGAGTCATTCTATCTCGTTCAGAAATTACACGATAACTAATAAACGTACCGATAGTCGCCAAATGTACGTATACCTGTAAAGATTAATCAAAACGATGATTCAGTTTGATATTGATATCGACAACTATTACGTAATTTTAAACAAAAAACGCAAAATAGCACTGCGATATAGCTACTCTGCGGGTGGTAATACATTGGACGTAGGATCAGCAGGATGGAAGTTGCTCTTTTATTAATACGAGTATGAATATATTATACATAATATTATTTAGACACAATATTCTTTTAGACACACAGATATTATACATAATATTCTTTTAGACACTAAACAATGATAGAGACCACTTTGAAGTGTATTGTGATATTTAACATAACTTAGCGTTGTTTTACATAATAAACTATTATACTAAACTTTATTTATGCGGCAACGCATTAATTGGTATATATTTTTTCATCCTTCTCAGTAATTTGGTGTGTTTGAAGTCCACATTAGCGTAGGTACTTATTTTGCCTTGAATATTTAAACAGTTTTTCCATTTCAATTTAAAGCTTTAATAATATTTGTTTATATTTATACCTGACGATAACATATGAATTCATATATGTATGTACCTATATGTCGAGAAGCGGATAACCAAACTATTGGTTCCAAATCAGCTCAGTTGGAACTCAATTGTTTTACCTTATAACGTTGTCACCCACACGGTAAGACTTGGCAGGTCGAGACCAAGGTCCTGGGGTCACTATACAATAGTATATATTTGCATATACGCTAACATTCCTATAATGAAATTTCGTTTCGCATATAATGAGATTTCGTTTCGCAAACAGCCAAGATCCGGCATAAATAAACAGATGAGACTATCGCCTGTTTGTTATACTCCGTTTCACTCGTACATGAAAGAGAGTAAATAATCTATACGTTATGCTTAGATGTATAAGTGAGCCAAAAGTAGTTTGTAGTAGTTTTAATGTTCCTTAAGAAACATTTAAATGTCTATCTATAATACATAGACAACTCAAGTGACTTTCCTAACATTTATTAATTCAAATGAAAATCATCGGCATTAGAATTTGGTATTACGCAAAATAAGTAACCAAAAAAATTTTTCTTTTAGTGGAAGGAAATAAACTTGTTCTAATAAAAACACATGTAGCATTAATTAAGTTTGATTTAATCTAAAATCTTCTTGGTCAGTGATTTTTAGCCTGTTTCTTTTTTGTTCAAGAGATGAATTACCGCGGTAAAATCCATCCTTCCACTCAGTTGATAGATGACAAGGCAATTAAAAAATGCTATTCCATTATACGGGATAAGTGAAAAGTATGACTTTTTAAAGTCAGAATATTCACATCCGTTTGTAGATTGTAGTCAATTTTTCGTTACTAATTACACTGATCAATTCCTGTTGCAATATGACAATAATATTTCAACTTCATCGTATAGATTTATACACTGTACGAATATTACCATATTCAAAGTATCGTAACCCCTAAAAAGTACTTTTTGACAAAAAAAATACGGCTAAATTTGCACCGTCCAAAGACTCGTTTCATTGTGTACTGATTGATTATGGAAAAAATATTTGAAATTATGAACATTGTTTTAATCAAATTATAACGGTTACCTTAGAACTGTTAAGTAAACTCATAAATTAAGTAAACAGGCCTAAATTGTGCAATGTTTCGGTACAAAATTATATCCGTCTAATTACTGACTCTTTAATATACTATATCTTCAATATTGACGACAGAAACGTTGAGAAACATAAGATCGTTGGTTATTAAAGTTATTTTCCTCAAATTACGAGTTGCTGGCTAGTTCCAACAACCTTCTCCCCCAACATGTTCAACAGCAGGGGATTCACACTTGGATCGGCACCCTTCGCGGGGATCACTCGTCGTGTAGGAAGTCTCGAACAAACTTCGAATTGAAACGCAAAACAACTTTCTCCGCCACAAAGCATATGAACCAATCACAAATAAACTATAACATTTTTTATGTACTATATAACATGTATGTGTATTCTTATCTTTATACTTATAAATATTTTTAAACAAGTTACTTATGCTTGGATATATATTCACCTGGTAACCCGCCCTCGCTACGCTTTCAAAATCTACGCATTACGTTTAAAAATGGCATCCGTATTGTTTTAGAATTTTTTTTAGTTATATAAATTAAAAACATAAACTTATTGGAATTGCAGCGGCCAGGCAGTCAAAATTTTATTTAGAGCCCTCCTAATACAACGTCTACATTAACTTTTCGTTCTATCTCGCGGGAACAGGACCATTTCCCGGAATCAAAAGTATCCTAAATTATGACTGATAATAGGAGTTACTAATATGTCAAGTATCATCCAAATCTGTTCAGTGGTTTTAGTGTGATTTGTGATCAGATAGATAGACAAACGAAAATTCCAACAAAATATGTTTTGAGCTCTATATCAATAACAAAGCTTACTTACATTTAAATCTCCAAAAATATTCCATATACAGATCCGGTTTCGTTACAATTTTTATTGATGCGAGTCTGTACATTATATTTTTTGTCAAATTTCATGACAAATATTCGTTTCATGACACTGACATCAATTTGATCATATTAAAAAAAATTATTTGTCTATCTATATGTCGGTCTGTACGTCCCGTGATAACTCAAGAACGGTTTTACTGAAAATTGATATCTAGTAAGAACACGTGTTTGCGCAGATAGGCTATATCGGTAAACCTATTCATGACTAATCGAGGCAATTTTTTTTTTTAAATAAATATGTATGTACCGTTCAACCCGTACAAAGTCGGTGGGGGCTGCTAGTAATATATTGTATATATTCGTATTCTTTTTTTAATGAGGCACTTCTGTTACTAGCCGTGGCTCTAGGTTTGATTATCTAAAATACTGACTAAAACAAATTTTAAAGTTAAATTTTAATATAACCAGTCAATAAATAATAATCGGCGGAAAACGCTTATCAATAATGTGTTTCGTTCTTTCATTGATTCCAGGTATTTGGCATGTATTACCAAAAAGCGCGTATGAAAGGCTGAAAGGAAGTTTCGAAAATCCCGACGGAGAACAGCTCAATAAGCTGATGGACAAGGAACTGACTGATACTAAGAATCCAATTGTGTTATATTGTCACGGTGAGTCTGCACCGTGTAGATAGCATTTCTTTCTGTTCTTTAACCCGGTTTATTTGTATAACCGTATCTCCTTTTATACTTGTATTTTGTCAGCCACCTAAAGGTGTCTTAAAAATATTACTCTTTAATTATAAATCCACCGGCCATAATAAACTGTATTGTATTTTTAATTTAGTTAGTCTGTCGTTATCTAGGTTTAAATACCTTATAAATAATAATAATAAACGTTTACACATTCATGCCTGCACTAAGATTCCATAAGTTGCGGTTGGCATGGACATACACAAATATGACATCATAAACACCCATGACCCGAGAACAAACATTTATCTGTCACATAAATACATCTGCACCGGCCGGGAATCAAACCCGGGACCCCCCGCGCGGCAGGCTAGGTCACTACCAACTGGACTATAGAGTCATCAATTGTAACTACCTTCATTAAATTAGTATTCAATGTTAAAATATTAGTTCGATAATCACAGAAACTAATGACGCAAACCATGCCATATTTGCCTGCACTACCGTCTTTATCTAGGAATAAGATTATATCGTATCTGATAATACAAAATTAAATATTTAGTTGCTTGCAAATTACGGTGATCTTAGACAAATGGTCTTTGGATTTTGATAAGGTCACACGGCAGTGGGGCTGCGCAGATACTGTAAGATTGAGGTTTATTTAGATGAGAGAGTTACCAATAATTACACTCCTCGTATACGTATTTATTTTGTACAAACAATAAAATTACAGAAAACGAAATAATTATGTATGAAAAGTTTGTACATGCGCACTACTATTTCCTTATCAGAGATTTTACCTGTCATGTACGTAAATAAATAATTTTTGAATTGTTGTATTTGATATGTAAGTCCTTTGTGCACTCCGCAAAGCAGTAGTTTGTTGGTACTCTGGAGGCAAAAGCATGCTGAGGAAACCATCACATAGTACTTATTGTTGAATATAATGATTGTCTGGTTCAAAGCCAACTACAGGTCAATTAATAAATGAATGTTTCGTTTCAGGTAACTCAAATTCTCGTGCCGCTTCGCATAGAGTGTTGCTGTATCAGTTTCTCCAGAAGATGGATTTTCACACGATAGCATTCGATTATAGAGGTATTTTGACCATAAACCTAAATCACACACACGCCCCTACATTAGGATTCAACGTGCAACGAATCCCATGGACATCAAAAATCACTTGTAAACATGTCTATCACATAAATGTTTGCTTCATTCGTTCAGCCAGTGTACACATTCATGCACGCATGCACACAAGCAAACTCACGCAGAAGGACAACATACAAACATACGCACGCACGCACGCCCACGCGCACATAATGGTTCTAGTATACGCCAATATTTTAACCATTTTATACGCAACCTAGGTGTACAATATACATTGTATGTACCCGTGTTACAGTAAAATCAGGATTTTCCACTATGAGCAAAGTTTTATTAAATAACCTTTCCTAATATTTTTAAAGATTTTAGTGTTAATACACTATTATTGATATTGAATATTAAATGACTATCTGAGTAGGTACAAAGTAAATTAATTTAAATAAATAAGCTTTGTATGTATTTTAGCGTATCTCTGAAATGGTTCTAACGATGTGGATTTATTTTTTCATTTAGATCCGATTTTGCTTTAATTTACCTGTGTAATTGTATTTCCTGAAAAAACGCAATTGTATATAAAAAGTTTTTTTTATAAATATTTATTACAGCCTTCTTCTACTTGATCTCACGCTGACAATATTATATAGCCCCGTCTCCCAAAATATAGTCGACTCATATCCAATAGTAACACTGCAATTGTTGTATTAACCAATCAACATCTCGTACAAGTAACTACCAAATTGGGGTATCAAATCAATCAATATACCAAGGAACTCATATGGCTCGATTGAGAAATATTCGTATTTAATCATTGTGTGCTTTGTATGTAAATAAGTTCTCCGAATAATCACGATCATATAAAAAAAACAAACCACCGGTCTCCCGGGTACTGTATATACAAAATGTCCGTGAAATTGGTGTTGAGTAAGCAAACTACCCATTAAAATTCCACTCTCATTTGTAGTCCCAACGTACTTTACACAAATACATAATGGGTTGTTGCTACACCATCATCTATAACCTCCCCCCACTCTTCCCTACAACCGTAAATTATTCTACCTTTTACAATTCCATATTGGAAAGTATTTGTTATGTCGAACGTTCATTAAATCAAAGTATTGTGTCGTGATAAGCGTAGATAATATGAACTTTCTTAAATGGTTAATGAGCACATCCCGTCCATTTCAATTGATTTTTTGAACAACTCATGTAAATTCGTTGCATTGTTTTGTAAAGTTGTTATTGTATAGGCGTTTGATAAGTACATGAAAGTTTTATTCAACGAATCTGTTTCAAATCAGTCGTAGATGCATTGAAATACTAATTTTAGTGTAAAAAATACCAAGACCGTCCTGACGTTGCCCTGACGTCCTGATGATGTTGAGAAATATAATATAAGCATATTAGATAATAATAGATAAATTAATTAAAAATTAAATCTATCCACTGCTTAGTCAACTACTTTTTTATTTATTTACCTTTGAGAGTGCGAGGTGCATATGAGATGCCTATTTGCGTTCTGTTCTATTCAGAACTTACAACTAATAAAATTGACTACATCAATGAACGCTTTATTTTCAAAAATTACTGCACGTATTATCAACTTCTTCTTCTTCTTCACGTGCCATCTCCATCAAGGAGGTCGGCGACCATTTGTCGATACGTTTCTTTATCAGCAGTTATATGAACTAGCTTATCTGTGCTTTTAACCCGCAGCCAGTCCTTTATATTTCCAATCCATGAGATTCTTCTTCTACCTGGACCACTACTTCCTTTAATTTTGCCTTTAATCATTAATTTTAATAAGTTATATTTATTGTTCCTGAATATATGTCCAAAATAGGCTACTTTTCTTTTCTTAACGGTTTTCACAATTTCCAAATCTAAATTAATTATTTGTAAAATTTTGACATTCGATATTCTACTTTTCCATGTAATTTTAAGCATTCTTCTGTAGATCCACATTTCAAATGCCCTTAGTTTATCATTTGAATTCTTTTTCAGTGTCCAACTTTTGGAACCATACATAAGAATTGGAATAATATAACATTTAACTATTCTCTACCGTAATTTTAATCTAATTTTTCTGTTAGTCAATAGTTTCCTCATGTTCTGAAAGGTGTTTCTGGCAATTTCGATTCTTATTCTAATTTCATGATCCGATTCCCAATCCTCATTTAACCAACAGCGGAGATATTTGTATTTGTTAACTCTTTCTATAGAATCATTTCCCAATCGTAAAATTGCTGACGAATTTAAATGTTTACCAACAATCATGAATGTCGTCTTAGCTGAATTAATTTCGAGTCCATATTCCAAAAGGACCAGATTTAATTTCTGAAGCATAATTTGAAGGTCAATCAGGCTTTCTGCCAAAAGGACGGTATCATCTGCATAACGAATGTTCTGTATCAGTTGACCATTTACCCGAATGTTGTTTTTTTGCTAATCGTACTGCTACCTAGCGATTCCAATGTTATATTTTTGATTTTTGTCGCAAGTGTATTATCTGTTGTAATAGTATCATATTTACTTTCACAAATTGTCTTAATACAGTTATTCGAATTGGTAGTAATCGCTCTTTTTGTTGTTTCGTTTTTAAGTTTGTCCAAATCGATTCTGTTAAAGCAAGACCTTGGGTATTACCTTTTTTTAATTTAATGTTAATTTTAGCAAATAGAGGATTATGGTTTGAATTTACGTCCGCGCCGGGATAGGTTTTCACGTTGGTGACTGCATTTTTAAATCTGTCGTTAATCATGAAAATGACATGAGTTATCTTGTCGGCAGGTGATCGCCAAGTATATGATCGTCTCTTTGGATGTTCGAACCAAGTGTTAGTGATGATTAAATTATTCTCAGTCCAAAAATTCACAAGCCTATCTCTGTCGTTTCTCAAACTCAATCCAGAATTCCCAACAATTTTCCCTTCTTTTCCCTTTCCAACTTTGGCATTGAAATCCAGTTGTAGTGACTATTTGTATACGTAAAAATTAAATTTCCCGAAATGCAGTGATATAATACATTTATATTCTGGTATTGTTACTCGGTCACCCTTTATTTTTCAGGATACGGAGACTCCACAAACCTCCGCCCAACCGAAGCCGGCGTGGTGGAAGATTCCCTGGTGGTATACGACTGGCTCCAGACTACGTTGGATAAGGGAGAAAAGAAACCCCCCTTATATGTGTGGGGACATTCTTTAGGTAAATACACGTACATTTTTTGGAATTGAAAATATAATTAAAAAGAGCCACAAATGTTTGTTGACCAGTTGAACAATACAATAACATTAGACACCAAATAGACATTGAATACTAGATAAAATAACACTAAAGTACCAAACCAAACAAAACAATAAACAAAAAATCGATTGACAAACAGAGGACAGAATAGATATTTATGTATAGATATTAATGGTGGTAGTTTCACATTACAATCTACAAATGTCCCACGGCTAGGCTCTGGTCTCTTCTGATATTCCGCAGTTTTAACGTACAGTATATCATGTCGTCAATTGGTTATTGGATAGGCGGTTTTAACACGTCTCTAAATCAAGTCTACCTTCGAAGCAATCAGACACAACTTGGTATGCAAGTTTACTCGCGATCTTTTCCTTCATCCAAGCATCTGATAATTAATTTATAGCACATATTAGAGAAATATAAGATTAGTATTCGAATTCCAGCCGCCCATGTAGGAATCCGACGTTGGAAACTAAGCTGTCTTGACCAACCTGAGTATATGTTTTAAAAATTTCGACCCACTATATACTAAGAATAATAATAATCATGCCACTATATTGTAATACGTGTATTACAATATAGTGGCATGATTATGAATATAATGATTATAATACGTGTATTACAATACAGTGGTAATTTCTAACAAGTAAAAATTATAAATTTATATCATCTGCCCTGAAAAAAAACGTGATTCCTGAACCTGTAAAATCTAAGCACGTTACAAATATAAATAGAATCAATGCGTCTGTACCACTTGTCTACTTTTTGGTTCTAATGTGTTTTAAAAGTGTGTACATAATACATAAAATTAAATAATTGTAAAACATGTAGTCAGGTTAGACTATGAAGATTAACTTAAAAAATCAATAAATCATGATTATAAAAATATGCATCTATGTTTTACCTTTGCAAAACTCAGAAATGCAGATTCAGCTGCTCCACAATTCATATCTTTTAATCAACACGGAGATAGATGATATATGATAGATGGGTTATTGAAATTATCTAGTAGTGAACAAGCCGTATTTGTCCTAGTTTATATCTAGGATGATATGATAAGACCTCTCTCTTTCACGAAGTAAATATGTACTTATAATTGAGACGTAGTCATTAGTCTATATAAATGAATATTGAGTAAACAACAATATTATAAAGAGAGAGTGCGAATTTTGTGAGTTTGTGTGTATGAGGAAATTATACTCCGGAACGACGGCATCAATTTGAAAAGTTCTTTCACCATTTCAAAGGTACGCTAGTCCGGGTTCAAGTCAAACCATTGAAAGTGATAAACCGTAACTCTGTTGCAAACCAACACAACCTCAATTGAACCTAACGCCAATTACAAACATAACTAAACTTTAATGAAACTCTATCTGAATTAATACTAAGTCAACAATAATGTAATTGATTTTATTGTGAGTTTTTCTAAAAATAATTGTTTATGCTTCCAGGCACGGGTATATCGTCCCATCTGTTGGGCAACTTGGACGATCTTTCGAAATGCTATCTAGAAAGATCTGAACCGTTGCAATTGCCCAACGGATTGATTCTAGAGGCACCCTTCAATAACCTGGCCGATGTAGTTGCAAACCAACCCCTTGCTAAGGTAAATTTGTTAAAAATGCACTTTTTAAAATAATTTGTTCTTGTCTATTTTAAGTAATTGACTTAGATACTCATTAAGTAAAACGATTTATTAAAATAAATTTTTAATTTAGTTTTATAAAAAATATTTTGGCGACCCCGTCTTCAATTCGTAGCTACTCTATTTAAGAATTAGTGGTCCCGGGTTCAAAGCCGGACGTGGCAGACATTTTCGTGACAAATAAACATTTGTTCTCGGGTTATAGGCGTTTGTGCTGTTATATTCATAGAAGGAATGAAAATCAGGAAAAAAAAATAGAAGTAATATTAAATAAAATAGAAATAATTTTACCATCCCTCATTCCAGCTGGTGACGTGGTTACCGTACTTCGAAGCGACATTCGTGGATCCGTTTAAATCGAATCAAGTCCACGAGTTCAAATCCGACGCGCATCTGGGTAAAACCAAGCAACTGCCCATATTGATACTGCACGCCAAAGATGACATCATTGTACCCTTTATCGTGGGGCTCAAGGTAAGTGATTTTTCTAATCAATTGAAAAACACAGTTTGGTCTCCCCGAGTTCGATTCGAAAGATATTTGTTTTGTATGTGAGGGTTTGAGTGTGTGAGGTTGGGTTGGTTTTAGAAAGATATAAATGCTTGTAGGGCGTGTGAACTCAGATCCCCGTACGGAAACCACCACTTTCTCATCACTTGGCTGTCATTACTTTTAATGACCACCTCTTTTGATGCGAACGTTTCATCGAATTATCATAATATTACGTTTTTACTTCCAGCTTTACAGATCAATTTTGAAATCTCGTTCCGAAGGTGGCGCCACCATTAAACTTCACGCGTTCGAGAAGAAACGGAGGCTAGGGCACAAGTATATTTGTAAAGCGGACGAGCTGTGTGAAATCGTAGGGTGAGAAAGTTACGAAATGACATCAACTACAGTATAATCAAATATCTTATTATAAATTGTTGTTTATCTTCTCCGTTATACTTTTGTAATAAGTTCTTAGTTTGTATGTGACATCACTACCAATGTTCGGCTCAACGCACCGATCTCATTGTCTCATTATCTGTCAATATTGATATGTGAATCATGAGGTTGGTTTAGGTGTATGAAATATATATGAAAGACTTATATCACACCTGATAACTTGCTTCGAGTGTGTTTACTATTAATTAAAGTACAGATTATGTTTCCTGAAACGAAGCGTGAAGGTCTATTTTTAGATAATTTAGATGTCTGTAAATGGGTGTAAAATTAAATTAAGACAACCAATTACATTCATACATACATACATTCAAGTGAAGCTAATATAAAGCTTGTAAGAAATTATTCAATACAAATCCTAAAACTCTGTAAATGGTATTTCCATTTTTTAATAATATTCCTGATCTGATTATGAACTTACTTTTTGTTGCAGGGAGTTCATTAAGAGCCACCAATGAAGCTGCTCCGTCAGTGTGTCTGGCCGGCTGCTGCGATACGCTTAGCTAACAATTCAGTCGCAAATGCTTTTATATCTATTTATTTTTGTAACTTTTTAGCTTAATATGTAATAAAATGGTGGACGAAAGGGATTGTAGTCAAATGTAATTATTTTAAAATCAAAACAGATCAACAAATTAAAAATCTACCAAATATGTGGTCGAGCAATGTGAAGATATTTTTTTACGTTGCATTATAAATGGGCCACTCTATCGTGATTATGATCGAATGACTCATTCCTGAAAATAATATGACCTTTAATTAATTTTCAGTCAGATTTCAATTTTATTTCGAACGTGATTTTGATATAAAATTACTTCACTCTTCACGATATTTCCGTTCTGTTTGATTTTGAGAATACACATGTATTGTAAAAATTTGAATGAATTTATTTCTATTTATCACACAGGGTGTTAAGTGTACGAAACCTGAACTTATTTCTAATTTTACAATTTCAAATATGATCGACAGTTATTTTAAGCTTCTGTGAAGGAAATGATTGTGAGGAAACTGGTATATCTGAGACTTTCCTATAACATTCTCTAAAATATGTGAAGACTATCAATCCACACTTGGCTAGCTGGCAAATATAGTATGGCCTTCACGCCTCTAATCAAAAGAATCAAGCTAATTTTATAGAAGACAGCGAACCGTGGAGAAATGGAAAATGACTTCGATCAAGAATGAACTGATTATCAATAGTAAAAACGACAAAAATTTTTATATAATTACCTGTAAATAAATTAAATTACTTATCACTGAAAATACATATTATCATCTTGATTAAAAAATCAAACATTTGATCAAAACTAAGATTGAATAGAAAATCAAATCGAAAGTTCGAACCATTTATGAGAACGATTATTATGGATGGTGTCCGCTCCGGTGCTCGGACCGGACCCGGACCAAAACCAAAGATTTCCATCTCAAATATGTTAAATTTTTTGCGTATGGATACAATTTTTTGAAAACGTAAATAACCTATAAACATGCTCACGACACAGCTAATGTTAAGTAGCCATCGTCGCCGTTTCACATTAGTAACACCGATCACTGATGCGTTGTCGGCCAAGAAAAAAAAGATTATGTCTGAAGATACTTTTTCTCGGGGAGACGTATCGCGCCGCGCCTGTTTCAACACGAAAATAGTTCGATTTTAAAATAACCAAATATATCAGGCTCATATCAAATTAATTCTTTGTTTCGTTAAAAGATTTCATACATATTTTTACTTTTTACCATTTACATTATTTTGTTGAGAAGGGTCTAAGGACGGCGGTAGAAGATGGTAACGAAACTACTTACAATATATCTATATATTTGTTTTTTTTTTGTCTCGATTCGTTCTTCAATATTGACGAATATTATTAACCTGATCATTTAATTAGAAGGTTGTCGCACGGCTTACTTGAGTACTTATAGAATATTTACCGTGTTTGGATTTATTTGTTTGGTATTGATTAGATTTTCAATATTAGCTGATTACATCGACGTACAAATATTGGTAGAAGGTGTACCATTTGTTTAATAAAAGGAAGGAATAAATAATTAGAGAACCATATTGATTATTTTTCTGTTTATTATTCAATAAATACATTATTACTGCCGCGCTATGTATCTCCAAAATATATCTCAAGAATATATCTTACCAATACGTAGACTGACAATTGGTGCTATAGACTACTTATTGGCATTAGATTAGATTAAAACTTAAGGCGTCTTTTGTAGCTTATTCAAATCAAATAAAGTTTATCTTAACTTATCCTATGGCTACAAAAAATTTATAATTTTGCAACGTCAAGTATGAAAAGGAAAAAATATTGTTACTTATATCTTAGAAAAGTATAGACTATTAAACTCTCCCTAATCTATAGTAAAATAAGTAAAAAATAAGAAATGTCTATAGCGGAATTAACACATGAGAAGATCTGTCTTACGCCACTGGCATATTAACATCAAAATGCGAAATTATATGAAATTATAAAAAAACATTAAAATGATGTAAAAATGTAATAATTAACGAAAAACAAAAAACTAAGATGGTATTCGGGTATGCGATTACTGTTTTTCTTTATTGTTAAGATATAACATAGAAAGACAATGGTACATATAATCAAATAACTAAAATACATCTAACTAATGTGTAACGAAATTTATCGCTTTGTCAAGTTTCCAACTTGGCGCAATATAGCCGTGACCACGATCCAACCGACGGGGTTGAAATATTGGCGTTTAGTGAAATTAAAAGGTCGTCTACTAGATAATAATAAGTTCAACTCAAATACCAAACACACACACATACATATTGCATGTGACAGATATACTTTACAAACAATTACGAGCCAAGAATTTATCTGGCCCGGCAGGGTGTGTATTTGCAACGGAATCGTTTTTATATTATTATTATTAATTATTTGAATTTTATACTTGATTAAAATCTTACGGATAAGTAGCGATGAAGTCTTGCATGGCAAACCACAGTTAGTTAAAACCTTTTTATTCGTAAATCAAAGACGCGCCCACAAGGACTCAGGCAATCTATGCCAGTCAATTCGTGGTAGGCATAAGGGACATCTTCTAAGCAAAGATCATAAATGTATAAAATATGACAAAAGTGCTTGCTTTTCCCTCGGCAAGCAAAGAACCAGCTACAAGGAGGCAGGCTCCACAGAAATACTTCTTTATTTTTATTTTCTTTACTTTACTTTCTTTCTAAATCCACTTCTTTGTGCATATTACAGCGTAATTCTAGTAACAGGCGCGTCGCTCACCGCCTGCGTTCTGCTTCTCCAGGTGGCAGTACTACCCTTGCTGTTCCGGTATAGCAAGACTGTGCAAAGGAAAATAATTTTTGCTAATTGTAGTAAGTGGCGTTTAGACTATATTGTTGTTAATATCATAATTTATAACACAAGTCGTAAGCAAATCCAGATACTATGGTCGAGATGAGCCACCGTTGTTAAACACTATGACTAATCTCGACTTCGTTGAACAATTATATCAGTCGAACATATAAATGACTAGCTAAGTTTCTTATACCTATTTCCTGTACCTATATATGATATATAGCCTATGTACATCCACATTACTGTATCTTTCAAATGGTGATAGAAATTTTCAAATACGTGTGTTGCTGTGTTATTGTTATATATATATATATATGTGTATGTATGTATGTATGTATGGAGTAATTCATTGGGTGCAGTCAGTAGTTAGACGTGTGAAGGTTTGTAAAAATTCTAGTTTTCATCCTCTGGAAGGCTCGTTTGTACGTAATTCCCTTGAATATTGAGTATATCTGAAGTTCCGTGACAATTACAAGTTGTACAAGCAACTAGACAGTATTCCAATTAAATCCATTAGCATTGCCTTGTTATTTTAACACTAAACGTACCGACATATTATATATACCTACTTCTACCGATGGCGGTCAAATGACCGCTTTTGAAATAAACATTATAGTCTTTTCCAGTTGATTGTAATTAATACAGAGTTTAGCATAAACAATAAACACAAAATAATTATCATATAATAATTAAAAAACATTTATTTTATAAAGTCTCAAAAGCGGTCATTTGTCCGCTCTGGTAGGTTTAATGTTAACATTATTAAAAGGATTCATATAAACGCCTTAATATGTAACTTGGCAACATTGCAGAAGTAATACTGAGTAAAAAAATAAACGATTGGTAATGCTTGATTTATTAGTCCAAATTAACGTTATTAATCATTTTGATTTCTTTGAATCTGTTATGATTTTCATGTAGCATTTCTATATTTTAATATGTCATAAAAATTCCGATTGCGTTTATAAACTTTTAAGAAGAAACTTTTGGGTGATTATAAAAATTAGGTAATTTATCACATAGTTTAAAAGATCTATCATACACAGTGACTTGAAAATGTTATTGCACTTATCGTTGACCTATTGCTTTTGCTTAGGTACCAGAAGGAAAATAATTCTTAGGACCTATGATGATTATTACGATTAACCATATTACACAATATATTGTTTTCAGTAAATTTTCCAAGAAATACCGATTTTGAGAACCCGTCCAATTGCAACGTGATGGGCGGCAGGAACTTCAACATTGACTTCGATTCCAAAGTAGACAATTGTCCCGTGAGAATAGGTAACAATATACTGTTAATTTTGTGTAGATAAGTGTAGAAAACTACTTATATTAAATGATCATCTAAATTCAATGAAAAATGTATACAAACCTACTAAGTTAGGAGGATCATTTCTATACGAGAAAAATTTTGTGATGAGTTTTAACTTATTAGTGGCTCC
The DNA here is from genome assembly GCA_003671415.1 of Megathymus violae. NCBI lineage: Eukaryota > Metazoa > Arthropoda > Insecta > Lepidoptera > Hesperiidae > Megathymus > Megathymus violae. Next base: position 6,473,974 of record PDGT01000002.1, read on the forward strand.
AGAGCGCGAGTCTTTCTTTGTAATTGAGGGGACCCAGATCGTACTTCATCAGGCTGCTCCTACGGCGATGAATACGCGTTGTCAAGAGGTTGGTGGCCAAAAATGAAAGCTTCCGACATGACCTAACGACTGGTATCTAGTGGTAAAAACCAGAACAGACGGATTAACGTGTACAGCAATCACTAAATTATGTTGATCGCTTACGATTGAGATAAACCGCAGATATTATTGCCTTTAAAAATGGAAAGTCTTCGTTTATTTATAATGGAGCAGCGAATTGGAGGCACGCAACGAGCCTCCTCAATAACGAGGAGAGAGCGAGTCTCGGAATGACCTGTAGTAGTTTCCGTATGAGTCGAAGCCAGTTTTTACTAAATTCTATGCGTGCATTTCATATTAAATACGGCAATGAACACATATTTTGGAATAAGTATTTTAGTAACTAAACTTTATATTCTGCATTACACAGGAGTATGGCATATCGTACCGAGTTGCCAGTTTCAAAAACTATTCGTTATGACAGAGTTTTCACAGTTAGACACGCGACTTCAAGAGGAGCTGAAGATGATTCACAATACAATAGTATTGTATTGTCATGGTAATATCAGGTTAACATTGATGTATTTAAAAAAAATAGTGTACTAAATTTCGGTTTCCTCCCGATGCGATTATCCGAATAAATTCTAGATTGACGAGTTATCGATGTACCTTACATAAGTTTAAAGCTGATTTCCTAAACATTGATCGACCATTACGCAAATTATACTTGGTTCAGCCTGTATTACGTATTTTAAACGTGTAGAAATGTTTATTTCTCGTTAATTTATTTACACGGGATGGTTTGTAAGAGTTAAAAATAAAGTTCTACGGTTGAAGTTTTTATTTATTGATCACTTCAAAGAACTCTCCGTCAGCAGCGAAGTTTCTTGCATCTAAACAAATTTCCGAAACAATTTTTTCAGTCCGTCTCAGACACTCGTTCTACAGCCTGCTCGAGAACTTGATGCTGATTGATGATATTTTGATCTCGTAAAGGAATTGTTACCTGATAACACTTAAAACTACAATATCTGGCAATGGTAATCTCTGCGCTATTCGATCGCTTCAATTAGGTGTTGATTCATTTTAATAGTCTACGGGCGTTTTATTTCTGGATTTTTTTTACTTATTAAGTCCATGCTTGTCGACGAGTAGAGTCCCACTTGATCGTATTGTTAAACCAATATTCATTAACTGTCATAATCTGTTCATTGAATTATTTTTGCATATTTTAATGTACATAGACTTTAGTTATTGATATTAGGGCCTAAACATATTTTTATATCCTTCGTCTGTGTGTCTAATCACTTGAAATATTTTAAAACCAATAAACAGATTTAGATGATTCTTGACATATTTCTAACTTATATTATGGGTCAAAATGTAGGACACTTTTTATCCAGGGAAATAGACGTTTTCCACGGATAGTAAATAAAAGTTGACATTCTGTTAAGAGAACAGCAAATAAGTTTTACTGCTTAGCCGATTCTATTTTAACAAATGAATATTATTTCGGATACATAAACGAGAAACACCAAACCCTAAAACAGTGCGGTTGCAATGTAAGGCGTTGGTTTGCTGAAGCGACGCGAGGGTGGGTTACTAATAGAAATTAAACAGCTAATGCGCTAAAACAACCGAAAACTGTGTACTGTTTCCTTCCGCTCCACAGACAAACATACGATACATTGACCTCACTCCAACGCCAGGGTTACTAAGAAAATCCTTTATCCATAAAAGCCGTTTGGTGGTCTATCAAACTATTCTTCTAGTTGAAGACTAAATTTGATATCGTCAAAAATAATTGTAATTTGTCAATCGAAAGCCATGTTCCAATATAGCTAGTCTCAATGTGAAGGGAAATTTGAAACTGAAACGTAAGGCCAATGAATTAAACACCAAGTTTTTAACTCAAAAAAAATCGTCTCCAATTTGAAAAAGATAATTTTCTCGATTTCAACCTCGATTCAACCAAACGGGAAGTATACCCTCTCAGGAAAAAAAGGATTTTACATACAATTTTTTTTTCATTGCTTTACATTATTTATTACATTACACCATTGCCTGATCGATGTAGAAATGTTAATAACGATTAATATGAAATGATTCCGAAGTTCAATTTGTTCTTTCCAGTCAAAATGTAAAATAACATATTTTATTGGTTATTAATACAATAAAATGTTTTTTACTAATAAGGTAATTCCAGCCATAGAGGAACTCCGCATCGCTTGCAAATGTACAAAGTTTTCCAGGACTTGAATTTTCATGTTATAACTTTCGACTATAGAGGTGAGTTCGCTTCTATTATTAAAATTATAACAATTCATTATTGCCACAATCGTTTTTACAATATAAATTTAATTAATCCCATTGATATACTTAGTTAATTATCTTGTGGTAGTACGTAAATAGAAGTATTTTGAGTTCTATCGTTACGTGTAGGGTGGAATTTTAAGTGGTAAGAAGTTGGACTCTTACTGTATCAAATCAAATTAGTGTTAGATTGAAAAGTACTTACTACTTGATTTACTTGTATCTACTTGATTTCTGTTATGAGCTGTCCAACGTGCGTGAAATGCATTGACTATATTAAATATTTTTTTTTAATTCTTAGCTATCCTTAAGTAAAATAAGAAGAGACGGCATATGAATCTATGTATGTAATTGTTTTTTAAATAGTATATACATATCAATTTACATATTTTTAAAGTCGAATACGGGTATTTACAAAACATTGCTTAAAAATACATCGCACGTTGAATTTGGAATTAAAAACTAAATTACTAACATCAGAGAAAATTGAAGAAATGCACTAGATCAATTTTATCACTGCTTTCCTTCCCTTACCCTTACAATCTACTAAGCGCTATGGTAACTATGTGTTTGGTCACAAATCGATAATAAAGATTGTTAAGTAACCGGTAGCTACCATTACTGGATTACATGTCATTGTTTTTATTTCATTTCATTGTCTTGGGAACGTGTAATTTTAGGTTATGGAGACTCAACACACGTTCAGCCAACGGAGAAGGGACTCGTTGAGGACACTTTCCACGTCTACTCTTGGTTGATGAGCACATTTGATGAAAATACAAAGCCTACTGTTATTCTTTGGGGTCACTCTATAGGTATGAAAGTGTTTAAAAAGATTGAATTGAATGAAATAAACGCTTCATACCTTTCCTGTCTTTGTGCGAAAAGTTCGAAACTGTATTTCAAAACCAGCGTCTTCTCTCATAAAAGGAAACTTCTGTTCAATTTAAAAACAGCTAATGCGTATAATGATAATAAATAAGAATGAGATGTACATCGAACCGTAACTTACAGGTAGGTATTACCACTGCCAAATTGCAAAACGCCAAAGTTTCAGATTTCAGTTGCAACGCCAAGAATCAGTGTAAAGAAGTGAAGATTTGGTACCTTACAATTTAATCCAGTGCTCGACTTTTGCCACCTTCTGTACCTTTCTAGATATCACCACTGACTCGAACGTACATAGTATTACTGACCTCTCATCATCGGATGACACTGATGCACGTTTGCAGTAATATAAAATATTTAATCTAATAAAGGAAAATATATGAAATGTTTAATATCCATGTACGTATAATTAATAGTCCAACCCGAAAGAAGTCGGACGGGTCGCTAGTAATAATATATATCACATATCTAATCAACTTTAAATTGCATCTATTTTATCGATATCTCCCGGCAATCTTCGTCTTTCCATACACACAACTCCATGGTAGCAAAAACACGATGAAAAACGAAAAATATCATAAATTTAAAGACACTGTACACGATAATTAAATCGGGCCAGGTACGTCAATAGCTGCGAACCTGGTGGCCCACATGTCGGAGCTGTGCCGCCGAGTGGACCAACCCTGTCTGCCGCTGCCCACCGCTCTGGTGCTGGAGGCGCCCTTCAACAACATCGTGGAGGAGATCGAGAAGCATCCCTTCTCGAAGGTGAAATTTTGTCTTTTGATGACGGAGGCTCAGTTTTATTGGCTATGGTTACTGTCGAATAGGACCAACCTAATAATAGTGACATTAAATCTGAAAAAGCAATATAATTTTATGCATGTTTTTCGATTATCTACGTGTTCGAGCAAGATGACTTCTGATAATTTAAAGAACACAGATACAATAAATTCACACACAGTATATTATTGTTAGTTCAAGTTGTCTTCCAGCACAGTAATTCTGTAATTACTGAATATGTATGTCCAAGAGTAAAATCATAAAATAAACATTGATATGTTGTACTATGTTCTAAGTTACTTATGTCATTGTCATAATTTGTGACTGAACAATGTCTCGTACATTATTAGATTGACGAACGAACGAACGAACTGTAATTTACTTAAAGTTTAATCAAATAAACAGTAACACACGCACATTCCCCCATTTGAATGCCCCCTCTGTCTTTTGTATAACATGGACATATAGAAGTAACGCACTACAAGAAACAATAATAAAATAGATACAATGAAATTAATTACCTCTTAAATTAACATAACGGCAGATTGCTGCATTAGATATTTCCATCTCCACTCGTCCCCAGTTGGTGTCCTGGCTGCCGTACTACAAGGATTCCTTCATCAAGCCCTACACCAAATCGTCGGAGTACACCCTCACCACTGACCAGTACCTCATGTCCGTCACGCACCTACCGATTCTCATTCTACACTCCACGACTGATAGGATTGTTCCTTTTCAGTTGGGAGTAAAGGTAGATACATATTTTTGTTTAGTGTAAATACATAGTTGACAAACTTGTAGAGGTTACCTGAAGTTAAATATCCACTTCGTAACACCAAAAGCATCAAATGAGTTACGGTCTAAGAAAAGCAAACGCGACATCGCTTATTATTGGCTCTTCGACGTCACAACCAGAATATGTTAAAATCATTTAATAATTGTTTAGGAGGGACCTGGATGAATAGCTAAAGAATGCTGCCATCATGCACTGTTGTCATGGGCATTAAACTGGGTGGCACAGAGCCCAGTGACGCCAGAATCAGAGCACAGCGATCTCAAACACGAGAAAGCTGGTTCGAAAGCCTAGTTTTTTCTGTAGGGTCTACTAAAAGGGAGGCTTCCACCGCATTCAATTCAGTTTAAGTTCGAAATCATTTCATCGTTGATATTTTATAAATACTAAACTCGTGCACGTAATATTTTGCTAGTACTACCATTTCGACCAGCTGCTTTAACATCGAGGAGAAGAAATAATAGTTAATATTAATTGTTCCTTGTATTTCAGCTCTATGAATGTATAGCACAGTCGCGTAAGGCTGGCGGCGCGTGTCTGGAGTTTCACGCCTTCGACAGGGGCCACAACGACCTGTACGAGTCACCGGACCTGCCTCGCGTTGTCGAGTTAGTTCCGATGTCTCTAATCATATATTTTTATCTATCCATTTCTATCGCATTATTTGTTTTATGGAACGTCAGTTATTGTGGTGCGATCATACAATTATCAATTTTGTACTTTTTGGTCATTTCTAAAATGGTCGATAATTTGGTACGTAGAAGCTACGACACAGCAAATTATATATATTCCTAATTTCCTTAAAACTCCGTCTTTCGTAAGATACCTAGGTATTTGTTTCGACAACAATAGTTGTAACTTTTCTGTTGTTTCATGCTTAACGTGTGGCACTATTTAAAATTTTGCACATTGTGTAGGTATGATGTATTAAGAATTGATAGGGATACAATTTCTCCAACTCTCTCTTCCTCAAAACAACAAATATCTAATTTATTCATCACATTAGATAGTTCGTTGACAAACTTTATTTTCTAATTATTGTTAACTATTAATTTGAAGTTTATTTAAATAAATATATTTTAACATTATTTTATTGCATTGCAGCAACTTTGTGAGGCGAATTAAGAACAAAACATAAAAATTATACAAGTATTCAATTTTATTTGAACCCAATGTAACTAATGTCACATATCTCAATCCAAATCTTATTGAATCTATAATAAATTATTTTAATTAAATAATTTTTTTTTTATGTTAGAAGCCAATAAATAAGCAGACGAAATTTTTCCCTTAACAGACTTTCTTTCATTTTATTTATATTTTATTTTACATACATAATAGGAAAACTACTCACAATAAAATAAAGTAAGTCATGTTATTAAATGAGTAACGGAAATGAAATATAAAATAATATATTTTTAACTACGTACCTACATGACAAACTGCATTCTATTCGTCAATTCAAAATATCGTACATATTCTATAAAACAATGTCAATTTCGTAACATGACGGCCGGGAAATCATACACTAGGTAGTCCTTTTAAACTGGTTCAATCATGGTACCTAATGTCCTTACATGCTGCAAGATTCAAACGCACCGTGTTTCATGTTTCATGCATCGAAATTATTGCAAACATTTATTTGGATTAAGGTAACGGTTACAGATGTCTTACATTTAGGATATCCCATAGTTTCAATTACGATTACAAAGTCTACAACATTCCCTAGTCAACACAGAAACTGGAGCATCAAAAACGAGGTCTTTCAAATTGTTGTCTACGTGAAACCTTAAATAATAAATAAACATACGTTGTATGATTGGATGATTTGAAGTATGAATTCTTCTTTTTGAATTTTAATTATGTTTACCGAGAAAATTGCATTTATAACCAAACATGGAAAAAAAATGTGGTTAAATCTGATTTCGGGATACGTTCATGTTAGTATTAATTTCAGCAATCTTATCTATGATATTTCTATCTTACCTTCCTAAACAATTTTTAGCTTTTTTAATTTTACTAGCGGCCCGCCCCGACTGTGTAACGGTTGAACAATTTTGCTAATTTACCTATAATAGGACTATATCTATTCAGAATAATGTATCTTTCAAATGTTAAAAGTATTTTTCAGTTGTGTGCCTTGGGTGCGGAAGATTATATTCCAGAACGTTGTTTGTACAAACTCAATATTCGCACTCGCTTGATAATATTGAGTATAGATTAAATTGAACGGACCTAAATGTAAAAAAAATCAAAGAAGTAGGTAAACCTTAATTATATCTACTGATTACTAATTTGAATCTTATCGCAGAGGTAAATAGAATCCACTTTTCTGCACGAAGTGCATTTATGGGTCATTGTCGACGCGGCATCGGTATCATGGTTTTATAAATGAATTTTACAAATTGGACGTCATTTTTTAAATTTTATTAGGGGTCCTCAAGAAAATAACTGAATTATTTGGTAACGGTGAGTGATTTGAGGAACTGTTTGGACTAATACCAACATTACACCACTCACTGAAGATTGAAGTGACATTCATATCGACTGATTTCATGGCGTTCTTTTATGGAAGACTATGGTCCGATTTTAAAAATTGTTGCCGCGTATTTGATATGATCTGCCTTCTGAGACATTCATCTCAGTCACTGGACTCCGTACCATCCGTTCTACTCCCGACGGTACTCTTGCATGGTAGTAGAGATTGAAATAATTAGCTTGGCTAGCTACCATCTTTCTTCATCAATCAACCCTAAAGTGATATTTAGGTATATTGGTTGTATTGCCGAGGAGATAAAAAGCGGGTCACCGGCTACTAACTTGGCCGGCGATGTGCCGGTAGTGCCTTGATATTACGGATATTCATAGGTGGCGGTGACCACTAACCATCAGATAACCCATGTGTCTTCCTTTCACATAATACAATACCTAAGGAAGTAACTATGCTTAGGTATTAAATTATAAATGAAATAACTATTGTGTTCATAAAATTAGCATGCGGAGTGTTGTCTAAAATAATAACAATGGTAACAATCACTCCTAACACAATAGTATAATGTTTGATCACCTAAATCGCTCAGGAAATTAAAAAATTTAATTAAAATTTAAAAGATTATTTTTGAAGCAAAAGCGTTAGTGATTTGTATATAGTTTTTTTGTGAAACTAAATTACGCATCGGTAGCTAGTAAACACATAACTGTCAATAGTAGCTGCTGTCAAATATCTGAGATTCTAAACTTATTCAATATAACTACCTACAGACCCCCTGCCCAGCATACCCATATCTTGTGTAGTACAACATTTTTAAGCTTGAGTAATAAATCTTGTCGGTTAAGAGCGAACCGCACAGTAGCCAGCAACGATATTTATTGTCTGTGGCGGCCGGTCCGGGGAACGCAACATTTGGATTTAGCTACCTGTTGCATATGAATTCTGGACTAGTATGGAGACTCTAGGAGCATACGTACTAACGATATGAGTTATGGCGTTTAAATAATAAACTAGAAATTGACCCACTTTCTTGACATTACTATACATTGGCGATTGCAATGGATTCCTCATATTAAAACCTTGACAAGGAGATTTAGCTCCGCTGCTTACGCTGTTTAGAAAGTGATTCTCTTAACTGACGTAGAAACATCAAAATTTTCGCTACTTTCACAGTTTGTGTCTTATGGTTTATTGTTATGGAGCTCAGCTGCTGGTATTGAATCGATTTTATATTACAGAATAGAGCAGAACGCGCCATTTCTAATCTAAGGCCTAGGGACTCGCCTAGAAATCTATTTAATGGAATCAATAAATTAACTGTTGTATCACAATACATCTTAGATAATATTATTTATATACTCTGAAAGTTTTCTTAAGAACATCACTCGTTCAATAGGCATGCGGTTTGGTACAATCATACCAAATTCAGACCTAGCAAAACTGGTAGCTTTTTCATGGGTAGATGTATAAATATTTATACTAAAATACCTTTAGATGTACGGAAATGCCGTACAGTAAATGAAAAATTACATCAAATGCATTTTAATGAAGAAAGATTATTATAAACTAAATGATTACTTTGAAGATAAGACTGCTTGGATACAAGTTTAATATATAAGTGCTTTCTATAACTATTAGTAGAAAAAAAACTGCTTGGAAGTTTCTTGCCGCCTCTTCTTCCAGGACCACTCCGACAGGGATTTGTAGAAACAATGGCATAGTTCGCCTTTTGAAAAGTGTTTGTAAAAACCAACTTCGTATAAATATTGTTTTATTCGTGTAATAATTCCATGACATTTAAATGCTTAAAAATTGTATAAGATTTTACGAAGCATTAAATAATATCAGTGGACCAAAACCGTTCCCCGCTTCCATGGGGTGCAGTGGCCACTTACTGTCAAATGACCCGTCTGCTAGTTCGTAGACAATTGACATAGAGAAAACGCGGAGAGCCCGCTCCCTGCAACGGCCCTTTTCTATCATACTAACTAAAACTACTCAGAAGCAGAGTGTATCAAACAAAGGAGGTTAACTCTGCATGAGGATGAAAGGAACCTCAACAACAGTCGGTGCTGCAAACAATTCAAATGTTACGAGCCCCTGTTCATTAAACAAGTGTGAATCGAAGATTTCTTTATGGGACGCACCGCTCTCGGCACAATGAAACGGAAACAGGTCGATAGTCGGAACCTACTCGATTGCTTTTCGAATAAACTATGCTTAAGGGTGCGGATTCATTACAATATATATAAGTGGTGTAGAGCTACCTTCATTCCACTTCTGGAGACTGGATGATGTGAAGATCCTTTGTAAGTAGACGAAAATATGGAGTAATGGGAACGTTAAAGAACACAAAAGCTAGGTTATGGAAAGTCTTACTTATACCGTTTTTTTGCGCGCATTACAAACCTGGGTGATCGCAGTTCAAGATCAGCGAAAAATGATGATCGAAAGATGTGATGTTGGAGTCGGCTAGTATCAGTATAATAGACCGCACACTGCACTAACATTTCTACCTTGAACCGGTTAAACATAAAAGAAAGAAACTCAAAAGATTTTACCGGCCCGATGAGAATAGTTTTGACATATAATTAATGTTGAATAGTGCGTCTTAAAATCCAAAATCAAGTAAAATTTAAACTATCTCGAGAAAGATCATCTAGGTATGTGCTGAACAGACAATTAAAAGGAACACCAAAACAGAAGCCCAAGGGCACGATGATTTATCAAGAATGCATTACTGAAGCGAGCTGTATCTCCTTGTTGTCTATATTTAAGACTCTTTACCATAAAGTATGAGAACTAAGATCAGCCTGTATTATGACATATGACACTCAAATTCTCGGCTTGGCTAGTCTTAGCTCGTATAAGGTCAACTGCGCATTTCTATGTAAAAAGTGGTTAAACCTATGTAAAGCATTGAAGGTCATTGATCACTCTAAAGTGACAATGAAGTAGCCATATGTGCCGCAATCCTTTATTCGGTTTTAATTTCATAAAACTTTATTTCATAAAACCCTGTTTTATGATTAATCTCCGAGAGCTGCTCTTGTACGTAACTGTCGTAGGTAAAACTTTGTTATCTATCCGTAGGCTAAAATACAGATATGTAGATTTTTTGTATGTCTGCATGTCTGGCATTATCATAATAGACTTACTGCACAAACCAATGATGTTATGGAGCACCGTAACCGTAACCGAAACGATCGAATATCCGAAATAAAAATATATCCGCAACTGTAACCGGATCCAATTAAAGGGTTTCGCTATTTGAGCCGATACAATTATTATTTTATTATATTATTTTAAAGATTTATTTTCCATGATCGTGATACTAAATAATACCTAGAAAGCAAGTCAAACTGTTACCTTGAAAATACATTAAGTATATATTTTTAAAGGCCTTAAATCATCTATTGTAATATCCGTAACCGAAATTATCCGAACCAATCGGTTAATCTGAAAAAATTTCAAATACGTAACCGTAACCAGAACCGGTAAAATATTATTCATATATCCATATCCAAATCCGAAATGTTATATCCATAACATCCTTAGCACAAACTAGTCTGTCCGGATTCTCCAATACTGATTTCCGTGCTAATGAATGAATGCAAGGTAATATATATAAAAAACTAAAATTAAGCCTTAAAGGATATGTAAAATTAACTTGAAAATAACTGTTATAATTACGTAATCTCATTGTAGATCAGAGGTATTTCAAAAATTATATATATACTCTCTGAGTATGATTTCAAGTAATTTGCTTGTTGCTCAAAAGAGAATAATCCGGGACACCATGTCGAGAAACTACCGAATATTCGACCGATAACTAATATAAAAATGTGTTTCGGTAACTACGCATCGCATCATAAGTCAAAGGATTAAAGTACACAATGTCCTAATTTTTATGTTATGAATTATTTCAGTATAGCACCCCTACCACGGAAGCGTGAAACAACAGTGGGAATAGAGCTCTTCAAACGATTTCTGAACGCAATCTCGCCACATGGCGGATTGAAAATAGCGCCCTGTGGCGAAAATTGGCGCGAAATCACGACTTAGGTTACAAATGTTTGCCAATATGATATACATATGTGTTCCCTTTTGTTTTACTGATGAAAAATAAAAGTAGACTAGACTTTGTCTAATATATGTAGTCGTCAAAGGTGTACAATATGTAATTATTTAATTTGCTCTTAATGTTTAATTACTACTTCATCATCATCTCAGCCGGACAACGCCCACTGCTGGGCATAGGCCTCCCCCAAGGATCTCCACAACGATCGGTCCTGAGCTGAATTAATTACTTTAATTACTACTTACTATGTATTATTATATAGTGATATTTTACCGCTTCCCCATCGCTCTTACCCCATTGAAAAGGGAATATTGGTGGCAAAATTCCACATAGGTACTTATCATATTTTAACAATTATAACTACAACACATAAAATCAATAATTTATTGCAAATACATATAAATGCTTATCAATCAACGACACTTAAAGGTCAAACATATTATACATACCTATAGGTAAATATATAAATGATATAAAATTTAAAATTAATATTTTTTCAAACTTAAAAACAAAACTGAAAAATTGAATGTTCTAATAGCGCACCTTTTTTGTCTATCCTGCTTTTATGAATTATTTTATTACTGTTTTAAGTCTTATCTAAGATTAACTCGATGTTTAGAGAGGTTTGTTTACAGAAAGAGGGTTCGTTTCCCTTTAAAAGAACGAAGCCTACATAGAACTAGCTAAGTATTTAAAAAATGTAATTTGTACATTTCGTTTCACAAATAAACAAATTAAGTGTATAAGGCGTCCATTATAAAAATGGAATGCCTCGGGCGACATCCACAATGCCTACTTAATTACGAGTAAATGGACAAATCTAAATGGCGGGGCTTTATGAAATAAACATTTTACATTTTATCTGCGGACGAAACATTTTTGTGTCCAAATAATTGTTTTAGATGTAATTATTGTGTAGGTATGAGTGGTGGTAGGTACACAGTGGAGATCAAAATTATGATGCTTTTACTGTCGTGAAATTGTATCCAAACTTAAACTTTAGAATAAGATAAACTTTGTATTTGTATTACTTTTATTAATTAATCCTTGCAATCGGGACATTCATTTTTATCTCTGATTCATCAGGTTGGCTTATAACTTTAAAAATTGATACATTTAATTAAGTTATTTTAACTGTTATAGGTGAATAGGTATATACTATCTTATATCATTGTTTAAAATCAACTCACTATTTCACAAATATCGACAAATACTAAGCGATGGGGCACTTCTACATATTTTGCCATTGAAACAGGGCTATGGGAGGTATCACAACCCTCCATAAACAGACTTATAAAATAAGTAGACACAGGTAACATAGTATCTATTTTTTTATCGACAAACGAATGTACTGGTCATCTGTTGGTAAGTGGTCAATGCTGCCCGTAGACGTCGGCGTCCAAAGACATTACCGACGTATTGGGCCAAAAAGAAAGCGGAGAACACGCTTTTCAGTACTTCGATATTTCAGCCAAAACTCCCTAAAACATTTAAGTTACAGACCAGATTATGTGTAGGAGGCACGAGTATTATTGAGATGTATTTGGTGAGACAAAGCCCAGCGATCAATAAAACATCGATCGTGAAATTTTTAACGTACGAATATATCGATGATAGTATCGAATAGCTAATTAAAAAGCTTACTTATGCCCGATAGCCATAAAAAATAAGGGCAAACGTACCCATAAATGTAATTTTAGTTTGTAGTATATACCTACCTGTAGTCCTATAAGCTCAGGTGCATATAAAAATGTTTTAATTTTTAAAATATCGAAACCTAGTACTCGAATACGATTCTCAATATCAGGTCGCCCCCGCATTAGCTCATAAATCAAAAAATACACCATTATTTATTACCGATTCAATTTCACCCACGCGCCCACCATTGTTTATACGTACGTATAGCAAAAATACCATGTCATGGATGCGAGACAAAAAACATCTCCTGGACCTTTAAATAAAACAAAAGAGGCTATAAGACATGTCGTTAAAACAATTGACTTAACGTCGATAAGAAATGGCGCATCTCTAACGTAAGCGCACGCCATTTTGAATTTTCAATATTGTAGTTTAAGAGCGTGTTTTGGGTTTAGCGTGCGAGAGTTACAGCGATTCTTTGCGCGTCGAAGGAAAGTGGTTACATATTTATAAAATGGAATCGATTTTTAACCGAGCCAATGGTGGCGCTCGGTAAGAGAGGCGGGATGCGGACGCTCCACCCAAGCTGATGTCAGATCAACGTCTCCTGACATTTTTTGCTCATTCGCTCAGCGTCTGCCGGTGCGAGCGCTCGTCCGTAGAATTAAAATGTTGAATAGGTTGGGTTACTTTTTCTGTTTTGTTGAACTTGAGATGTTTTTCTGTGCATTGATTATAACTAAAATCAACACTTTTTATTATGCTTAATAAATATATTTATAACTAAAAAAATATTGTATTATATATACAAATTTAGTACAATGTTCCTTCGTACGTTTTGGAATTCTTTTTTTAAATGTACTTAACTTTGAAATATGAAATACTGATGATGACAATGTCATTAACATATATTTCTATTAATGAAATAAAAAAAAAATAGATATTAAAATTAAATATACGTTAAATTTATTACTCATTTCACTAGTTCAATGATGATCAAACTTGATTCAATCTTCGATAAAAACATTAATGTGTAGGTACCTAAGTAAAATGAGTTGTCAAACATTTTGACTTGGAACAAATTTCCAATTAATATGTATTGTAATTTTCCATAGAAAAATAACATAAAAAACGTCGGAGTATCCATTGCAGTTAAAATGTATAGGTACCTAATGTCTGCGTCGATATAAATTTAAAAACATATTCGGTAAGGAAGTTTAAATTCATAAATACGTTCTCAACACTTTTTACCTTGCTACTCGGTGATTTGCAACAACGTCACACGTTAAGTGGGTTGAAATCAGTTCGGTACACAGATCAGATTAATGTGTTACGATTATAACTCGGTGTTGACAACATACAATGACAAATATCAATAACAATAATAAATACACAAATTTTTTTTTCGTTTTTGCTTTGAGGATTTAAGTTATTTTTTTATGTAAATCTGGTGTGCTGTTCTAATATTGGAACAAACACAATGTATAGTACTACTTTCTCTGTATCACTATACTATGTATTCTAATTAATATTATTTATTGTGCATGAAAAGAATATATTGTCATGTACTTTTTTAAATAACCAATATAAAAAGTGCATCTGTGGACATAAGTACCTATTGGAGACAAGCAATGGGAGAGTGAACAGTATATTTGAACGACCCTGTTTCCTTTTAATAAAGATTCTGCTTCTGAACGAAAAGTCCTGTGTTCAATTCTTGGTTGGGTCAAAAGTTGATTTAATAACATACTAGAAACATTTAACATGAATTCCATGCGATTCACAACAAAAGAAGTCTAAGCTCAAAGGCAAGAAATAATTGAACGAATATAAACATAGGTATAGCTACAAATTTTATGATTATAAAACAATAAAAAGTAAATTATAAAACAATAAAACCATAAAAACGACATTTGATTTCATTTATTTGGGTAGTTCTCCCAGTGGTTAAAACACTTAATTGGCAAGAAGGCAAATTTATTATCTCCAGATGTTATCAGTTTTAAAATTTAGGTTAATTATATGAAAATACTCTTGATTTAATGTTAATATAAAAAAAATTCATTTCCTTTGCACATTCTAGGAATACGTTATCTACTTACTTTACTGTCAATAGATACAAATTGAAGTTCACGTCATATAATATATTCATTCGTTTACAATCGACCAGGGAGGTGGGTAGATAGATACTCATACTGAATCCGCGCTTATTTGGTATACCTACTTTTGTTTTTTTTAACTATTAATTTCTTATTTAATCTTTATTGTGATACATTTATAATTTACGTTTATATTTACGTAAGTATACCCAATTTTTAAACTTCACGTTTAGTTACGTGTGCTGGCGTGATCAGATATTGTATTGTTCAGCGATCGACCATACAGCCGCACCGGTATCGCTGGTTCCTATATAATTTACTAAAAAAATTATGTCATATACAAAGCGTATATTGGACATTTTGATACACCAGCCGCGCCGCTGTCATTTTTGACATCTTTTATTATTACATTTTTAAGACTATAATTTTTTCTGTGATTATAATACCACATACCTAGAAATAAAATCAAACCTTGAAAATACCTTTTTTTAACAAGTCATAAATCATCTGATATCCGTAACCGAAATTATCCATAACGATCGGATAATCCAAAGTAATTTCATATCCATAACCGTAACCGACACCAATAAAATATTCATATATTACGGTTACGGATATGAAATTACTTTTGAGTATCCGATCGTTATGGATAATTTTGGTTACGAATATTAGATGATTTACGATTAAAAAAAAATATAATTTACAAAATTTGACTTTGTTTCTAGGTTTTATGCGGTATTATAATCACAGAAAAAAACAAATTAAATAATAAAAACTGTCTAAAATGAGAACAACGCGGCTAATGTATCATCTCGGTCAGGGTAAACTAGACGTAACGTGCTTTATTTAGACTCTGCCCCTATCCGAAATTATCCGAATCTTTTTTATCGAAGACGGTTACGGTTTCGGATATAATTTTATTTCGGATATCCGATACTTTCGGTTACGGAGCTCCCTAACATCCCTGATATCCATATCCGAATCCAAAATTTCATATACATAATATCCCCAGTTCACTCATAGCCAACTCGGTCAATCAGTGTCTTTCCCGTAGTCGTATACAAGTATTTCACGACTCCAAGACGACGGTACTACAATGGCGCAATACCTACTGGGTACTGTCAAAGATTAACATCTCAAATGAACGATGAAACTGTGAACCATGATATTGATATGTTTTAAATAATAATTAATTTTAGTTAATGTCTTAAAATTATTTAACTGATATTGTATTCCGGGAATGGATCTGTCTCCCTCCGATAACAGACGGGTAGTTTGTATGAAAGTTTTAATAGATTAATCAATAATATTCCCGGAGTTTTTTTATAGTTATTGAAATAAATAAACGAAAATAATAAAATAGGATAAATATGAAAATTTGCTGATTGTCTAGCGTTACCGATAAAATGAACGCTGCCTGCTTGATATGTAATGAAAGCCCAGTGATATGTAATGAAATTTAGTGATTTTATGAAAAATAAAAGTTTAAAATGAACCATGTAAATTTGCTTTCACCGTAACAACGACTTTAGGGTATTTATGAAAGGACTCTTTATTCAAATTGTTTTGAAACAATAGATACTAAGAAAACCGAAAGAATACGATTTTTTTTGTTAATTTACGGTATACAATAAAATGCAACAAAATTAGCGATGGATGCTGTTAATCATATCTATCTTATCATGTGATAGTTGTCAATCATATTTTTTTAAAGTTAACCTGCAGTTCATAATATTAGGCAAAATAATATAATGACTAAGGTTTCGAACGTATCTCGGTCGGTGGAATGTCTCTGCCGGTTTTCTTACTTACCTTTTTAGTTATTCAAATCGAATCACCCAAATTAAGTAGCCATAAACGGAATCAGCTTCCCAATTTGAATATTTCATTCGTGCTTACGAGCTCGTCCATTGATTTGTGTGTGGGAATGTGGATGTGTGCGTGGGGTAGGACCATATCGACGTTAAATGGTTGTGGTATCGATAAAATTACGACAGCTCGATGATGATGAAACACATACATTTAAATTGTAGTCGTTTAACAGCAAAAACTTTACGTTAATTGAAATCGATAATTTTGTCAAAAGTATTAAATGGTGTTTCTACGACTAATGAAAATAAAATACCTGTGAAAATATCTTGTTAATTTTTAATAACTTTCACAAAGATATTGATAACTTATAGTTTTTTTTTTTATAAAACACGTAATAACACAGTAAAAACGGCAGAAGATAAATAAGCTTATATTAATAATAAATCGCGGTTAACTTGAGTATTGATTGATATTAAAAACGAGACTACGCATTAGTTAATGTTATCGATAGCGATAAATCTACACGCACATCTCTACGCCTTTTGTAGTAACGCGCCGCGCGTTGATAAGGAAACATTTTAAATTAGTAGAAGAAGAGAAAAAATACTATAAAATTTATTTTTTATTTATATTTTATCACGCGCACACAAAACGGGTAGCCGCTTGCTACCAGCAAACCGATATAAATTATATCATTTTTCACTGCGACAACCCTAACGGACGTAAAAAATGACGTCCCATTCAGTATCGAGTTTGAAAGTTTTGCCGCGTTTTTTATTCGTTTCCGGGCGATGGGATTCCTTCGCTCCGCGCTTCAATATTTAAAAATTAAACAACTTTTCGATGCTAGCACCGTTCATTGAATATGTTAAAGGCTGTGGTTCCTAATAATTCAAAGTAAAGTGGCAATGTACAGCTAATATGTATTTAATTCGTAACATTGAATTTGTTTATAATTTCCCGATGGTGACCTTAACCTGTCGGCCTTTTTTATGAGTGGTTTCTTGACAGTGGACGGTAGTTGCTAGTACTTGGTACGGTATCGAACTCTATGGTCAATGATGTTGGAATTTTAAATAATTTGAACTACACGCTTATTAATCAAACGCGGGGTCTCTGAACTTTGATGTAGGTCATCTTCGTCGGGACTTTTTTGTTATTCCGAAAAATACACTCAATTTTCTTTTTGGTCAAATACTTTAAATATGTGTTTGAAAGCAATACAAATCTTATATATTTTTATAGTGTTTAGATAAGGAATGGTTTGTAAATGAGCTTGCAACCAATCGTTTTATATTAAATTAGTACTACTTATCACCTATTCACAGCTCTAGTATTTTGTAGCCAGAATCGATTCCTACCGTTTGAGTTACTGTGTATTTTCTTTCGACAATAAACATTCAATATTGCAATTGCAGTTTTATTGCAAAAGGATCTACGAAGCAATATTCTGCATAATAGCTCTGTGTCCACTACAAGATACGGATATCAATACTTAAGGAACATCTTACAGAAATATCTCGTCTGAATTTTTTTGTATCTTTGTTGAAGAATGATGTCATATAATATTTAGTAAAGAAAAGACATTGTGTTATATAATTTTAAGAAAATAAAAAATAGGCAAGTAAAAATTTACAAATAAAATTCTATTTCAATTTGAAGGTGAGTTCTTAGTTTCGTCTCCATTTTTCACCCCCAAAGATGATATTTTTGTTCAAACTTAATTGGGATCAAATGGATATAATACCCTCATAAACAAAACAGGAATTTCACAAATCGGTTAACTCTCGAGTTCTGAGGTAACAAACATAAAAAAGAACAAAAAAAAAAACAATTTCAGTCAACAACAACAAGTTAACAACAAGTCACGTTGACTGCCGAGCGAAGAATGCTGAGTTTGAGACAGATACAAAGACTTTTTCTGTTTTGGATACATTGTGATTTCTAAGTTATACGTTTAGATAATCACGACACAGGAAATTTTAGTTGCGATATGCTTTTTTTTTTTAATTTTATAAATTAACAGCGTAATCACACACCGGCCAGTTACATAAAATCAGAGAGCTTTTATTACATACATACCAAAGCATTTAACTTTTTGCTATCGACCGTACAGCGTCTGTAAATCTGTATGCAACTGTACGATTGTTAAAAAGGCAACCTTTTCATTAGTCCAGGTAACTGGCGAAGCTAGATGGCCTGACATAAAGCAAACCTATAAAAAGGCCATATATCTAACAGCCTCGTACTAGTCGGTAAGACCAGACCACCGACACTCGGCCCCTGAACCTACAAAAATCTGAGCTCTTCGGATGTGACATTTATACGTGTTTAAATTATATTTGATCTTAGGAATTATTTCAACTCACTAGACCTGTGCGAGGCGCGGGTGACTTCGTTATTGAGAAGGATTTGATTAATTCACACACACGATTTGCTGAAAGAATCAGTGGCTAATTAAATTGTCGAAAGGTTTTACGAATATGTCACCCGATGGCCTTCGACATGGCTTATCGAATTGGTGTGTTAAGAAAACATTAGAAAGCGACGGCTTTACACAAAACACTCTGAAAACTTATTGCCGCAAGCGTCATACACGTACTTATTGCTCATACAAAACTTTCTCAAACGTTCTCCAGTGGTTCAGGATGTCAAGAAGTGGAATAAACCATATGGTATGTCCGCAGTCACGTTGAAGACATAATGCTCTCAAATTCAATTCTATCCTACCATCATTGTCCCTCTCTTTTATTATTAAATTACCGTCTACAAAAATTGACCATAGCATCGATATTCGCAAATAATGTGCGTCAACTAAAAGGTAAGGATAAGTAGTTTTTTTTTTAATTTGGTGGCGTAAACAGATCGAAGTAGTACTGCAATATCAAGCACCCGCGTGTGTTTTAGAAGCACAGTTAGATCACGTAGGTACCTATTGCTTCCACCACTAGACATGCACATGGATAGCTCAGCACTATAAAGCCATAAAAAAAAGAAAAATTAACCATTTCGGACTCACAAATCACCGACAGGACCGAACCCTTAAAGTTTAGAAGATTGTCATGCATAGGTTCCCTTACTACTACTTACTACCTACTTACTTAAAGTGCTCTGTTGAACTGTCACCCTTCTAGTGAAATTTAGTTCCATCCACATCGATGGGATTCCTGGTAGTCATTCACGGTCTTTTTTGCTGCTTGCTAGCACACTATGAAATTAGCTATTTATGGGTAACAACGTAACTGACACGCGAGTGTACGACGCAAGGCTGACCGACTGTTGTTCAGTAGGAGATTAGTCTTGGATAAAAAAATTACTTCCAATTTGCAGTCTGTCACTACTAAATGCAACTTACTTTTTATCCTTCAAGCGAACTGAATCAATTTGACTGAGTCATTATGTTAGTATAAAAAGTAATATTACCGATACATCAGTCCAGTTGGATTTCCTAGCTCCAGGAGCTAAAGGGCATAAAATCCTCGGGTCGCTGCGACGGCCGCGGTACAAAGATAAACAACCGACAAAAATATCATAAATTTATACACCGAGCCGCACTGAAAACTAAAAAAAAATATCCATATTTAAAATATATCTCACTTTTGTTGCCGCCGCGAGCCGCTTGATTCTTATGGATACGACCGGTAAAGCTAGTCATAACTTCATTATGGGACAACTGATATGCCAAAATAGTAGTACAATTTGACGAATTACTTCACACACTCGGTCAACATTAATGTTTAGGTAGGTCAATGTATTTACACCACGGCCCATGCAGATTGAGACATGTTACTGAAACTAAATTTTAGGTACAACCGTTGCTCAATCGTAAAAACATCACTAATGTGAAAGACATCAAGTCCTTTCTTCTCTTAAGTATAATTTATAGACGTAGCGATTAACGTATAATATTCATCAATTGAAGGTCATTTATTTCTTTAAGTTACAGTCAGTATACATAGCTACTAACTTCGCTTCGTCATATAAAAATGTCGTAGTTGATATAAGATTTTGAATTCATTCAAATAATAAAAATGGTCAACGCGTGGAGTTATATTAAAGCTAAGTAACTGACCAAAAAATTTCAAAACAAAATTAAACGATAATCTCGACCCGTAATTTGTCTTTATAATGGACAACGCAAGCGAATGATAATTTTAATATTCAATTTATTATTAACCGAGTCTTGTCCACGTTTTGCCTTCTTCATTAGTTGGACAAAACCAACGACATTTACCATGATATGTCACAGTTCGAAAAGACGTAACTCCAATTCACACTGAATAAAAATCCACTTTGTGTTTATAAAATTACAGTTGAAATTACGTTATTAATATTTCATGTCTTATATCATTTCGATAGGTGTGAAACGTATGACATTTGAAAATGAACGCTCAAGGTTCGATTTCGATTTTTTGAATATGGTACTTCGCGTTCTACGGAATAAGTAGCTTCTTTATAGTAGTAGTCTGTCGTTATGGCCAGTAATATTATTTTACACCTCAACACACATTACATTTTAGAAATTTTGAAATTAACAGAATAAGAATTAACCTCAAAACAAAGTACAGTATGAAAGATCGTTGGCACTTTCAATGTTCTTGTTTCTGGGTTCTATAGAAGTCGAAAGGTCTATGCTTTGTCGTAGATAATATAAAGCCAGAATACAATTTTATACGTGAGTTACAATTTTGAACAAATATTATCTTCAGAGATATTATTTAACACTAGCAACACTAGCTACTCAACTTCAATCTAATTATTGTTATTAAGTTTTGAAACTTAATTGAAATGAAATTCTCCCTCTAAACTCAGAACTGAGGAATTAAGTAGTTAGGAATCCTTTAGAAATATTCGGATAAAATTAAGATGTAGTATATTAAATTAAACTAATAGTTGCGAAGTCGTATCTAGTCTTACTAGACTAGAAGTCTCACGTCTTTTGTAAGTAGCAGGTATGTACCTAGGTATATTTAGGTAAATCTTAATGTAAAAAACTTAAAATATTTTTATGTTGTTAACACTGAATTTCAATACATTAATAAGTTTCCACTCATTCGGACAGCACTGAACAGTTGGCTACCGTTTTATTTGTATATCATTTAAAACGTTCCAAATAATAATTTTTCTAATTTATTTCTTAGAGAGATATACCAGTTACCACCGTAAAAGTCACCTTTTTAACATTAACCCGAGACCCAGTAATACTGATTGATAATGCATCCCTTACATCCTTGTTGTTATTGTCTATTGACAACGGTAACTACTCAACATCACGTGGGTCCGTTGAAATTCCGTGAAACCATTCGAACGGACCATTTTATAGTACACGGACCTCTCGATGACGATAACCTAATATCATAAATTACCCATAGATGAAATAGATTTGACGTGTTATTTTTTAATAATTAATCTGAAGGTCACTAGTAGTCGTAAATAACGAATTTTATGTACGATTTTTATTATTTTCTAATCCATGACTGTGATAGTTATTATAACACTCAGAATTCGGTAGCAAGCCGGTTATAAACTTTAGCATCTGTCTCTCTCTTTCGGAACTAATAAAATTCCTACCGATAATATTACTACCACAGCCTAGGGCTTTTTTCATACGGTTGGCCAACCGACACGTCAATTATACGTATACCTATGAGTTATTAATAATTATATCGATCAAGTCTAAATGGTCAATCGTGTGGTTTTCGTATTTTTATCAGTTTTGCAAAGATCTTTAAGAGTAAGCGCATAATTATAGGTAAAATATGTATGTAATTATATATATGTAAGCATTTTTATTGAAAGACGCAAAAAATTATGTGTTACTAATGTGTGTACTTATGTGTTAAAGTACTAGTGTCCTCAGATCCACAATGCAATTATGTATTAGGTTATATTTATTTAAAAAAGTTTCATTATAATAAATGAAGATTTGGATTTCGAATCGTAATACATTTAATAAACTTCTTATCAACTGATGAATAGAACAGAATAAATACATTTTGATGACTGTACACACAGTCAGTTAATATTATGAAATTGATACATAGATTAATATTAGTACACGAGCTCTGTTTGTCTGTGATGAATATAATGATGTGTGTAATGTGTGATGATATACTAATCCATGTATCAATTTCATAATATTAATTGACTGTGTGTACTCGATCCTATTATCGGGTTGATATTTTGCAAATGTAAGTTATGTGTACCATAATTAATTATATTCTCCCATCGATCAGATCTCACGACGGAAATGACAAGTGGCTAAAGCATCATTGCAACTTAATTAGAACACAAAAGAATTTAAATTCGTTTATTATTTATTCATGTGTAATTGAGCATGATAATTACTCGTAAGGGATTTTGGGGAGCAAACCACTTTTCTGAAAGTTTGATATGAATTTTATTGGTGAACATTATTTTATTTCTCACCCATAATCATGAGAGGTCTATATTATATTGTCTATTTTTCTTAAGCTCAATATAGATCGACAAACTATAATTATTCGGGTGTAATATTTTTATTATATCATAGTTCTGCCAATTTACCACAATATCAAGATGATGTGCCAACAGCCATTTTCATAGTCTGTTCTCGACCGTTATAATCTTTGATGTCAAAATCGGACTACTGTAAATTTATATAGCTACTGTGGTATGTTCTATTGTGGTATGTACGCGTATACTTGGAATCAGGGAATCCCATAGGTGAGTACCTAACACAGTAAATGATTTGTCATTAATCCATGTAGAGAAGACGAAAGAGCAGCTTAGTTAGTGGATCATTGGTTTCGGTCAATGAGGTAAATGGACAAATTTAAAGCGCTCTTTGAGATACAAAGATTTTGTAGGACTAAATAATGCAGAGTATAATGCACAAAAATACCCATGTAAGTGTTCTGACAAAGACTTATTGGAAACCACTCAAGCTCAGAACGAAATTTAGATCCTAAGTACCTATCGTCACTTTAGGTACTATATTTAAGACTGTCTATTTTATAAAAGCAAGAACTTGACATGAATCTTAAAAACTTAACTACTACTAATTAAGGTGTTTTTAACGTGAATAAATAAATCTTAAAAAATAATGCACTAAAAACTAAACAAGGTCTGAAAAAAAACGACACATCGAACGTTTTTGCTTTTAAAATTGTATTCATAACATGTTAAAGTGCATCGTTAATATAAAAATAAACCAATGGTGGCTATGTAGATTTTTATTAAACAAATTTGTACCTAAGTAATTTTTATTTCATTTAACTACAACTAAAACGGTAAAAAAATCTTAAAAAAAAAAATAATCTGTCAAAAGACCCTTGTTGAAATAAAATGTTCTTGAAACTATATTATCTGCGACATTTATAATACATTTCATTTTAAAATAAAAGATGCTTAAATCCATTAGTTATTGAATGTTGGTAGTTGCTACTTTAACAATATTATCATCATCCTTAAACCATTCTTCAGTTTTGTTTTCTGCAAAATGGCATTGTCCTAAAACAATGAGTGAATGATAATAGAGATAAGCTATTCCTGGAGAATCGTCACCTCAAACCAATACTGTTTTAGGATTACTTACGAGTTCGTTTTGGTCAGGCGATGTAAAAAATGTTATACAAAAGTAAAGAATATTACCTCATATAGGTATGTTTCTTATTAACAAATGAAATAAGATATGAACAGCGAATCTCACAATGAAAGCTTACAATGATAAAGTAAAAGCAACTGGCAGACGTTATCATTTTTTTGTTTTTGATTTTTATTATTTAACTGTGCAATTTTATTTTTTTAGCTATGCTACAAATAACAGCTTTGATCGAGACTCAAATGATAAACATCGATTTAAGTCAACCTTATATTGATAGCAATTCGATTACTAGACTAGGTCATTTATAATCAAACTCTCGACCAAATCCGGCACGTGCTCGGAGGCTCCGAGCAACGCCCCTATTACAGCTTAAACAAAGGACCGTTCCACCGACAATGGCTAGACCACCTACAATCACACCAACGCACCGATGCAAAACTACTCAGTCTAAGCAAAAAATTTGTCGCCAAATAGATAATAAACAATCGTTATCGGTTTTTCTTTTTTTTTTTACCTGAAAATGTACGGCTAGGGGTGGGGCAGAGAGGCGAGGGGCGACGCGCGGCAGTCTGCCTCGAACCGCGAGCGCGTATGTATCGAAGCTGCGTTACCCACACACAATAGATATCTTAAACGAAGTTACGGGCCGCGTTGTTTACTGTACCCATAAAAAAGCCTAACTCGACAACGAACTACAAGTACGATACAAAGATAACAAGAGAACGTACATTTAATAATATTCTTTACCCAAGTCAAGGACGTGTAATTGGTAATTAGGAAATTTCAAGTCGATTAAAGTGCGTTTTTTATCGATAAGATAATTTTATGAGACGACACACTCGTGTGGTGATCGTGGCCAGTGATTGATCGCTATTAACCTTTTTCAAGTGCGATTTTCCAAGCTGTCTTTTAGTGTTTACCGTGGAGGTTTGGATTTTGGTGTGCGGAGGTAAGTCTGCATGACACGATCATTAAGTTTTGTTAAATTTCTTCGCGTGATAGTCTCGTTTTGCCGCGATACAATTACAAAACATGATTGATAAGAATATAGTTTGCTATAATTTGAATCGAATACACAGTAAATTTTCGTCATTTTTCTGATGATTACGTAAACACAAATTTCACTCGAAAGTCTACTGACTTTATACATTTCTAAGTAATTGATATCAGGGTTCTCAGTTGTCACATATCAAAATACTTCGTGGCTGGCTAACATGTTTTTTCTTTAAAAATATTTTATTTGTGTACCCACGCACTTACAATTTTTGTATATTTGAGTGATTATCTCATTAAAACCTTGATAGGTATATATACTAATGTAATTTTAAAAGTTGACGAATAGATTTAAAATTTAAAGGCTTAGAATGAAAAGCTTATATAATTAATGAAATAATAAGTAGGTAAGATTATTAAACTAGTGTCTATTATGGTTATACACAATTTACACAGCCTTCATGTCATGGTAGGCCTATTTTTGCTCATTAAAATATGACAGAAAATAACGCAGTGGTAGTCTAGTTTGAACTTAGTCTCCCGCACGGGACACGTGTGTCCGACTCCTGCACGCACCTCTAATTTTTCAAATGATGTGCGTATTAATTATCACTTACTTCGTTCGGTAAAGGAAAACGTCGTGAGGAAACCTGCGCACACCTTAGAGTTCTCCATGACGTTATCAAACGTGTGTGAAGTCTGCCAACCCGCACTTGGCCAGCGTGGCAAACTATTACCTGCGCCTTTCTCATTGCCAGAGGAGACACGAGCCCAGCAGTGGGATGATATTAATAGTAATGTTCATAATGATGACGATAGAAACTCCACTATAAATTGTAACTATTAATAAATGTTTACATACCTATTTAATCTTATAATTTATTAACTATCGAATGAATGATATTAATAAAAAATAAAGACATCAGTTTTGTTTATGTTTATTTTATGCCTATTAGCGGGTTCGCAATATTACGTTTTACGTCAAATTGCATCAAGTTGCGTCAATGGTGAAATTTGGTATATTTATTTATGTTTGTAGCAAAATTAAATTGTAAGTAAATTCTATTACCTTTTATGTGAATGTTACTAGAAATTACTTACAATTCAAAGTAATGTATAAGTATGGATGTGCATACTTATACATTGCTTCGGTGTTTAGTCTGCTACTCGTAGATAATTTTTTGCGACGGCGGAGTAAGTCAGTAAACAATAAGTAGGTTCGTGATTACTTACATTGATGATACTTACCTACTCTTATTCATTGATTAAGTACCTGATTTTACTACGTTTATTCGATACTTAGGTATTTATATTCATGTTGATAGGTTTTATTATTACTTAATTATAAAATTGATATAATTTAAATTTATTTACATTTAACTATCACGGGTTGAAGCATCGAAAAAGAATATAAAAATAGTGAGAACCTGTTGCAGTTTCATCTACTTTAAATTATACACTTATACATTTTGAAATTAACCGGATTTTATTTTAATTGTACTGATAAAGTAATAAGGATAATTGAACTATGTTAGAAATGCATAATTTCCTACCTACCAACTATTTTATAAAGTTTCATTTCATATAAATCAGTCAATAAAATTAATTTAGGTATGACCGCTTAATTTAAAAATTTCTTTAGCCTCACCCTTAAATGCTTATAAAAAGTATAAAAAATCCGAAAGTATATTTTTGGTTATAACAATCGTATGACCGCCCGAGTAAGACAATGAATGAATAAGACAATCACATGGTCGAAGGAATTAAATGATTATAGGTGTTTAATCTTAGTTTTAAATGTCAGATAAATGATTTAGTTTCTCGCCTCTTAGATCCGCCGCCGCTTAATTTCTTTTAGGTTTTCTCCCGTTTTTAGGCCTCTGGTGTTAGTAAGCGGTGAGAAGCGTTATTAAACTAATCGTTTAAGAAAAACTATTGTAAATATTAAACAAGAATAACGGTACAGATGTAATATATATATAATATTGGGCGGCCTAGAATACTCTCCCGAATCCCATGCTGGCAGAACAAGGTGTAAGAGGCGACAGAAGCCAGCCTGCTTGGTTGTAGGGTTTCGCGTAATGATAATATTATCAGTATTATTATTAGGTCTTTAATATTATTGTTGGTATTATTATCTTTCCGTGAAGCCTGCCTGGCTACCACCCTTCTTCGTGGGTCAGCCGCCAAACGACTCATCGTGTTCCGCGGCTGGGAGTTTGAGGGCCAGTACTTTCTTTCCGCTTCTTTCTCAACCGATAGCGCATTAGTGATGCCTTTGGTGTTACTCATGTTCATGGGCGACGGTGACCACTTACCGTCGGGTAGCTTGTCTGCTCGTTTGTCGGCTATTCACATAAAAAAATAAATGAAACTTTACGAATCACATCGCAGAATCAGCGTTTTCTGGACGTTAAAAGGATTCCCTTTGATGCGAAGTATTCGTATTCATCTTTTTTCAGTCTTTTTAGGTTTGCATTTTCAAACTTCTCTACAGAAGATAGTTAATTTGGTTGAACTGTGACCGAAAATTTTTCTTTATTTTTAACACAGTTAAGTAAAGTACATTAAGAACAATCCCCAAAGCAAGGATATACGTAAATTATTAATAACTTCAAGTGACGCAGGCGTATTATGCATACAAACCTAGTAATCTACCATTGCTCAAGTAGGGTGTCTTCTAACAATAAAGAGGTATAGAAAAATCTGCGCGATTACCTCGTATAAGACTTCCAAACTTATTTTAGATTATTATGTTGAACTTTTTTAAAATGTTTTTCGCCGAACCAAATCATAATTAACTTAGCTACACATTTGACTTGGCAATATTAGCATAATTTGAAACAAAATCTTCGGACGGAAGACAACAGAACTGAACGACCACTGCCGTCTCCAGTATCTAACGTCTCGTTTCCCGCGGGTATTTGATATAATTTTTTTTATTGAACGCGCCTTCTTAACACATTTATTATCATTGTCATATCAGAGTACATCCACATTTTGTTAGTCACATCTATTTTTTGTTGCAATTATCATTATCATTAGGTACTTAATTTATCGGTATCACCCAAATGCACAACACTTAGCTACCTTCATATACCTACCAGTTTTTATTGTATGAAATAGATATAGGTAGCAGAGTTTGTAGAAATCCCTCATCGTATCAGATATGCGATAAAGTAACTAAGTAATTTTATAAATTAATAAAAAGTAGAAGCGATACAATTTTACTTTCTATCAGTAAAAACGTAGTTCCTATCATGTCTTATCAAATCACCACATACCTGAGTAGGTAGGTAGGTAGTCAACTTGTTATATTTTAATAATAATTTATCAATTAATTATCAATAATGATAATTAATTGATAAACGTTCCCAATTGTAATTATTTTCGAAAAATCATGTAAGTAGGTACTTTTTATCTCTTAATATAGACAATTTAATTTAAATTATTTAGGCCAGTGTATAACAACGGCAATATTAAAACTTATTTAAACCTGGTTACCCGATGTCGCTTCGCTCCGGAAAATGTAATTGTTAAGCGTACCAACTTATACTTTTGTGTGTGTCATAAGCGTAGCGCTGTCTGTGTCTTGCTATTTTTAAGGAAGAATACCAGATTGATTTTCAAATTTTCTACTCAATACACCTGAATATCGTGATTTTAGCACTGTCTTTTATCATTATTAGTATTGTTTGTAAACCCAGGAAACATTTTATTTCTAAACTTTCCACATGTGTTAACTCGAAGGAATTATTAACATTTTACGCGTAGGTTTTCGGAGTTGGATGAATCAGAAACACCATATTTGTTTATTGCAGAGATAAAAATACTTTCAGTCAATTTACATTTCCAGGGATATGAAAAACATGTCTAAAAAATATTTACAATAAAATAATTTTTAGAATTTATAATAAATATTACGAAATAACTATACGTTTTATATATAGTTCTATAGTTTTAAATGTAACGGGTACTCACGATGTTTGTGTTTGTTACCGACATTTTGAGCCAAATAAATAGATCATAGTCACGGCAAGACCGCAGTGGTGGGGAAAAACTCTTGACAGTTGACACGTGTCAGACACTAAGCGGAAATGAGCGTGTCAATTTTACGTCTACTCAGTTTTGCGTTGTTAGGTACAATATCACAACACACACTAACGACATTTTCACGCACTGAACTTTTCACCTAACTTCAACTAACCTAACGTTACTAAAAAACAGTGAGTACCTATTACAATTAAAATGTAAAATGTCCGTGATTATATAAGTTTAAAACCATAGTCTATACTAATATTACAAAGAGGAAAGCTTTGCATTTTTATATTTTTGTATATTTGTAACGATTAAACTCAAAAACGACTGAACCGATTTTAGAAATTCTTTCAACATTAGAATGCTATATTATCTTTTAGTAACATAGGCTATATTTATTACTAGAAAAAATAAGGGATCCTTGCTAAAACTTCAGTAACGTGAACCAATGTGTAAAAAAATTTTCTTAAAAATTTCTTTCATCGCATACGCTGTGGAAACTGTTGATAAAGTACACCCGTGCGAAACCGGAGCCGGCCGCTAGTATCAGATAAAGACAAAACAGTTCAATACAATTTTCTTGTCTTTGTCAACCGACTTTCTATTTGGTTGGTACCTTTTGACTAGCTTTAGTGGTAGGTACCCAAAAAAGCTTTGATAAGAAAACATTATTTAATATTTGCAGTCGAATTTCGACCAGTAAGCGCACATTGTTATGCAATAGGTAGTTATAACTTAACAAGTCAGACCACGTCAGGTGGGAAATATCCACATGGAATTCATCCAGGTAACAGACCGGTAACAAATCTGAAGAAATACCAGATTTTATTTATGGTAAAGGAGATCTGATACCATTCCGGTTACTTTGATTCTCTAAAACCTGTCGACGATAGCCTTTTCACCTGTTTTTTGCGAACCCTTGACCTACCCGAATTTTTTTTCATGTATAGACAAAATTAATTCCGATTACTATGGTTACAAGTGCACATTAGTAGTCTTTTGGTGTAGAATTTGGGTTTTTATTCATATAATGCTTGTTTAATTGCTTATCTTTTGAAGTTCGGGGTAAAAAGATTTGACTCCGCCCAAAGACCTACAGAGGTTAAATTACGCTAAGGATGACGATCGGGAGTGTTTGTTCCACGTGTCCTAAAAGGCATGGAAGCTCATTAATACTATTAGGGGCTATGATCAGACACCAAACTGTAAATCATGTTGTTTTTAAATAATAATATCGTGGGTCCTCCTGCTTGATTTGTGGTCAGAATCGCGTCGGTGATGCGTCTCATTTTACTAATGTCTATGGGCACCAGTGACTATATACCTACCATCGCGTGACTCAATAGTCCACTAGTAGCATAAAAAGTACGTTTTGACTTTTCATGTATTTTATAGAGGTTTAATTTATTTAATACAGATACTTATAGGTAGGTAGTACATTACCTATAATTGATATTTAATATTTAAGGATAAGGACTTTGCCAATATCTGGGTTAAAAAAATAAAACTGCCGAATACCTACACGAAATCTTCTAACATTTCATGAGCACAATATAAAAGGCCACAATTCAAAAAGCACATTTTACAAACCCATCATAACCAACCCCCAAACTTAGGGGTTGAATATTCAAACAACTACTCCGAGCACAATGGGGCGCACCCCCGGGGCGTGGTTTAACCACGCCTATATGTAATTTATGGTTTTTGACTCCCTTCGTCAGTTCCACCGAGCCCGTTCTCAAACATTCCCTGCGTCAATTTTCATTCGTTTCGTAAGAAATTAACTTACCTATATTGGACTCTAAATTTGCATGTACAGATTGAAGTTGTTATTGATTTAGATGAAACTTAACCAGTGTTCGACTAGTAGTCCAAGGTTAGGAATAAATAATAGACTGTTTTGATTTTTGAAATTGATAACTCTAAAATTCGTCTATAGTTATCAAACAAACAAAAATGTTTTATTTTTTATTTTTTCATATATTTCGTATATATATATATGTATACATAGATTGTAAATTTAACATTTAGTAGGTGGGCCTAATAGTAGTTATACCTATAGTATTTGTAACCATTGTCTCGCCTGCCATCTAGACCATAGTCTTGGCATCTCAGCGCCATCTTGTTCGGGCTAGTCTCACGGCTAGTGCCAATCTTATGTGATTTTGTTGATGGCACTGACTGACAAACGAGCAGGTCGTTCACCCGACGGTCAGTGGTCGAGGTGATGGCTTCAGGTTAAGTAAATGTCGTTAACTTTTTCATGAGAAAAAAAAAAGAAAAAGTTTAAAAACGGAAAATAAATTAGTATCAAAACGACATTTCTAAAGTAAAAGGACCTAATGAGTAAACATAGAATTGTACCGTTTCCAATTTAATTGTAAAAATGCGGAATTTTTTTGCTAACAATCACCAAAAATTTGTTTGTCTGAAAACTTTCTCTCCATACTTCTCCATCTAATTCAATTACGGTTAACGTATTAACTTAATATATAGATATGGTTACAGACGAAACTCCCCCAAAGTGTATCTAGTATTGCGTTTATTTAAAGAAAACAAGATAATTGATCCCATCATACTGATTAAGTCACGTATTTCGATGCTAATGCAAAGCTTTCATGGCTTTTATGTGTACCAAAAATAAATTGGAGACGTTTCACAAATACATCTCCTACACAAAATTATCTTGTTCGTGCAGTACGTACGTACGTCATGCTTGAGATACGTAAATTTGCTGTACGTAATTTAAAGGTAAAACATTTTATTTTTGTAATCGACCTGGTTTCATATATATCTTTAGGGAATATCAAAAGATATTTGGCCTGGCTGGCGAAACGATCCAGTTATGTGGAACTTTTGTTTTCACAAAATAAGTTGATGTTTGACAACAATCTCACCTGCTGGTAAGTGACGATGAAGCCTAAGAAGTTGAGCTCATTAATTTATAAAAGCCTATTTACTCTCCTCTTGTAGACTCCCACATCATATATGTAGCCGGGAACACCGAGGCAGGCATGCTGTTCCAGTCCTTTGCAATGCGGCTGACCTGATCCTTTCGTTTGGGAAAAAAAGTCTAGAATTTTTTTTTGCATAAGATACTGTTCTATAACTAAGTGAGACATTTTTTCCTGATCCATTCGACAAGGTCATCAGTTGTTCCGTTATAAGACTTGAATGCATAACACATCGACTATCAATAAAAACACCACAATCTGGAAATAATAATTTCTCTGACCACATCGACGAAGCATTCCTTCAAGACAGGATTATAATAGATGGTGTCCGAAGGAACCGGGTGCCTGCTACTTTTTGGAATGTTTATAAGATAATCTCTGTAATAAGGTTGATTGCGAAGTTTACTTTATGGCATTATTTTGCAAAGCCTAATTGGGCATCATTAAAAGCGCACCCCTTATCCTTCACACAAGGGGCGGTCGAGATAAACGATAGCATCAATCGTTTGATGTTCATACTACGCTAATGGTCATGCAAATAATTGACATTATGTAGAGAAATTTAAGTTTTTTTTGTTGTGTAAATATACGAGATATGAAGAGACCTCGATAGTCGCAGCCACTCGTGGACATGTGTAGCACCGAAGACATAACGATCGTTAACGGCCACAAGGAAGCGGAAAATCTGTTGCTGCAATTTAGGTACGCACGCACACACACATAGATAGTTGTATTGAGCTTACCCACCGCAGTAACTGAACAAATATGAGTATTTTGAAGTAGGTTATAGCTAATTAAAAAAAATTGGTCATTAAAGTTATGTTTACAGACTTTCTTTCTTACTTGCTTCTCATATCCTGGCCGATAACACGTCAGTGATGCCGTTTGTCTTGCTGATGTCCACGGGCGACAGTGACCACTTACCATCAGGTGGCTCGTCTACTCGTATGTCGGCTATTAACATAAAAAAGTAAAGATTAATAAGAAAAAAAACGTAAGACATGTTAAGTGTAAATTTAATATAACACAAGAATATTATAAGAAGAACTGTGTATGAATAGGACTGGATTCGTCGGAGGCAGTGAAAAGAAACTCGATGAGGAACATTTAAAAGAGATAACTGTATTATTCGGCGTCCATGTTCTAACTATTGTTTCTTACACAACCTTTTGTGTAAGAACGAGAACCAACGTTTGTCTGTCATAAATATCTGCCCCGGTCGGGAATCGAACC
>PDGT01000002.1:6507812-6560396 GCA_003671415.1 Megathymus violae
TTTCAATAAGAAGGTACCTTTTGTCATCTTTGTTTCTTTATTGAGTGATAATTGTAACCTTTTTATTATGATGAGTGAAAGAAAGATATTAATTGAATTGGAACTTAATATACCTGTAAATACCCAGTACTAAATACTCACTAAATGATTATCCATGTCAATTGTTAATGTTAAATGTGGACTGTTGTCTTGATTTTCTGCAAAATTCAGTTAAAAAATTATATATTATATTGTATTTTAATTTAGTCTGAAGGTTGACTGACAGAGAATGCTTATAACATTACGATCGCCTTAATTCCATTAGTTTTGGTTCATAAGAAAACAAACCATGGCCCTGTTTTCCCTTTCGTGGCACAAACATAGATATTAATTTCATTTAAGGCGTGTTATGAAGTCAGATAATTCACTGAGCCCGTTATCTGATATGAGTAGCTAAATGTTTTCTGATTTGCAGACATTTATTTAATTCACTACGACATGGGACTTACAAATTCATCCCTTAATCTGTTGAACTAATCAAATCAGTGCAATAAAACCTACTTATTAAGCTTAAAAACTCGAATAGAAGTTCTCAATGTAATCTAAATTCTCCAAAATTACACATAATCTGCCAATAGAGACGCATTATGCTTGTTATTTTCAACAAATACGGCACAATCTGGTGTTATCGATAATTACCGAAATGTGTCGATAATTCGCGATAACTCGGTCAGCGTCTCCTTGATAAGATCGCCTGTCAAGATGTCGATAAAAATTCGATTGATCGATTTTGTAATTAGGAATTAATCGTTATAATATGCTTTTACCCAGGATTTGTATGCGTGGCTAGAAGGCAGAACTGTGTGATGATTGCAAAATGACAATGACCATTCTGCCCTCACCTTAATTTGCATGGCCATCAATTTCATACTTTTACGTATTCTACATTAATTGAAACGAGATTTTTGAAAATAGTCTAGATAAATTATATAAAAATTAAATATATCATATAAAACTTCTCAGAGTGACGAGTGAAACATTGCAGTTAATTCTTTAATAGTACAAACATTAACAAATCTATACAACTATGTACTCATACAATACAATGAAAATGAAAAAATTTATTTAACTATTGCATTATTAGACCAAATCTCGATTCTAGAAAATATTTTCACTTCTTTGAATCATAGGAGATGTATCTTCATCCACTGCAAATCCGATGTTTATTAATACCCCATCTAATTACTTCACATCCTACCAATTAACATGATGCAGAGATAAAAACTTAGGTTACCTACTCAACACCGGGTTTTTAATGCCTGATACACAGTTTAATTTTATTCAAAGTAATGAACAATAAAAAATATATTTAACTCATAATAAAAATAATTATTAAAAAACAAAAAGTTTTCCAGTAAATAATTAGTATCAATATAGAAATTAGGTATAAAAATGTATTGTATTTTATCTGTGGAAGTACCATTGCGAGATTTATGCTTGTAAAATCACGCTCTAGTATACCGTATGGGCATAAAGAACAGATCTGATACAATTTTTTTGTCACCCGGGCATCATACCCGGGATTTTATGTTCTGCGGGCTCTACCAACAGAACTACCAGTTTGTCCAGTTTTATTACGATGTTTTCTTTTACTTTAGGAAATGAAATTTAATTTCTACTAGCACGACTCATAAGATTGGAAAATCAGACTATGTTTTAAATACTTTTATAATATAATATTTGATAAGCTTTTATCATGACTAAATACATATTTATTGTAATATTAATCATACTAATATTATATTTGCGAAAATAACTGTCTGTTTGGCCTTAAAGGTGTAACCTTTAACGCCAAACCGCTAAGGAGATTGTCTGGTCTGGTAAGGCCTGGGGAAGTATATAGGCTAAATTTTGAATTTTAAAGTTTCATAATAAAGTCGTCAAAAGTAAAATAGGCGAGTAATGGCTTATGCTGAATAAACTAGGAGAGATACTTAAAAATCAATCAATCACTCTGAATCTACGCGGACAAAGCCCAGGGCAGCTCCAAACTAGTTATCTATAAATCTGTAACTACACATCTATTTATGGTTTAGAAATACTATGGGTTCTATATTCATGACGCCAATTCTCGCTAAAAGGAAAACAGCGTGTGGATTATTGTGAATTTGCGTTTGCACTTCGCGCTATTATATGGTCTCTGCACTTCTGCGTCATTCAGTAAGGTTACATTGATACTCTTCACTCGTGAATCGCAAAGATCGCGATTAAAATCCATTTAAATTTACCATAAAAGAATATTTAATTGGAAAAATTATTTACACAAAAAGATTTATCGTTGAATTTTGAACAAAATTGCACTATTAATTAATTCGCCGAAAATGGTTTTTACGCCCTTTCTATCTCGATAAACAAAAACTATCGTAACTATCGAGTCAGCAACTGACTAGGTTTTGTGACTTCCGCTATGTCCTGCGATAAACACTCATTTTGTAAATGAAATAGTACAAGATAATTAATTGCAAATAAATTGTTGAAACATAATAGGTAGAGACTTTGTATGAATAGTTAAGTGCGATTAAAAAATTAATTGTAACTTATTTTTTTAAATAAGTTAATGTTCGACAACATTGTTAGGTGCTTGACTTAGATTGAAACAAATAAATATCGTGAAGAAACTATATTTTTCATTTCATGTTCTCTAAGGTATGCGAAGGGTAACTAACCTATCTAACTGTACTTGGGTAGCGTGACGCCTTTGGGAGATTGATTAGTGGTGATTGATGACACAATTGGTAGTGAATTTGCCTGCCGAATGGGTAGAAATATCTACCCCGGAAGCCATGTATTTGACACATAAATTTTTGTTCCCGGGTCATGGCTGTTTTTTTTATTCCATGCTACCCCCAACATAGAGATTCCTACAGTGGGAGTGTGCGTGTGAACGATTATCTTCTATATATAACCCTTCACATTGGTATAGGAGACATTAACCCAGCAGTGGGTCAATTTCAATTTGTAATCGCCTAGTGCAGTGAAGTGTCAGTGAAGCGTTTGTGTATAAAACAAAAAGATATCATCATTAATTCTGTATCCCACGATATATTTATGTATATTATTTTTTGCCAAGGGGGATGTGCTGTACCTATGTTTAATTCGTATACTTACATATATCATTCATTATAATACCTGTGTGCATTGAAATAAAAGACAGTCGCGCTTCACCAACCGAACAGTGTGTGTTCCTTCTATCCGCTCCATACACATACTCACGATTCATAAACACAATACCTACATAATTGATAGTATCAGGCGTTACTTTGCGGAAATTTATTGTTATTAATTTAGAATTAATTTACTTTGCAACAATCCGCAAGCACAATCTATGATACCTTTTAGACCAACGTGCGAAGGAACTCAATGCTATTTTATATCAATTCCTCGAGCGCGAAGTTCGTACAAATAACCTAAGGTATTATAAGCTATCGTTACACCTCTCCCACCATAACAACATAGTTCAATATGCTGGAGTACACTTCTGCTGTCACTACAAATTACAAATTTGTGTCCTTCCAATGTACTAATAAACTCCAGCGATCTAGAAATGGCAAAAAGCTCCACCGACATTATGGACACATCACCCACTACTTTAAAACAGCCACCAAAACTAGACACGCTGTCAACAAAAGAAGCTCCTTGACCAAAGTCGCTCAATCGAACTGTCAATGTAAATTATATGATATTTAATAAGTATTAATTTACTTTGCAACAATCCGTAAGCACAACGTATGATGGTATATACTTCTATACATGCATGACTACCACTAACAACTGCCTGATACTATCAACTATACCGATAATATCATATTCAGAATACTTTTGTTCAATCTCTTGTAAGGTACCTACTATACCGGAAAGAGCTTAACTCACATTTGTGTGAAGTTTGCTGCAAGTCAAAACGTTGTATTACAATTATTTAAAACTGGTATTATTATTTCATAAATTCACATTTATTTGTACTTAGATATAACAATGTTACCGAACGTTCACCACTGATTACTTCAGCAAGAGATATTTTCAAAGATATTAATTTTGACACCTGTAAAGATTAGTGTAGATAAGATTAAGTAATGTGTACGGTACATACAGTAGGTACACACTCGCACACATACACTGTACATACACTGTACTACATTTTTGTCATGAAAAATGTTCCAAATGTCACCACAGATTGGTTAAGTAGTAGATACTTGCGACTATAATATTTTTATACGCTAAACACAATAACAACCTGTTCCATAAATAAATATTTACGAGTTCTTACTTACACTCTCGCACAAAGAATACACGCACTACACTTCAGACGGACTTTCAGTTTATCAGTTGAAGCTTTTAAATTACATCAAAAAGAAAAAGGTGTATTTTGGATGTCCGTATTAGTGATGGTACTGATCGTTTATTTTATAATAGTACTGATGACCTGACCTGCTCAGCGAAGGCGGCTTCCAGGTCCGGTCCGGCGCGGTGACGCGTACATTGCTGCCTGTATATTTATTATCAATTCAATTATTCATTCAATTATTTCATGTTCATCCCGTACTCTGATATCATCTTTATTTGTCTATTTATAAAAACTGGATTAAAATCTGTGATTAATTTTATGAAATTATCGCGTTCAAACAGAAACTTTGATTTACCATCATTGCGCAGAAAATACTTATTTACGACACTCGGCGGCTACTAGGTTACACCAAGTTCAACCAAACGACATTAATTTTTAGCCATCGGTCACGCAGTGGCATCAAATCATTTTCTAACTAATAGCTGCTCGTTTGTTTATTTACTGTTCCACCGTTGAGGCTACCATCCGCCGCCGCCGCCGCGTACCACGGAAGCACAAAGGACGCTGACTCGGCGCTTCTGCGCGCGTCCAATTATAAAATCGTGAATGCAAGCTTAAAAACCAGTTAGCTACAGTTGCTGCTCGGTTAAGTTACTGGTTTTTCAAGTAATGCCTAGGAAATTTCACGTTCAATCTCGATGTTTTTTTTTATTCCTATGGGAGTATTGTAGAATATAGTTGATATGTTGAGAGGTGAATAAAATTATCAACATTGTCTTCATTTTTTTTAATGAATAGCTGCTCTGACTCCTTCACACCATCGCCAGGTCGTATCGTCGCCCCTATTCTATTATCGCTAATGCGTCATAGTTTTTAACATTCATTGAAGCTTTCTTCAATCCGTTCCACAAACAAATCTCGTGTTATTTATGTTCGTTTTAGGGTTTCAGGCATTCGATATAAAAACGAAATAAAGTTTGTGACAGTTAGTTCGACTGTCGCACTCGACTTTTTCCCAACAAAATGGAAAAAGTTGGTATTTAGGTAGTACGCATTAAACTCTATAGAGTTAGGCAACCCACAAGCGTAGGTAGGTAATACCTACAATATAATTACTAGGTATATTGTAAATTATCAATTTAATATTTTGTAGGTTAACTTCTCAAGTTAAATTAACTTTTGGAAGTAAATTCCGAAGATAATTATTACATATTAAATAACTCTTTAAAAGGGACACAAATAAAAGTTTACAGTTTTAAAATGCATAGTTTAAAATTTACCCCTAAACTTTAAACTCTCTCCTCCTAAACTAAGCTAGTGCTTAGAATACTCCCTACTCACCCTAAAATGTTTAAAATATACGAATTGTCTTCGCCTATAGTTTAAAAAGAATATATCGTGAAAATTCCAATCCCCACTTGTAGAGGATACGATTAATATTCCTGAATACATTTACAACGCAAAAATGTATCGAAAATATCTGTAATTCTGTATTTAAGTTATTATATAAGTTATTGTTGCTTATTATATATATTTTATTATTAGTTTGGAACAGTTATTACTGTGGTAAATGGAAATAATAACTGTGCAATATATTTTGAAAATTATGTTGTTAACAACTTATCCGTATTGCATGATTTATAGCTCACCATGAAAACCGACCCTTTTGGTTTTGGTCTGACCAGGGCCCTAGTTCGCCTTTAATCCTGAAGTTGTAATGACATTATGTTGCATTCTATAACATATATAATGTAGCACATTATTATTACTAATTAGGCATAATAATCTTATCATCCCTACAGAGATCATGCCAAAAAATTTAAGAAAATTATTTTTGGCCATCTCTTCGGTCGAGCATACGTAGGTAAGTCATTGACATATAGTAAAATGAATAGTAAACATAATTACCAATGACATAAAAGTTAATATTATTCTACAATCGAGTCTGATGATATGTAGCGATGAAATCCTAGACGAATAAATGAGTAGCAATGGTATATATCTCAAGCAATTCAATAATAAATTTGACATTTCAAGTTGTACAAGACAGTGCCTCACTGGACTGCGACTCACACGTTTTATTATTAAAAATGTATTTGTTAGGTCGTGTAACATCGTTATTATTAATGGTGTATTAGACAAGATATTTTTGCCTCATGCTGTCCATGTCGGCGCAGTGCACACGATAGGCACCATACATGGATGTTGGAGGGGACGCGGCCGCTCGAGTTGTTCCTTGTACATTGCACAGCTCCATAATTACGTACCAATGGTAAGAGATTTATAGATGGTTTGATGCGTTATTTGGTCAATAAAATCATAAGTAGATCTATGCTTCGGAAACCAGGTTCGGTTAGCTCTGGTTGTGGAATTAGGTTGTAAGTAGAGGCTACCCAGAACTTTTGAATTCATGGTTAGTTACAAATGTAGATATTAATAATTTTATAATTGTTTAATGTTTAAACCATCCATCTAAATCGTTGGATCTATTGATAAAAACTACATAAAATTTTGTGCATTACTTTTTGAGATTATTCCGTTGAAACAGACAGACAGACTCATTATGTTACATTATGTAGTGATTTCGAATTAGTTAAATATATTTTTATTTAGCCTTTAAGCTGTTGGGTCGCATTGGGGAAATACCTTAGCTGTAAAACCTTCTTTAGCAAGTATTATAAATTACTTTATTTATACCTTCCTGGTGCGGAGCATAATAAATGTATATTTACCTGTAGTTTAATAAATATACTATAGATGTCGTGAGTTTCGACTATATGATAACAGATGGCACCACCGTATTCCTGAATCACGCTTTTAAAGTTTTTTACATTCCTTAAATATGTATTACATAAGTTCTGAACATAGTACGGCCGAGCATGGCCGCTCTCTAGGCACGATCACCTATTTGCAATAGATCTCCTTATACTAACCAGGTATACCTATGTGATTCAAAAAAATGTCCGCATGTTCCATGGCTATATCAAAATGCATGTCGGCAACTGAAAATATTTTCGCAGAAGCCGCCAAACCACTTTAATTACTGTTATTATCCCAAATAGACGTGGGGATGTGAGTTTTTGTACGCAGGGCGTCAGAGGGCGTCGCGGCCCCCCGGGGCTAATGAAAAGGGCGTACCACTATTTACCTACTGTTGTCATGAACGCTTTTCAATACAACATACACAGGTTTATGCGACGAACATCTGCCTTTGGACAAAAAATAATCAAAGGGGTGTTTTATGGTTTATGGATATGGAACTAAGAACTCTATGGGAAATGGTTTCAGTTAAGGCACTGATTAATACATACATTTATCTATTCTTAATAATATTAAGTTGTAAAAAACATGGTTTTCTACCGCTTATGTCTATTTATTTTTATTTTATTTTATTAAATTTATTAAATTATGTGTTAAATTATAAATTATGCTATATTATTTACTATTAAGAGCCTTTTCTTATTAATCCCATCAGTAAAAATTCATAATGGCCGTGAGGCCGTTAGCAGAAATTCGTTTTGGCCTAACCTACAAACAATGTATCTGCAAAGAAAGTATCTCTTTGATATTTCTTTATTATCCAATGGTAAGAAGTTCTCAGGCTGCCGTCACATACACAGTGATACCAGCAATCTAATGTTTTATAGCACCATGAGTCTGCTCGTTTCACGGCGGTTACGTTGTATAATAAACCATAGATTACGACATACGTCATTTCTTAATACCGGATGCAAATGGTACTGTTGCCGGCCACAAGTTGCCAAATTCACAGCGCAAACTGATTTTTTTATTATTATGCCGATGAGTTATTGCAATCTACCGTTTGCTTTTCATCTTATGCCAGAACTAGCATTCGTTATATCGCGAGAAACTTGAACACAAAATTTAAGACCCACACAAATAGCTTCTACATAAATGTTTGTCGGGAATAAAACCAGGTACTCTTTCACGGACAGATTTGCTTAAAGGTGGTCTAAAATACAAATAAATATTTATCTGTTATCTAAAGTTCGGACGGGAATTGAATCAGAGACCCTGTCAATGGGTGCTGACCTTAAGAGTTTCTTGAAGCATTCCAAATAAATATATATTTAATCAACAAATGACAAACAGTAGTTCAGTCGTGACCAGTCAATTTGTGTACTCTTATGTGTATACGGCCTTGACTTTTATCTATCAGCCCAATATTGAATACTATTACTAAGTAGGTATCAAACTTAAAATATCAATGAATATCACGCGGATTAGTTATTAAGACAATCTACGTACTGGTATTTAGGATTTTTAAAAGCAAGGTACAAAGCCACAAAAAAAAAAGTATATCAATTATTAAATCCCTCTTACAGTTTGTCGTCCATCCCACTTCTGGTTTTAGCACCTTGAACACTTAGCACTTTTTAGACAGCACATTAAAGAAATCCATTCACTTCAAATATAACAACAAAAATTAAAAGCAAGCATAAAAATAATTTGTTTCCACAACGGCTACACTTTCGTCACGTAAAGTGTATTTTAAGAATATAAGTAGCTTTCAATCTAACTTCTCATCGGTCTTCAGCCATCTGAAGACTGCGCGGGCGCACTTGGTCTCCCTGACGGAGACGCCGATTGGCTGTCCGTTTAGCGTGACGTACCTAGACTGTAGCGACGAATGTTTTACTCAAGATGTTGGAGAACGCGACGACATTGACATGGATGGTATTTTTTTTATGTTAATAGTTTTCGACCGAGAAAGAAGAAGAAATAAAGTACTAGCTCTCAAGCCCCCAGCCGGAGACGAGGAGTCGCTTAGCGGCTGAAACAAGCAGGAGGCTAATAGCTAGCCAGACAGGTTTCACGAAAATATAATAATACCAATAATAATATTAGTAACTTAATAGTAATACTGATAATATAGTACTTACACGAAGCCCCACAACCAAGCAGGCCGGCTTCTGTCACCTCTTACGACACCCTGTTCTGCCTGCACGGGATTGGAGGTACTATACTATACTATACTCTATGCCGCCTGAATACGGTCAAAATGTTCACCTCAAATTCATTTTTCAATCGTTATAAGTAAAAAAAACATATACCCTTTTAAATATATAATAGGTATTAAAATCAATCAATTTTTGGTCATAGTTAAAATGCACTTAGTTAAAATAATACTGTTTAATCAAAACTTGTTCATTGATGTTTTACATGAAACAAATAGTTTTCTTGATACTCAATATATATATATCAATATATGTAATATTGTTACGTTATAGTTGTATGTTGTAAGTCCCTATGCGCCATCATAGTGTCAATAATATTCCCGGTTCTATCTAGTGGCTGTATCCAGTTATTCGTGTGGCGGAAGGTAGATTACTATGCGTGTTAATTATACGATTAATAATATTTAAAATAAATACATGTATCAAAGATTATCTTTGGCTCGTATCATAAGATTTACCTAGGAAAATTAATTTATCTATATGTTATATACATATATATTTTAGTTTCAACAAGTTTCAGTATAACAGAGAAATTTGCTGCGACGGTAATTAGTGGACTGTAGATATTAGAGACATAAATATTTCCCCTTTAAAATTATTTTAATGTACTCTTATCGCCCACACACAGTTTGTAGGTAGCTTGATGCACCTAGCATTAAAATACTGATGTCGAT
Organism: Megathymus violae; assembly: GCA_003671415.1. Lineage (NCBI taxonomy): Eukaryota > Metazoa > Arthropoda > Insecta > Lepidoptera > Hesperiidae > Megathymus > Megathymus violae. The sequence continues at coordinate 6,517,787 of PDGT01000002.1, forward strand.
AAGATTATAAAAAAATATAATCTTTCCAGTATGTTTATGGCAACACAATCGTACATTCTGTTTTGTTGGTATCACGTTTCGTTCATTGATGAATGAATGCAAAATGGAACGATAAATTAAACTCACTCATTGTGACTCTTTTTGTAAAGTCACGTAGAGGATACGTTTAATTGGATTGGAATGTTGTCAATTGCTTTCTAGATATTATGCATTAAATTTATTAATATTATGAAATACTGTGTCTGAGAACTTTGTGGTAAATATTGTTTTATTCACGTAGAATATATGCTAATTCTTATAACATGTAAGTATGACAAAACAACGAAGATATTTGGAGCAAAATGTACCTACTTACCAACCCTTATAGTACTGGAAATTCTAAATCTATCACGGCCGATTCATACCAGTAGGTTTCAGGTAGGATTCAGGCCAGTAGGTACTGGATATGTAATGGGTTCGGATTTGATATTCAGTAGGAAATCAATTCGCAATATTTATAGGCTCCGATCTGATCCGAACCTAATAAAATACCTATACGCTGATAACACTTTAAAAGTAAGCATACCTGACAGAGATATGTACGTCTCACTCGCTCTTAAGTGCTATTTATACGCACGCTGATGTCTCGTTCTGGAACCATTTGTACTTGAGTAAAATTTATCGAAGTAAGAACAATATTTTTGTGTTGTTAGTAAGCGCGTATAATGTTTTTATTTTCATTTTCTTTTCAACAATGAAATTACTTTTTGTAGATAAATGTTCTCAAATATATTCTTAAAGATTGATATTGTTTAGTAGTCCTTCGTTAAGTATGGCACTCCTTACGATAAATTTCTGCTTATAACACCTTCTGTAAAAAATATCTAATGTCGCTACGTACCTACTCACATTTTTTTTTATTATAACTACCTATAATCGAAATCGTCGCCCACGCATAAAAAATATATATTTTTATTTTGATGAAACTAACAAAAAATATTAGTTATTTTAATAATTTTTATGCATAAAGTTCTTATTTACTTATGTTCGACGTTACAAAATTATATCTTACACGAAAATTAGTGTTTTTATCAGCAATAGTAACAGTTCTATAGAAACATTTCAAAATAAAACTTCTCGAAACGGTTGCTTAGCGGGAAAATATGCGCCCATTCTCCTCATTCGAAACGTTCTCGTACGCACTCACCTCTATACATGTTTACATTTGTTTACAAGGCGGGAGGATTTAGGCCACGCCTTCTCTCCCTCGCTTGCCGTCTCTTACAAACTCGCGCTTTGAACCGTCTTTCTCTCTCGCACTTGAACTATCGATTTTCTTTTCACGGCTGGCATGTTTACTCGGTCGAATTCCATAACCACAGCGTTCACAGGCTCCCTATAAATATTAGGTCGACTACACGCGGTCGGTTTATACATAATTGTACTCAAATTTACGTTGGCAGCACTGAACTTGTGCCGTAGGTATTTTTGGCGCGCTCATGTTCAAATCATATTGGAGTACAAATAATAAATGACCATTCTCTATAGACCACGGCACGTGCTCAATGTCCGTAGATTAAAAAGATTTATTGGTTTTTGAGATTTATTTCTGTTAAAAGGCTCCATCTTCTTATTCAATTCGTAGATAGTAATCTTATAATTAATGTAGAATTTAAATGTAATAATTAAATTTAACTTACTCAATATGTAACATTAATCTTCTTGGTGTACCTATATCAGTTTAATTTTGAACTGAAACAAATGCTGTTTGACATTTTAATAAAGAAAACAATAACGAGTTTAATATTTCCGAAAATTTATGTTTTTTTTAAAGACATACCTATTATAAAAATACATACCTATCTAAATACCTAGTAGATAGATATTTGTCAAAATTGACACATGTTGATTCTCAAAGTTATGATATATGTTACTTACCTATCTAATGATGCAATCATTTAGGAGACCCATTCCTGTCACTAACAAATTCCTATATAGTTAAATTCCCAGCTGTGTTTAACGTAAAATATTAATGGTTTAATTTCATATTTCATTACTTACCGACCTTTTGACTAACATCGTTATACATATATTTCTAAGTACCCACCTAAGTATAAGTTCGCACTATTCTTGAGACAATGAATCCTAATAAGTACCTAATTAAGTACCTACCTGCAGTAGTCTGAATGACTTTATAAGCATTTACAAATAATGATGTTAGCGTTCCTAAAGTATTATTAAGTTACTTATAAAATATGATATTTATAATTAAGTAGGTATATATACATATATATATATATATAATATACTTATAATACGGCCGTCGTTATAAAACAACTGATTATTGGTATTTCGCCTTTTACAAAGCTACCTACAAACATATAAACTACCCCAACAATATTTTTTCTTTTATAACGTGTGGAAGTAAACGTGTTATCGTATCGTATAGACGTATCGACAAACGGTTGCCGACCTCCTTGATGGAGATAGCACGTGAAGAAGAAGAAACGTTTTATAATATTTTATTTATTTATTTATCTTTTACAATTCACGAGACAATGTTTAAATGCAGTTTAAGTATATCTAGGTATTAAAAAAATACAAGTTTTGTGTGCAGCATTCCTATTTCAGCACAAAAATATACTATTCGGGGCAATCCTAATTGTTGTAACAGGAGTAACTCGTCGTAATTTAACAAACAGAGCATTATTGTCGTACCTATATTTCAGGGGCGTGCGCTCCTTGTAGGCAGAAATGCAGTGCTTTACTTGCCATTCACAGATATTTTAATAAAACCTTCGTACGTTTTAGATGACTTTAATTAATAGTAAATAAATGAATAAACAAAATATAATAACTTCAAAACGCCTAATATTTTATAAATAGCACCTATTTGCAAGCACACAAACATTATGTTTGCCAGTAGTTTGGCGACAAGCAAGCGGCGCTGCAAAATAATGTACCTAATCAACCAAACTCCTGCCGTTGTGTTCCGCAGTAGATGTGTTCGCATGTGTGCAGTAATTTCGGTGTCCGTGCACAGTTCGCAAATGCACACACCCATGAATATCGAAAGCCGCGACTCCAGCGGCAGGCTACGGAAGTGCGGCAGTTGTCGGGAGTAATCGGAAATATTCGTTGCCTATAATCCGAATAAAAATAATAGACAGATATCTAATGTTTTGTGTTTCGCGGGAGGCCATTTTGCTTTATTCATGTGATAAGCATTGTTTACTATTTTGTTTGCGCCAGTATATTTATAGTTTTCTTAAAAGATTTTTGATTTTAACATTTGGAAGTGTGTACATTTAACAGTTTATTACTGAGTTTCTATAATAATTGTAGTGATTTGCTTTTACTAGTGCATTTGTTGATTTTTTTTAAATATTATTTGATTGTGAGGTTTGTGTTAGGTGATAGGTGATTAGGTGATATAGTAAATTCAAGTAGCCGGAACCATGAATATGTGAAAATTGAAGCTGACTGAGTGAGTAGTCATAATGTTTTAGCTTGTTATTTTACTTATTAGAATTTGTTCCGCCGCGACGATCGATCGCTGTTTTGTCTGCGTTGCTGTAGAAGATGTACATGAATAGTAGTACATCTAAGACTTGTTCTGTTGGCATGGTTTCCGACTTAGAGATCCGTCGCGTGGCTGTGGCTATGCCAAAAATCTATAAAAGAAAAAGTTTTTGTGACCGAGTACTCCGCCGCATACCCAGTGTCATAATCCTGTGCACGCCGCTGCTATATTTAGTGAATGTGACGTCAAACATCTTAAGTGACCGTAAACAAGAAAGTCTTACAAAATATCAGTCACAAATGCGTTATCTGACGTAGGACCAATATATGAGTAACCATAAATATTGTAAAAAAGAGTAAATCTCGCATTAATAACCTCAAAAGCATCGATAACTACAAACCAATGCGCCCACTGCAATGGCTTGATCTCAATTGTAATTCAATTTCAATTCTACAGAACAATCATATATCAACATCTAATCACCGTCCCCCATTACATTGATTCAAAACGGCTTCGTATTCACGAAATCGTATCAATTAATATCGCATTCCTCGGGTTCGATTCCCCGGTCGCCTGTCGTGGTACAATGATCACGTGTCCCGCCATTGTTGCTGGAAATTAATGTTGCAAATTGATAGCAGGCGTTCGTGTGGGGATTTTACTTGAGATCTCTTGGTTTAATCAGTCGATCTATACAATTATAATACATTAATTTGAAAAAAAAAAACGTATATTCCGGTTACATCGGAATGGTTGTTCAAAAACTCATTAAATATTTTCGATTTTTGTTTTACTTTTGAAGTTAAATGTGTTCCGTTTGTATTGAAGTGTTTTTAATAAATTCAAGCTTCTAACATCCAAAATAATTATTCATACAAACTTATCACCCAATATAACTTTTTCAGGGGTGGATTTTTAATAGGTTACAGGACGCTTAGTGCTCACCTATGTTGTACATAAGCGGCTCGTACAAATTGTCATCCTTCTGGACTCATTGCTTTAGGCCGCCGTCTTGTTGACAATCATTGTTTAGTATTTTAGTAAAGTAGATTAGTAGATATCTATAACTGAATAATCAGTAAATAATTACCTAATAGCTTAATGGTGTAAAAATCGCGTGAAGCATCTCCATTCAATTCCTGTTCGCATTTCTGTTTTGGGATTGCTATCCCTTTTTAAAGTAATTTATTTATCATTTAATTCGAATATTTTCTTAATTTTTCACTACATTCTTAGAGGAGTCTGCCCAGAAAAGTTAAGCCTGACATGTATTTTACACAGCTGACTTCAAATATAACATAAGCTATTAGACTATTAATATATGTATGAAGTTCGTTTGTCCACTTTAGGGGCGCGATTAGGTTAAATGGGATATTTATTCACAAAAAGTCGCCTCGGCGGTCATATTTGCTCCTATGTTATGGTAATTTAGAGGCTTAAAATACATAATAGGTGCATTATTTTTATATTTGTTTAATAAAAAAAACATATAAAATTCTTGGATCATTAATTAAATAAATAAATTTTCCTTATTTCTATTGGAAGTCGTTGCATCTGAAGATCCGTTGGCGTCTAATGTGTCTACCTATATTTATTACTTCCACGTAGTCAAACTCTTAATGTTAAGCTCTGCAGTTTCTAGTCATACATTCAATAATTTATTAACAACATCCCAGTATTCATTTTACTCTTATACATAAAAGGGATGATATTTCCAAGAACATGGCGATCTCGAGCTCTTGACCAGCCACCTTTCTGGAAACTGTCTTGCGTGCTCGCTACAAACGCTCAAATGATTATCCCGTATTTAAATTACTTAATGATCGATAAACAATTTTGCTGCTATGTTAAGCCTTTAACAAACATACAATTTAATTTGTAATCCGGGATCAGAACACAAAATTACCCAAGTTAAAACATGCTTAACCGGTGGTAAGGTAAGTTGAATATTCTGAAATAAAATATGACTCGCCAGTAACGAGAAAGTCGCTTTCAGTGTAAACTTGAGTAGGTTTTTAAATAACTGATCAGAATAGGATAGCAAATGTTATTTGTTTAACTGCAACAGTGTTACAATTATATATTTTGGTAAATAAATGTCCCAAGCTAAAGTAACTTATAATGTAGGTACGCATATGATACGTATTGTTTTGCTAAATATCAATCGCTTTACTCATTTTCGTTCGTGTTGCAACTCACCTTATGGCAGTTTTGAACGTTTTTCTACTGATATAATGTTGATGGGTGACGTAGAGAAAATTATAAGAATAGAATAGAAGAGTTTTATAAGTATAGTTTGATAAATTCCAGATAGCGTTGATTGATAAAGGTTCTGCTAATATAACAGCATTTAAGCGCAATTGATAAGTTTTGAAGATAAAAAAAGAAGTTTCCGTACTTTGTCGGTAAAATAAATACATAAGGAAAAGTTTTAGTTATAAAGTTTTTTTTTTACAATAAAATTAAATTTCATCAACAAAGATCAAGTAGGTAACAGGAATAGTTGCGCGTTAGTCTCCATAAAATCTTACCGATGTGCACGAACAGACCCGCGTGGAGTGATGCCATGGATGTATCGGTGGGTACCAACTCATAAATAAAATGTCTGTCAACGGTTTGGCTTTTTCAAGTGACTCGAGCTGACACAAGTGAACCGATCGAGAAGCGTAAGTTAGATAGTGTTCGCGCGTTCCCGAATGATGACGCCGTTTTTGACAATCCATACCTACCGCACTTGTACCATCGTTTTACTTACTGCTAAATCTATCCACGGCTTCCTCAAAACACGAGCCCCAATCGATTCCGCCCAAGTTAAAACTTACTTTGTAATGGTCATATGTTGATTTGACAATGTGCTGAGGATCTTATTTCGCCGTTTCTTCACCTCAATCTTAAAGCAATTTGGAAACGGTAGTAAACGCAAAGAGATGACGTGCAAGTGTATTTACAAAATACCTAAATCATTTTGAATTTTACTTCAATTTATTCAAATGTAATCAGAGCTGAAATAACCTAATGAATTTATAATGGACAAAACAATAAGTTACAATACAGTATTTCATTTGCGTTCTTGCTCTCGCACGCCCTCGCACGCCCTCCGACCGCATCCACGTGCGGTGTTTGTACCGCGCCATTAGTCCTCTCAAGGGACTTTGCCAGGAGTACAAGGCACACGATAAAAGCGACTAGAGACCTGTCTTTTAGACAAAAAGGGCTTTAATGCCGTCTTTGACGGCAGCAGGATTTTGTAAGTAAGGTATGAAAGTTGGTTAAAAAAACCCTATTGTTATTGTTTCTGCGATAAAACTGTGATTTATAGAAAAATATCTAAAAAAAATTAGTATAAAAACATCATAAGAAATTTACACTTTGGTTTAATCTGTTCAAATCTATGATTTAAACATTATTTCAAAAATAGAACCGAGAATGCTATCCGCCTAAAACGTATACCAACCTAACAATATTTTATGCCATCATTGTGCAAGTAATGAGTGTATCCGGTTACATCCGCAGGGAGCCAGCGATTTGCTTTCAACATTTCATTCGCCTGTCCGTCTGTATCTTTACCTAATTGTTTTTATCCTTTGGGAATTTGTTGTTCGGGTCTATTATCCACATTAGGCTTGATATTTGATTCTTACTATGTAAATTTTTAAGTAGTATTAAATGTGTTTTTGGTACTTTAATCTTTGTTTAAGGGAATTAGAAAATCACACCGAAAAGTGTGATAATATAATGTATTTACATATAAGAGTAAATCATTTAAAGCGTATTGTATATCATGGACCAACCAGCTACTGGGTTTTTTAGAACTAGAATTAATTTATCTTTTTATCTACATTTATAAACAATCTAAGTTAAACGCTATTGTAAATTATTTAATCGATATTTTTTTAATACTAAAGTAAAGATTAAGAGCTATTAGATATATAGTCTTACTGTAGCAACGATATATTTATAACAACTACCCACCTATTTCAATCATAACTTTGAATACAAAAAAAAATAGTTTGTGTATTTAAAGAATCCGTATGTATACAATTTAAACGAGAGAGATGTTTCAATTACAAAAGTTGTTGAATAGATTTTTGCCTGTATCCGAAAGAATATTGTTTAGTGAACTGTCATAGTGGACAAAAGATGACGTTGGGCTTGTCAAATATACACGTGATCGATATAAATTTGTGTTATTTTTTGTGCTACCGATATGAAAAAAAAATGTTTCATTACCGTAGCTGTTTTTTTTTAATTAACATCTATTATTTACATTTAACAACTGTGAAGATTTGTAAGTTGTATTTTGTTATTGTTAACATTTGTTTTTTTTTTGGTATTGGTATTGGTTGTTCTAGATAGAAAGAAGAATTAGAATATAATGTACAACAAAGGTAATTGAATATTCCTTTCATATAAACTTTCAGAAAAATAATGAAGTTGAAAGCCTGAAAATAATTAACCATTAAACCCTGTTTTTTGTGTTTTTTTTTAAAGGAAATCTTGTACAGAAGTATGATTTACTGATGTTGTTTTATACTAAATGTCTGGTAATCAAATGACACCTTGATGAATCACCGGTCTTCGGTTAAGAATCACTGTCCCCAAACTATTTTCACTCTTCCATTCACCGCAAATACAAAAAGTGACGAAAGTTCTCTTTGTGGTGTCGACAAATGGTTCCTTGGAAATTTTAGAAAAAATCTTCACTCACCATTGTGACAGTAATAGCGTGTTTCGAAGCGCGAAATTTGTAACAAAAGCGACCTCAGTAGGCAATTATCACGCCCCGAATTATGTCATTGTCACAACATATGGGGTAGGCTGTGTTGGTTAGGAATGTGGGATTTATGTGGAACTAACGTCGTTGTAATTCATTACCTATCGGGTGCAACTAGAAGCGTGGATCAAACCATTTTTTAAGATTAATTACGACATCAGTATGGATTGTATTTCTTTATGAATGTGGTCATCGCAAGTAATTAATTTTTAATTAATTATCTACTAATTAAATTGTAATTTAAATAAATTAAATTTTTATTAAAAGAACCTAATAACTACTTTTCTTTTCGATCTTTTACTGTACAATATCAACAACAAATCTTAAATGAACATTAAAAAACTCTCACTTGTAGAAATATCGAAAAAAATATCCACAGTGATTGTGTATTCTAAATCAGTTTCCGATCACTCCCGCGCTTTTCATCGATTTGTCAATCTGACAGCCATGGCTGCCAACTGCGCAAACAAGAATAATTACAAGCAAGGGCGCGAAATGTTTGTTTTTCTTCCATCCACACAATACGGACGGTGTTTGCCTTGCGATATTATTTATGGCGTTTTATTTCATTGCGTTGACAAATAGATTCCCGGTGTTATTCACACTGCTTTTTCGGAAAATGTTGAAGAATTGTTTAGTTTTGTACCTTTATATGTCATATCAATTATCCATGTGTTATTTATATGTTGTAATAATTTATAATATATTATGTTGCAAATAAGTATCAGGACAATAAAACTATACCTACCGTATGAAAATTAAATGTACCGTATAAAAAAAAACCAGTCAACATAATTATAGTTCCACTTTATGTGTTCAGGCTTTCGGTTGATATTATAAGTAGGTATATCCAAATGTACTTAGATACATTACTTTCCGTGTAGCTAAATGCACTAGATTGATTAAATATATACTTATACAAAAATGTCACTTTACTAATCTTTATTTTATTTTATATGCCTATATCTAACTAGTTTTTGGCAGTTGAGAAATGCTCTCTCGGTCCCCGCATATGTTTATATATTTTTTTGTATATATTTTTAATTTCAGTTTAATCAATCCACACCCACGTAACAACGTAAATAACCACCCAAATATACCTAGTTATAGATACATCTTCCAGAGACATGAAACTTTGACAGAAGAAGAAACAAAGTAATAAAGAGCATTGACGCGCAAACTCTTCTAATATTTGCGGCATGTCTACACAAGAAACATTGCCGCGTCGCAATTTTTTTGTCATTCGTTACACAATTGAACACCTTTCAGAACTTTTGGCGGTAAGGTCTAAACACAAAAATTTGTCATGCAGAAATCCTTGTCACTACGGAGAAGTCCTTGCTAAACAAGTAGTATACTATGTGGCTATCCAATAAAGTTGTATTTGATGTTGGCTGGACGATTTTGAATTAAAAACATAGATGTTATCTCTGGCTTAGGATAATCTTTTGTTGACAGATCTGAGGTGCCCACCAGCCCAACACTAGTGAAGTGTAGTTCTGAGAAGAGCTTTTGAATTGTTTTGTCATAGATGAAAGTAAAAATGTTATTGAAGTTTGCACTTTACACTTTTTACAAATGAGTATTTTTGTCACCGCTTTCATCCACAATGCTTTAGTAGATTGAACATCCTGTCCCCCTAATGTTGTAAATACATTACTATATAACCAATTTTGATCGGTATAGCAGAATTTCCCATTAATTTATATAAGAGAAATGGTTACTTCGCAGATAGTTTTTTAAATTGACTTTAGATATTATATATTACTTATCTATTGGCAATCCAACCGTTCGAGTCTAATAAAGTTTAACCGTATAATTAAACAAATATAAAAAGAACCGTATAATTATCGTAATAATAATATCGTTGAAATACACTTTTATACGCATGATTTCTAAATAAAATAACATTTGATTGTAATGTAAATACCAAACTCGTATGATATCCAAATATTTTTTGCGTATCGTATGTCATCACTACGATATGCCTCGTCAATATTAACTGCACAAAAGAATTAAATGCGTGATGCAGCCTCCAATTTCGCAAAGGAATCTCAGGTAACGGCCGAGAAAAAATCAAAACGTGACAAAATGTCTGTAAACATGTACCTACGTTTGGTACGGTAACTTTATAAAAAAACTTGAATTTTGCAATTCGTATCCTTGAAAGATCGTGACGAATGCAACATTTGAGCGTTCCGCATGTTTACCTTTTGTATCTGTGGGCTCTGTGTTGCAATAATGCAGAAAATTTACTATTATGCCGGGTAATTGTAAAATACTTTGTAATTGATGCAAAAAATATTTTTGCTTATAAATTTAATTGTGTCGAAACGTTATTTAATTTAGCATTAGCTGTGGATAATTGCAATAGCTATTCAATATGACGCTGAAATTGTTAGACAAGTTTTGATTTAACTTATTGATATGGAAATTCGTTTTTTTCAAAATCGAATTAATGTATATTTTATGTCCCTAGTGCCACATAAGGTCATGTGTATTTGGTAGACATTTATTTTCATTTTAAAAGTTACTTTATTTCAATAATATATTCAAACCTCAAAATATATAATTAAACTGCTTTTTAGTTTATAATAACTGACAGCAATTGGTTTGATAAAATAAATAAAATATATCTGTGACAACAATTGAAATTCTGAAAGATTCAACTTCTATTTCAATATTTCACAATTTCAGATATATGTTTTTGTTTCAGAATACCTAAAACAATGACGACGTACGCGCAATTCAGTGTTCAAAATTAAAAAGAAAAAACCACCAACCATGTCCATACATACACGGAAGAGGTTAACGCGGTGACTATTTTGCTCAGCTGACAAGAGATGGCGCTGCTGACCAACTCGTCGGCCAGCGGTCCCACCGCGACTGGTCCAGCGGCACCACAAGCCCACCATTCTACTACACCCTTGCACCATTACTTCCACTACCTCAAACAGCCCTCTCCGTTAGCACAGAATCCTTATGCTCATCATTCGAGTGCTCACCATATGGGGATGGGGCCCGGACCCCTCGGAGGTTTGGGCCCGTTCGGACTCACCCATCACGGGCTAGAGGCAGTTGGGTTCCCTCAAGGTAAGTTTTAGCACCTTTACTTTTTTATTTAAATTAAAAATTAACGATTTATGATAAACGAAAGAATTGCTTAGTATTAGTGTAATGTGATAGTAAATTACATTTTTGGATTTTATCATACCTAAAAATTAGTAGCAAACTACTTACTACTACTTACTAGATAACTTACTTAACTTTTCAAAGTTTCCAACTGTTATCTTCAGAAGTTACATACTTATCTCTAAGTTATCATATTTAAAGCAAATTATTATTTTTAAACAGCCCCCGTGATAAATATATGAAAATAAATATATTGTAAGTTTTTGTAAAATTAAACAATATCCATTTTTAAACGTGTAACATAGAATTGCTGCAATGAATTTATCACTTGGGGCATCTCCTAAGATTTTACATTGCATTCCTCAGATGTAGCTTTGCAGCTTATAACCGTTTGTTATAAATTAAACGTGAAATCAACAAAACTTTTATGCGTAACTCGTGAAAGAAGTGTGTGGTGAAACTATATCTTATATCCTTTATTACACTTAATATTTTTAGTTAGACCATTATTTTGCAAAACTGCAGCTTTGTTTAGGTACATTTTTTTTAATAAATATAAAGTTACGTTACTCCATCTAAAATAAGTTGCCAACCCTAAGGTTGAGATATCTACCAACTGCACTGGTCTTTTTACAAGATGGTTTATTTGTTTTTGCTTTTAAGCTATTATATTATATTTTCTGACAATACTTTTTTACCACAAACACTGACTTTAATAAAACGACGCATCTTCCTTTCAAAGGAAACATTTGTATTCAGAATTCCATTAAAAAATAATTTGACAGACAGGAAAACCTTACAAATTCCCATTAAAATTCCATTTCTCAGAGCCTTGAGATAGATTAGACAACTCGTCCGAAACTCATTTCACTGCAAAGTTGGCGAAACGAGAATTGGAGGTTTGAGAAAATGTTCTTATAACTTACCATTTAAGGTAGTCTTATTGATTATTTTAAAATAAAATAAATATTCAGTTAAAAAAAAAATCACCTATATCCATGCATTGTGCATCGTATCTTCGGATTGAATTCCCCAGCTCACGTTGTTCTTGGAAGTACGTTTTCCAAGTTGTAACTCGTCACGTCAGGTAATGGCACCAGATCCACCCTGTTCAAGGCCGCTGGGCTTTGTACCATATAATTTCATGCCGACGGTACAGGTGCATAATAGTAAGATACCTATCTAACTACCCGTTCCTGGTTGCAGTCATGACATTTCGTATTGGAAAGCATATCATAAATGGGTTCCCCAGTTTCTTCTTGATGCTAAAGATTCGGCTTTTCTTTATAGGATGCTTATTATCGGTGATGACGTCTTACCTTTTTCCATTATTCTTTATTCTTAACGTTTGCGAGCTATTGACATGAGGGAAATAGAATTAATGAGAAAGTTTTAGTTAGTAATAAGTATTTATTTACTTATTCACCAGTATTAAATCATCATAACGATACATGGACCTAGGGTCTCTGGTACCTCTGTGAACTTCTTTTGCTGTCGCCTTTTTGTTACTGCGAGGCTAAACTATTATTACTAAAACAGTTTTGGAATAATGTCAGAAATTAAAAGAAATAATATTTATTAGAAGTTGGTTTTTATAACCACTTTTCGAAAGTCAAACTACGCCATTGCTTCAACAAATCTCTACCGTGAGTGGCTTTCGAAGAAGCGACAAGAACTCCCTAGGTGATTTTTTTCCTCCACACAGTTACAGAAAGTACTATGGCTATATATTAAACTCATGTCCAAGCAACCTCCTCTTAGAAGTAATCATCTGATTGTTGTAACTTTATAAGAATGCTTTTGACGTGAGTTTTTAATTTACAGTATGGAATTTCCGTCAATTGTAACGGAATTTTATTACAAATATTTACACATCTACCCATAACAGAGCCATCGGTTTAGCCAAGTTTGAATTTTGGTGAAAATTACTCTTCTTAAGAAAACTTGTAGAGTATTTTTTAACGTACATTATATTATATAAAATGTATTGTATTGTAAGTTACCAATATCACATTATATCTAGAAGATCGTTGGTATACCAGGCAAAATTAATCTGACGTTATTCTCCGTATGCTTTTTAACGAAGCTCAACTTAAATTGGAATATCCCGTATCATTTGTTAGACCTGAAATCTGTGATTGATTGTCAAAATAAAAAAAAAATGCTTAATTCTAACAACGTTAAGATTTAATAAACAATTGTGCTATATTAATTTTTTTCAAACGTCTTCATATAATTATGTTCCATTGGGTATTAAATAAAGTTGCATTTGCATTTTGATCATCAACACCATTCGCGTTTAAATAAATTATATTAAAAAAGTATTGCAATATAAATACACTTCATTTCACTTATGCCCATACTATGTGTGGGTTGCCATACTGTGTCTTGTTTCTTGTGTAGCAATTAAACTGGTAGTACACTTAATTTTTTGCATAACCAGGGTTCGAAAATATCCGATATTTATTATAAATATCAAAATATCGGATATTTATGATATATATCCGATATATATGAAAAGTTTGATATATATTCATTTTGTATGAAAGCCGTATTATTATTTTATTGTATTATTCATGTATACTAATTTGTATATGTGTTAAAAAACAGAAATTTTTCTGACACGACAGACGCCATTAATGCCGGCAGAAGCGTTGCCATTTATGGATCAGAACTTATATTAGGCAGTATGATTTAACTCTACTCCAACGCCATCTACATTTGGGAAGTAGAAATACAGTAACAAACGCTAAAAATTACTCAATAATATAACATTTGATATATATCATAAAAAACCATTTGATATATATCGGATATACATATATCATGATATATATTCATTGATATATATCCTCGAACCCTGTGCATAACGTGACCAATTCCGTCATACTAACCCCTATAATTACAGAGTTGTTATAAGTGAATAACAATAAATGACAGTAAGCAATAATAATATTGTTATTTTCATATTATTATTTTTGTTGATATCTATATTTACGTATAGCGTGTCGTAGTGATGGCGTAGTTTAACGTTCGAAAAGTGTTTGTAAAAACCAACTTCGAATATATATTATTTCATTCATTCATTTGATACGAATTGAATGTTTCTCTTTAATGATATATTATTATCTATGTCGTAGACGACATGGCCACTTTATGAAGACTTTACAAACACATTTTTCTAAAAAAACCTCGTAAACGGGTTATAGATCGTATTTGGAACTCTTTGCAAATAATAATTCAGTTGGTTCGACTCTTCAACACAGATATTATCGAAGTAAAAACTGCAATTGTACTAAAATATTCACAGGTACATCAATACTTCAGTTCTGTACCCATATTACTAGTTTCCCACTGACTGACTGAGTAACATTGTTTAAATCGATTCACTAAAGGTACCTTCCTAATTATTTATATATTTTGTCACCGTTTTACTTACACATGATTGAATAGCAACTGACTCTTACTTCGCTTTGGAGAATTCCGCGGGAACAGTCCCATTTCCCCGTACGACAAATGTTGATCCACAATATAAGTTCAATATACGCTAATTGTCGCCTTCATTTTTAAAAACAATTGGTTCAGTCGTTTTAATGTTATAAGCGTTGAGACAGATAGACAGACAGACAGACAAAAATTATAAAATAATTTGTTTATGTCGCTATATCGATGAAAAGTCTTCCTACATTAAAATTTCCAAAAGATATCCGATGGACAGTTTCGGCTCCGATGTAGTTTTGTTATTAGTAAAGGTAACCGCTTTACTAACTAACCACTAGTAAGTACATATTGTACACTTATTAGCCACCGTTACCATTTTACCCATTACCAACATTTACCATTAATACTGCAGAATGCCCCCCACATCAGGTAAACGGCCTGTACGTTAGGTACTTCCAAATCATAACGGCGGCCTCCAAATTCAAACTGTTCTAATTAAACTAACAAGACTTCCGTCTCCGACATTCGGGAACCCTGAGGGAACCGGCGGGACAGGGGCGAGGGAGGGGGGTATAAGCGGCTTACGAAGGGGCTGTTTTGATTATTTCCAAGGATGTCTTCCTGGTACGTAAATTATGCAACGAGTGCTGCTTCGAAGACGATTTCCCGCGTCTGTTGTTGATGATGTATACACTTTGTATATTTTCATTTCCATATTATTTCTTGTTCTTGTTTAGGTATGTAGGTATTTTTGATTTTTACGTACTAGATGTTTATGTTTCATAACAGGCAAAGATGACACTAATGTTCTGTTAAGAGACTGCCTTTTGTTTTAAGCCACATTTAAAATTGTCAGTGTCCCAAACATCCTTCGGGTAAGGTGTTGTTGCTAGTTACTCACAGCAAAATTAGCAATATGGTTACAGTTGCACTTTACCTATTATGCACACGACTAATATCCTTACGCACACGAGCGTTCTGCACGCACACAGCATAATTATGCCATTATTCATTTGGTTTTGCTTAAAAGTGAAAATTGAAGCAAAAGCGCTCAACTTGGTCTTAATTAATACCTGGTCCGTTGTTAATTTCATAATAGTAAAAAGTAATTATATGAACATAATTATCACGAAGGTCATAAAGTGATTATAAAATAGATACCTAATTATGCTTGTCGTGTAAACACAATTTTTACACTAAGTTTGTTAATAAATTGCTAAATTGTTAACGCAGTGATAGCCTAGTTTGAACGTAGGTCTCCCGCATGGGACACACATCCTGCATGCACCTCTAATTTTTCATGTGATGTGCGTATTAATTATCACTTACTTCGGTGAAGGAAAACATCGCGAGGAAACCTGCACACCTGAGAGTTCTGCATAATGTTCTCAAAGGTGTGTGGAGTCTGCTAAACTGTACTTGGCCAGCGTGGCGGAGGCCCTGCGTCTTTATCATTGCGACAGGAGACCCGAGACCGGCAGTGGGGCGATATAGGTTGTAATGATGAAATAATTAATAGTATTTAATTACTGAATGATACATCAAAAATGTTGTATTTACTCATTTTTCCTCTTGATGACATAAAGATTATATCAACAGAATGAATTTAAATTATTCAGTTTCAAACAAATTTTATGTAGACTTGTTTATTTTACCATTTTTCCACAATCTTTGTCTTACAGGGTCATGATGTGGCATAAAGCATCTGACGTTGATTCAATATTTGTCTGTCTGAGAAAAAATAAAGAAATAAATATAAGTACTTACCGCGCCTCCCAAAATAATTATCGCAATAGGTATAGTATTCATACGAAATAATTTAATTATGTACAGGCAGAAAAGTGATACCCACATACGTCAAACAAGAACTAGAGGTAATTTGGCCTCTTTATATCGCCTATACAAAGTGCGACGGTGTTAATGGGGCTCGGTATACATTTTTACAATGAAGTCACAAATTGTTACGTGAAGTTATAATACAGACGAATACATCAGTGACCAGGACGCATGGAAATAATAACATTAATTGTGTTTTACTTCGAATTCTGTTGGGTCCTTCTCAGTTGCTCGCTCTTGACCATTGTATAGAAAATTTTATACAATAATTGACGAATAAATTAGAACCAGCGATAAGGCAATCCTTGGTATGCGTTCTTCCTGTAACTAATTGCTGACTATGAATCTTATGCATTACAATTTATTTATTTAATACATGCAATATTTTGCTTATAATACCACTTGGAATTCCGCTTTATTATTAAGGAGTAATAACGGTGAAAAAAACTCCTCAGCACACTACATTTATCTATCTATATAGGTACACAAATTTTACGTAACATTTGAAAACATTATATAGTTAGGTTCTATAACATTTACCTGCTGCCTATGTAATAATGCTTGCGAATGCTTGCTTCAAAACTGTAATAAAAAGGAAAATCGAGTTGCTGTCATTTTCCCTTTTTTTTATTGCACCAGGAAAAATAATCTCGTCTTTCTATCTTGACTACAAAAATGTCGTTAAAGAAACCCACGATACCTGGAGTTTGCAAAAAATATGTCTGTTTTTGGGAACAACCCTTTTTGGGATTAAAAATACACGCGCTTTCTGACTACTCGATTCGTTCACCGATTCATTTTATTATCCTTAAGAGGGTGTAACCAACGAAACAGAGTGAACAGCAAAATACACGAACGGCTATTGTTATACGGAAAATATATCATGAAAATTTATATCGACAAAAGTACGCATTTAAATGTTTTCATCAAGATGTTGTTTTAAAATAACTAAATAACCAACAGCGGCTACTCTTCTCAAAAGTAATTACAATATAGCTTCAAGACATCGGCATTTGGAACACCAGTGAAGTAAAATCAGCATCAGATTCACGTTTGCACTTATCCAACTTTAACAAATCCGCCGGCCAAAGGTCAATGTATACCTAGTAGGTATCTCCGTGTCAGGACTCCGCCTGAGCCTTAAAAGCGAATGACGGTGACTGGCTGTCCACAATCAAAGAGAACACAGATTAGTGTTGTGACAAATCATATCGACGATGATTTTACACCGCCCAAAGATTTAAACGACCAAGGGTTAATTGATGTAAATTAGGGATGTTATGGATATGAAATTTCGGATCTGTACATGGATACGGATATATGAATGATATTTTACCGCTTTCGGTTACGGTTACGGATATAACATTATTTCGGATTATGCGATTGTTTGTTGTTGTTGTTGTTGTAAACCAGGGTTCGAGGATATATATCCGATATGTGTATATCGAATGGTTTTTTATGAATATATCTCTTTTTTTTATTATTGAGTAATTTTTGGCTTTATTACTGTATTTCTACTTCCCAAATGTCGATGGCGTTGGAGTAGAGTTAAAACATACTGCCTAATATAAGTTCTAATCCATAAATGGCAACACTTCTGCCGGCGTTAATGCCGTCTGTTGTGTCAAAAAAAATGACTGTTTTTAACACATATGCAAATAGTATATATAAATAATACAATAAAATAATAATAGGGCTTTCATACAAAATGGATATATATCAAACTTTCGATATATATCATAAATATCCGATATTTTGATATTTATAATAAATGTCGGATATTTTCGAACCCTGTTGTAAACACACAACAGTAACAGTGCGACTTTATTATGTAGTATTATAATCACAGAAAAATAATAGCCTTAAAATTGTAATAACGCGGCTAGAGTGTATCGGCTCGGCCGGCGAAAATCTGTCACAACGTATTTTATTTAGACAGCCGCCATCCGAAATTATCCGAATCTCTTATCGGATTCAGTTACGGTTACGGATATATTTTTATTTCGGATATACGATACACGGGTACGGAGCTCCATGACATCCCTGATGTAAATGATGTTAATTTGACATTGCAAGATCGATTGTGATCATGAACTTGTTAGCAGTCACCCGTTGAATTATCAAGCGCGTACACCGTACAGCCTTGCTGAACTTTATTGGCCGTTCAAACAGTTGACGCTCTCGGTCATAACCTTATTTTTATGTTAATCCGGCTATTAACATACAAATAACTATTAACAAAACAAACAGACAACCACGTTATAATAACTCGTCAACGCAACCCGTGCCCATTAATAACATCAACTAACGTGTTGCGGACCGCGAAACGAAAACTGTGAATCCTCTTAAACGATCTCAAATAATTTAAGGATAATACGGCACGTAAACAACCATATACGGACACCGACGATTGAACTGGGTGGTACAGACCTCAGCCGCACCAATAAGGATGGCATCTTAATGACTACCTATGAATTGAATGCAATACCTCTTATCTGATTGACCACCTCAGATAAGACGTAAAACGCCCGTTCATACTATTAATTCGGTGCTACGATCTCGCCATTAAAACTCTCAGTTAACATTAGCGGAGCACTCCGATACTGTGGGTTTAGTATTCAAGTTTTATTAAAATATAAATGCTTCAATCCAATCCAATTCAATCAATCTGTTTTTGTACTGGCCAATAATATACGACTGCTTCCTCTGAAGAATAGTATTTCTATAAAATCTCTGAACGTCAATAAAAGTCCTATAAATCTGTAAACAAAATTAACGACTCGCGACCTATTAGATTTAAAGCCCAATACACATTTAATGCGGGAGAATAAAATTAATCCTCCACCGAGTTCCTTTAATCCCCATACGTCTCTCTCTTTCACTCACTTTCCGTATAGTCCCTCTCACCCTCAAACTCAACGTTGCTCGGCGTAACGATGGCAGCTGGGCGTTCTTTTTTCAATTTTTTTTATTGTATATTCTTTTTTATCGAAGCCCCTTAGAATTTTATCGGCCAGTCGGTTTTTTTAATCGGTTGTCGGTTTAATTAATCTTTTTTTTCTATGACGGGGTTGCAAATGCGGAAATGAGGTTTAGAAGAAAATGGTTTGGATCCTAGTGACTTTTAGGTACTCATAATTATATCACAGACATCCAAATACAAATAGGTTTCTGAATGGTATCCATTAGTTATTTGCATTCGAAGTGAAGATAGATGGTCGAAAATACCGACCAAGATTTAAAATTTTCCAAACATAAACACCAAACAAGTAACCTGTAGGTAATCTGATTCCTGACATTGAAAAAACATTTAAGTACCTAACCAAATAAAATCGTGGAAGTAACGTCATCAGTATCGAGTTACAGAATCGATAATTCGGCCAGTATGTCACGGTTTCCGGGAAGCCACAAGAAACACTCAGTTCATAACGTGCCTACTATATTCGAAACCAGTGAACAGATTAATTATAATACTTACCATATTTATAACCTATACTATGAATCTATTTCTAATAAATTTTTCACACTAAATAATCTGAAATGGAATCCTGCTGAATAGAAATCAAAAATTAAACGTTGAGGACATATTTTTAGTGTTTTTAAAACTATTGCATAATTAATACTAATTCATAGAAGTCCAACGGCAACACTAAAATAACATAAAATGCATACATAATATAACCCCTGACAAAAATTATTTCCTGCGTTTTACAATATCGTCTATTAATTATGATCAGGTATTCCACTCTATTTTCCCGAAACAAAACGTTTGCTGTTTCATTGGTATACTTTAATGAAATAAACACGCCGAATGTCAATAAACTACCACACATATCGTCAAACTAATTGACTAAAATACGCTAACATAGCTTCAATCTGCTTCAAAGAAGTGTCCACGTGTCCTTTCAGAAATAACCGCACGAGGCGACACACGCTATTGGTTGTATTGATTATAGAATCCCTGTGTAGGCCAGTTCACGCGATGAGACCTGGTAAAGCAGCCGCGTAGTACTTCGCTGCATGACTTGAATACTACAAGTATTACATACATAGAGTTAACTTTACCAATCCATTAGCGACAATATACATGTAGGACAATATACATGTAGGTCTGGCTCGAAGGACCAACATTTTTTAACTTACCAACTACCAAGCCTAGGAAATATCCTGACATTAATTATCTACATAAGATAAATTAAACACCCATTCTTAAATCACAGTTGAAGATTGGATGCTTGCCCACAGGCTTAGATACTATTTTCATTAGAGCTACCCTTGGAGGTATTCTTTAAACTATATCGGTATAAATTACTTCTAAAGTCCAATGTTCAAAAAAGTCCTTAGCTTTATGCAGATTTCAATCTATCTGCTGCAGGATCCAATCTATCTCTGACTGCTGGTTAAAACCTTGACCGCCATTTCTTTTAAGTAAAGAGTTTTTTTCTTATTTATTTTCAGTAAATGACAACTCTCCGAGCTATACATCAAATTTATGTATAGAAATGTATAAATTATCTTTGTTAATTGAAACACGTAAAAACAGTAATAGCTAATATAATATGATCTCTTAACAAACAACAAAGTAAAGATAGGTTATAAGCATATACATATATATAGGCAATTCTACTAGCTACAAAATGCATAGTAGGTTTAATTATAATGATCAGTTTGGAAATAGAAAAATTTAAATTTTCATAATACTTTAATGAAAAAATCTGATATTTTAAAAGTTTTCACTAACCTACCATCACACCATACTCTAAAGCCACTTACATGCGGGTCCCGAGCTTACTTTTTGGCCTGCAACGTTTCGGTGACGCCTTTGTTGTTACTGAAGTCGATGGGCTACGGTGACCAGGTGACCACTTACCATTAGATGGCTTGTCTTCTCCTTTGTCGACTAGTACAAAAAGGCAACGGTGGTTTAGAAGTTAAAATTGTCAATTTATTCTCAATTCCCGTGACATTCTTATAACGTAGCTAAGCCAAACAAAGTAAAGACGCTTTGAAGGGTAAAATATTATAACCATTTTTAAAATAAACAGAGGTCCTTCACTCGAAGAAATCGAGGTCACACAGGACCTCGATTGTCACGCGAGCACACTTAAATATATTAATAAATTAACTATCATATTTTATACCGGAATGCCACCGAATCTGTACGGAGCTGCTAATACTGCCATTAAAATTATGTGCTTTATTAAAAGGTTATTTATTGCGACGTGTTCTTTAATTTTATTTATTGCCGTTGGCCGACTTTTTGGTGACCTTTTTTTCATTTTAATTTGCAACTGATACAATTAGTAACTTGTTTTTTACCAATTATTCGTAGGACTTATATATTTTAGGTAGTGGTAAAATCTTCTGTTTGGCAGTGAGGATTAACTGATAGGATATGGTATGGATTTTTCAAGAAAAAATTTTGCAAATAATTGAAAGTTTGGTCAACAACAATCCGAATAACATATGATCTCAGATTTCAAAAGATTGAGTTGGAACGCCCCATGAAAACTCACTTATTCCATTTTCATATCGAATAAAAAGGTCAGCTCGAAGCTTGAAATATTAAACATAGTGTAAACCAAACTAGTTTAAACGCACGTATTTAATGAAATTATTAGATTCGAAGCGATAAATTTAAACCAATTATCTATAGAAAGTAGAAGTAATAACTTTTGCATTAAAATATAGAAACCTGGGGTCCTTTTGGCAATTTACTTTGAACCACTAACAAGTGCATTTAATTGAATTTAACTTACACTACGCTTTTAAAAAAATATATATTTTAATAGGAACAAGGGTTGCATTTGAAGTTTGAAGTTAGTAAATTTCATAAGAATTACAATTTTTAAAATATTTTTTAAAATAAATATTTTAAATCTTCAACTTAACAAATATAAATTTCTGTTTTCCATGAAATGTGTCTGTATACTTGGATTGTCGTCGGATAGAGTAGGGAATTGCTGGACTTTTTAAATTTTCCACTCTCAAAATTCTGGGTCAAGACTTTGTTGAAGTACCAGCCCGGTAATATCAACTCTCATTAAATCCGAAGCATCATAAATAATATTAAAGTTATCATTTATAAATTCCAACACTGAAAGCCGCTACCGGCGGCGCCCTTTGACGTACCGCCATCTTGCTCCGCCATATTAATTTTGTTTTTTTGTGAACTTAATGCAGTGCTCTTGTCATCGTCAGCGGTTATCAGAGATACGTCATTTGTAGTGAAAAAAGGAAGTTATTTGCTACCTTTCGATAATATTACATCGACACCATCGGGGTCTTATCGGGCAATACTCCTCTGCGATATAACTTGTTTTCTTTGAATACATTTACTACGTATTAAACTGAAGCAACTACAATTATAACCGATTGCAATAGCTATGTACGGGAATTATTTATGTATGAACTCTGATAAAAACTAATACTGTAAATTGTAATTGTATTATTGTAAATTGACACTCACCCACCGCGTCGTTCTAAACCTAACAAGAACACGTTTTATCAAACAGCAAAGTAATACAACACAAATATTATTATTATTCTTATATTTATACTGAGTATTGGGCATCCTTACTCGCAGCTTACAAAGGTACAGAACCAATATAACGTTAACGTTTTGTTCACGCGTGTAACTCACGGTTCTTGTGATCAAAGCATTTGCTGTTCCAGACTCGGGATGTTATGCATATGAAATTTTGGATCTAGATATGGATATGGATACGGATATATGAGTAATAATTTACCTGTTTCGGTTACGGTTACGGATATGATTTTATTTCGGATTATCCGATTGTTTCGGATATGGTTACGGTACCATATCGTCCCTTATCTAGACGGCTAAAATATAACTCTAACGTGCTGGGTAATCTTCTTTATCGAGAATTAAAATCTGGCCTACAGCTAGAGCTGAACTAATTTATCCGATCCGTCTACATACGTCTATCAATATTAACAAATCAACTTTAAAACTCTGACTTGGAAGCGGTCATTACAATTTAATTCAATTTAAAAGCTGATATTATTGCGCGTGTCAACGTCACTAGGCACTACTTGGCAGTAGCGAGACGCCTCGGTGTGTCTCCGCGGGGTGCAGCTGACAACGGGTTCGGGTGCAAATTTATACCTTCGTTAGTAGGACTAAGTAGCAACCTGATGTCCATTTCAGCTGGTGTTATAACGCTACCAGCACCGGACAAATTTGTCAACAAGAACAATTTGGAACAAGAAATCTTTCCTGGTATGCGTTGGTTACACCCCATCATCAAATCGTAAGTACCCCATTGCTGGAGTCTAATCCCCTCTCACAACACAGATTCTTCTCAGCTTTTTCTGTAACATTATGGAACTCACGTGCTCCCTGTATTCGTCGTGCTCCTTTCCTGTAATCCTTCAAAATTTAAGTTAAAACGCACTATACGAGTATGTCACTTCAATTTCCCTCCAATTTCATTTCATACATATGAGCAAATATTGTAATTATTAATTACATACTTAGTGATAAACTCTTTACTGGTTCCAGGGTGTTTCTTTAATACCACTTATTTCGTCAAATCAAGTGATTTAATTATACGATCTTCAGTTAACTAACATCCGGCTCACTTGGTGGCTACCAGACAACTGGCTCCATATTGTGTTGAACATAAAAATATATAAGTAATACAAACAGTCAACTGACTCTTAACGACATTTTCTCACTATTACCGAAAGGCAGAATCCAAAGTTAATATTGATATATTTATATTACATTGAACAATAAGGTGATTGTATAATATTCTTACCACTTCTGTATACATTTTTAGTAGAATATACAACTTTTTTTTTAATATGAATTTTATACTTAGTTTCTCTGCCTTCAATTGCCTAGAAGAGATCGCTTTTAACGATAAGGTCGCCTATTGTTTACACCGTGTTTTTTTTATTTCCAATAATGTGTACTGTATTGTATAGTATTAGGTATCATCGCGATATAATTGTCCTTGCGTCTAACGGAACTATCGTCCAGCCTGTAAATGCCATTTTTTTTTATTGACGTTTCTCATTCCAAACCCCACAGACTACCCAACAAATGAATAGATTGACAAAATTAAAAATTAATTAGTACCTATCAAAGTATTGTACGTATTCATTGAATTACATTAATCGATTCAGTTTCGAAATGTGATTCGCAATTTCTTCATGATTCGATTCGATTCGCACTTCGAGATCACTCCATAAACCGATAAGTAAATGGTAGTTCGATATTTCTGTGACAAATACTTAAATAAAAATTATAATTATTTGCATCTGCCTGTTTTGGAGATAATTCTGATTTAAATAGATATGCTAACTAATAAAATTGTACTCACTTCAATATAGTTATTCTCGCATCTCACAGAACGCAGTCACTTCTGACTTCGCAAAGCGTACAATAATTATTAAGATAAATTCTGCCATCTTAACCTTTTTCATTCTAAGGTGAGACACCTCAGCAATGAATATTATGGGTTAACGATAAGATTATGAATTATTATATATATTTAGTTTTAAAAAAGTTCACTAATCTGCCATTGGAGCAGCGTGGTAGTATGTGTTCTAGGCCCGAGACTCGTGGTCTACATAGTCGCTAATGCGCTGTACCCAGTGCATAAGTCACGGAGCATTTCAAGAGAATCACACAAGCTATCGCGACCCCCGCTGTGATACCAGCATGTGGTCACCGCCACTAAAGAAAACCGGCGTAACAACCTGTTTAAGTGTTACAACAATCGATTATTCATTATTAAATGCTTTATTACTGTTATTTGTAAGTATGTACAGACCATCTACGTATTTAATGGCGCTCGCCAGTGTTCGCCTTTCTTCGTATTATCGATGTTGGTGTATTTGTTTATTCAAAAATACGAAGATTGCTGAAGGGTATTAGTAACATAAAGGCACTGTACGTATGTATTGAATTCTGGGAAATTATTCGGCCATCTATTGATGATCAAATTACTTAAATGTAACCCGCCTTTGCTTTGGAACACAATTCTTAGGTTCTCAAATAGTAATTGCGACAGAAACATTGTTATTGGTTTTAACCAGATATTTTTATTTTCATGTTCACCCCATACATTTAAACCTTCCTTGTTAATAACTCTGCTTAACAGTAAAACCCGCATGAAAATACTTACAGCACTTTCTAAGATTATTGATTAAAAAAAAATTATGTTATGTGCTGTGTATGTGATGTATGATGATAATGCCTCAAAGCCGTTTTTGGCTACAGAGACGCTTCAGAACTCGCCATATCTTTGTAAACTGGGATCTTTAGTTCTCCGGTATGCTCTCCGGTGGCTTAGATACCCTACTTTGACGTAGGTTACAGCGGATTAAACGTTACTGTGCTTTCTACTGTACCATGTAAGGGCACAGCACTACTTATCATCAGATGGTATTGTAGTGAAGATTGACTTATAATAAGTAACAAAAAATACTTTTAGACTTCACGCTCTAAGCTGACGAGCTCAGTAATGGAATGTTTATGGATTTTGATGTATTTGAGATTCGTTCAAACTTTAACGTACATTGCATGTTATTATGACGAACACAAAATATTAATGACTTACATGATAACATGTATTCTGTGCTGAACAAAACACACAATGTTCAAAATGAACAAGCAGTCAGTGGATATCATATTTACATTAATAACAATAGCTAAGACGCGATCTCTATCATCCTATTCTCGGTCCAACTAATGTTTCCTCATTACCGGTTTTTTAGTAAAATTTTAGAGTTAATACGTAATAAAAGTACTTTATGGTCTTTGAACAATGACAGCAATTTTTATTATCCTTTTGTTATTTTGATTATTATCCAAAAGAGAGTCGAATGTTTGCTGGAGTTAGATATTGAATGTCCGGTAAATTGTAGACTAGGAAGATGAAAATCGGGTTTAACTCTTACCAGAATGTCTATGATAAAGCGGAATTTTTATCATCCAGTGACAAGCAAACAATATCGATATTTGCTCAATCACATGCTACTGCATGTATGAAGTATGAAGCATCTAATATATCTTTATTATGATTCGCAGGAGGCATCATCCCCTCTTTATTTGTTACCAGATCGTTCACACAAACATTAAAATCGAATTGCTTCCATCAACAAATTTGCACATTAACACTCTATTGCCCACCCTCACCAAGAATCAACCCTCTGAATGCCGCAAGATTAGTCGAACTGATACAATATTTTCTGTTTCTTTCTTTCAACGTGAGACGGACAGAGACATTGAATATTGCTTCTGTGCAAACAAGATACCTACAAATCAGTGAACTAAAATTAAAATGTAAATAGTGCTATAAAACAACCAATTATGCAATACATACAAATATCTGAAACTTGTTCACATAACTAAGGCTTGCGATGTTTTTTAATAAATATTTAAATACTGTTAATAGTAATAAAATTTTAATAATACATTTTAATTAATAAGTTAAAATGTGGATAAAAATGGTAAAACTCCTTTTATGATTTGACGAAATCCTGACTGGCTTTTTATATTATCTCTATTATTTCTCTCTCCCTGTATTCTAGATACACAGCTAGGATGTAATGTGACGGTGGTACACACAACTAAAGCAAATAATAACCATCATGATGATGTTTCTGATGAGCAAAAACTAAAAAATGACGCGACGTCCTTGATTTTGTCGAACGTATATTGAATATGTTAAGTTTATACATACGGAATTAAAACCATAACAACGGAAACCGAATCGTGGCAACGATCAGATCGATTGAACAATATGGTTTACCACGCATTAATAAATTAAAAATGCGTAAATTTTTGTTTAAAACTTTTTTAAACTTCAGATATATCATTTTTTTTTTCACTTTCGCAAGTAGCAATAGGGCATGTAAATTTATGTTTAGTGACCAAAGTGGCTTAAAGGGAGATAACCTTGACTGTAAAAGACAAATCCATAACTATTCCTAAATACGTAACCATAAATCGTCTCAAGGGATAAGACTTATCCTTTTGTACATTAATCACACTTTTTAGCATCATATTCATAAGTTTTACGGCAGAAAGTTGTGGTGTTAATGCTCAAAACGAACAAAAATTCTTAAATATCTTAAATATTCCGTAGTAAGTAAAGTTCGAGCGAATCAGTCGGTTGTGTAATTCATTAAAGAGAAGTAAACAGGTGTTAATTCAAACGGTTTTCCTCGAACGCAAGTAAAACTCAAAACAACATAAACACACCCATTTATATTTAAAATCTTGAAAGCATTACCGTGTGAATCGTCACTTGGTACATTTTACCCCCAGAGCCAGAGGGTTAGCTCGAGTAACTCCGCGGGGATTGTAGCCGGTTGATTGGGTTAAGTAATGTTTTGTTTGGGGTGTTAATGTCACCGTCATGTAAGATTTCTTTTATTCTCTGTCATTGCTTGTTATTTAAATATGGATGAATTTTTTTAAAGTCTGCATTCAAAGTCTGAATTTTTAATGCACATTTGGAACACTTGTAAACATATTATCCCAGTAATATTAGAAATTGATAATTATACCTAAATTTAAAAGCACATTTATTAAAAAACTTCAATGTTACGTCTTTTGTAAATTTATGGTTTGATTATATAAGAAAATATATAAATGAAAACATCTTATGATAAGAAATGTCTTACTGTTTCCACGAACTAATTTTCCGACTACCTCGAGTCCTAAAACCTCTGATACAGCTCTGCTATAATATATAGAGCAATTTTATTTTCTACATTTAGAAAATTTTAACCAGTTCCAGCTTTCTATTCAATATGTTTTCCATGTCATATGTTTTATGAACTAAAATTAAAAAATCATTACGCAAGTTAAAAAAAAAAACATTTATTTTTTATTTATTCGAAAAACAAGTTTTTCATGAGGTTGCTATGTTTGTTTAAAATCGATGCAAATGTTATATTCTTTTGAACTTGTGGTGGTCACAATTATTGATGTTATTATCATAATTAGTTATTAAAATTAAGCATTTTGGTCTGTTATGTTCTTATTAATTTGTAAAATTTTTCATGTATTATTAATAAAAATATTAATTATTAATTGTGGAGTACAGAAAAAATGCAGCATCCAATGTACCGCTCTGGTAGGTGTCATTGTCCTCTTAAGTCACAATTTAAACAAAAAAAAGTTCATGCAACAATGTAGATGTCGACTTCTGTTCACAAAATATTTCTATACAAGTAATAGGTATTCACCATATTCCTGCGTTTGTTTTGCAAACAGTGGTCAGAAAAATAGCACTCTCTAATGTTTGTTTATGCAATGGGCCTGTGAGCATCCCGCAGAAGCTCAAGGGTTAGCTTGCAAATGTGTATTTCGATAATCAAAAACAACTAATGTATTTTCACCATAATTATATTTATTAATTATATATAAATTCATGTTTTGTAAATAGGTACACAAAAAACATGATTATTAATAATCAATTATTCATTAAATATTGAATATTAAATTAAAATATAAATTAATCATACATTATTTTCATGATGGCAATATTGATTTGACACTGTTGATATATTAGCAATTATATCTCATATTTTCTCATATAAACATTATTCTAAATGAAGTTACGTTGCGGACAAATAGTGGCTACTCCTTCCTATACCTTATGCTAGATTTCTTCTACAGAAGTAGTTGATTAAGCAAACTATATTGTAAATATTTTTTTGAGAAAAGACTGACGACCCCATAGCCCAGTTGATAGTGACCCTGCCTGCCGAGCGAGGGGTCCCGGGTTCGATTCCCGGCCGGGGCAGACATTTATGTAACAGATAAATGTTTGTTCTCGGGTCATGGGTGTTTGTGATGTTCATATATGTGTATGTCCATGCCACCCGCAACACAGGGAATTATTATTACTATTTTCATTTTCAAACTACGACGCATTGTCGTCGATGTCACAGAGTAACTAGATTTTAACTACTAAACGGTGCCTAGTGAAGGACCTCGTTCTGTGCCGCAGTCAGAACAATAACAGAAAAGGATAGCAAATTGAAGTTCACATCCCCTTATCTCTTATCTCTCCCAATTTTTCTTGTCAGACTTAGCCCATTCAAATTTGCGATTCTGTCCGCTTTAAGTTATAAATGCCAAAATAGATTATTCATTAACATTCATTTATTTAACTTATAGTAAATTTTGGGTATATTGTGTTTATTTTTAAAACAATTACTTATGGCAAGTTACACATTAGGATGATGACATGTGTTAAGTGTCCGTTAATTCGAAAACACCTCAAACATGATGCGTTCTTTGTCTTTGTCACGAATAGTTTGATTTAATTTTATTCAAAACTAGCAAATGCCCTCGCTTCGCTTCGGAAAAACTATCTTACGCTTAAAGATAGCATCTGCATTTTTCTGGGGTTTTCTCGTTCTGCCAATTAGAAATACATATATTAATTCATAACTTTTTTATTTATCGACGGATTGCAATGAAACAAAGTTTAAATTTTAAATGACGCTTACTGCAATACATTAGTGAAAACCAGAACGAAATCGGTTATGCCGTTTCTGAGGTCACCGGGAACAGACGCACAGACAAATAGACAAAAATTCTAATAACTATTGTTTTGGGTTCTATTACAAAGGCAAAGGTTCATTAAAGGCCCGTAATGACGTTTTTTCTCATATATCGTTCATGTACAGAAAGCGATCAGTTAGAATTTTATTATTAGTATAGATGGATAGATAAATATATATAATATATATAATATCATGATATGGTCATGTTATGCGGAGGAATGAAGAGCATGTTGTACGGAAGGTGTTAAGTATGAACGTAGATGGCTATAGAGGGAGAGGAAGGCCAAAGAAGCGATGGATGGATTGTGTGAAGGATGATATGGCTAGAATGGAAGTTACTAGTGAGATGACGGCTGATAGAGAAGTATGGAGAAAAAATACATGCTGCGCCGACCACAAATAAAATTGGGATAAGGGCAGGAGGATGATGATGAGATAGATAGATAAATTTGTTCAAATTTATTCATTGGTATTTTGGAGTAACTTTTTCAAATAATGTCTATGAAAAGAAATATTTTCCTAAATTTTATTTTTAATAAAAAAATATAATGAAATTTAGAAAATACAATAATAAATATAAGTAAAATACTATAATGAATTATAGTGAAACACTTTTCATAGATGTATAGAAAAAAATGCGCAAGTTCACCATAGTAACCCCAAACTCTTGGAATAACTTTTTAGCTATTTCGCCGGTGATGCCACTCAGGACCCCGTGAAACAACACGGCAAAAGACGCCACAAACACGCGCTGTTGACTTTACAATTAACGGACGCACTCGTGGGGTGGAAACTACCCCGGGCGCAAGAAAGTGTTAGTTTTGAGTGCCGAAGATAATAAATAGGTATGAAGTTGGTCACGTGTTGTGCATTACGGCGAGTGGGTAATGCCTAAGCAATTTCACTTACGTTATAATTATTTATTTTACTTTAATTCAAACTTGCAAATTAGAGATGAATTTTCTAAGCTTAGATTTACGCAGGATATGATTATTAGGTTATGATTGATTTATGTCAATAACAGACGAATGGTTTACCGACGTGTTACCGGCCAAAAATAGGATGATATCATTGTCATGAAAGGTTTTATTAAAGAAATTAATTCTTAAAATCTATAGGAACTACATTTCGAGCGCCTGTTAATATCAAGGTATATTAAATACGCGAGAAGAAAAAATTTGTACCTCTTTTTCGCCTGTGTTTGTTACTGGATTTTCTTTTTGTATTTTCGTGTTGTTTCGTAACTATTGACAAGCTTTAGTGATATCAAAAAAAGATTGCAAAAAAAATGGTTCTTGAAAAACTGAAAATTTTCCATAATAAAAATAGGCGATGAAAAAATAGCTTCCATCCATTCCTTCCCTTGTTTGTCAACCAATTTTTTGAATATTTTAATTTAGTAATTATCAACGAATTTGAACACTATTAATATAAAAAAACTAATGTTGTTCAGTTAATATAATCGGATTTCGACCACGAGGCAAACACTAGTACATATAGTATAAAAAAACTTATTAAAAAAAATTTAAAGTAATTTAATTTAAGATATGCAAAATATGACATGTAGGCCAAAGCCTGTCTTCTTTTTATATAAAAATATTAGATAATTCGTATATTTACGATATCACTAATGAATAGTATTTCCTCCGTATCCGTGTTGTAGAGGTAAGTACGGCTTTAACAGTTAATATAATTTAAAGTCGAAATGTTTCAAAGCGTTTTAATTAACATAATTATTTGACTCGTTATTCGTACTTGATAACATCTGACATAATTTGTGATACGAAAGCATGGAGGTATGTTGTTCACCTGGTGTTAAATGATCAGAGTAGTACAAAGATTTCATTATAACACAGCTTGTCAAGCTATAAAAGTGTTATCCTCTATCTGATGTTTATGTCGTTTACGCATAGGTATTTAGACAAAAAAAAAATTGGAACATTATCTGTTTAAGTATGTATAAATGATAAGAAATTTTTGTATCTACAAAATTACAAGACAAAAAAATTGTTGCTTAGACACATTAATAAACTTTTTAATGCCGGCAACTATGAAAAAATTTGGCGATGATTGTAATTACGCTGAAGTGCGATTTCAGCTGTTGTCACAGATGCGTTCCTATTTCTGGCTTTGAGGATAAAAGTTGGGACTTCTTAGGCTTACAGTCTCATCCACTTGCACCGTCAATACACTTACGACCACATTTGCAATGCAATAAAATCTTCCTCTTCAAATATCTACGCGATGAATGAACCGAGAACAATACGTGTGTGCAACAATGTATAAAGCAAAATGGAAGCTTCTGGAATTTATCCCTCCTATTCGTCGATGGGGTGTGAATTGCCATAAAACAGGTTTATGGGCGGCGTAGCAAGCGATCTTTGCTGTAAAATGTGTTAGTAACAGATTTGTTTTGAGCAGTCGGAGCGCTTCGTTTTAATGACTGGTAAGACAAATACAGTTTAAGTAGAATTTTCTGTCCTGACACCAGTCATAGTGCCGTTTACAAATCCTCCTCTGGTATTGTGTGTGTCCACCGGTGTTCCACACTTACCATCAGGGAGGCTGCTCACTCGTCGACTATTGGCCTTAAAAAAACAGCGGGCTTGATACGTTGTTCTGCTATACGGAGCGGTCTTGTTGTGTTGTGTGCCCGGTGGAATTTTCTCCAAACATTAAGAGGTACTATCGTTGAAACTTTTGATTGATTTTCAGATATTGAAACTTTGCCTAATGTGTAAATTGACATAATTAACTGCCTTAAAATAAACACAATATACCCAAAATTTACAATAAGTATATCGCTTCGCTTCAGTAAACCTACGCCTTAGGTACGTTTAGAATTAACACCCGCATTGATTTAGGAATGGGTTTTTTACTTCTGGGAATGAGAAACATACATATTATAATAGCTATAACCAGTTAGTCCGTTATTTATTGCTCTCTTAATAGAATATCCATATTAATTTTTATTGCCTATCCCGCGTGAACATTTTCCGGGATACAAAGTATCCTAGATTATGACCCATATTATAAGCTACTAATATGTTAAGTATCTCTCAATTGTGTTCTGTGGTTTTAATGTTATACGCGGTCAGAGAGTCTGACAGACAGACAAGACGAAAATTTCAAGAAAATATGTTGTGACCTCTATATCGATAACAAACTCTACCTTCATTATAATTTCCGAAAAATATTTAATGTAGATACAGGTTCGACCCTGGTACAGTTTTATTAATAGTATAGATAGGTCCAAATGACTGTTTCGTGGACGTAGGTAACTACTTTGATTATTGATAAAGATTAATTTAATTCAAAAATTTCATTCTGTACAAATATATTGTAATATCACAATTTCAGTGAGAGATCGTCGTTCACTTGCGGCTCTTTCTCCGAGTGACTCAATGGTTCTTCGATAAGTCACTTTTCCCTCTATCGACTTAAGTTAAAGTAGTAGATTATTGACCTTGTCTAGTCCTAACCTTAATATTGAACCTTGAAATTAACATTAATTTTTGTTTAGGATTGTCGGATTCGTCTGTTGGTGATTGTGGACCTAACATGATCCTTTACGATCGCACGTACCTATTAAAGAGAAGTTATCGTAACGGACTACTTATCGAAAGGTTACTCGTTCGTTTTCCAGCGAGGTAGAAATTTGAATCATGGGTTTAAGTTTCTGTTCTCGGTCAAGTTGTCTGTGTTCTTGTATGTTGTTGCTCTTGGTACGTTGTTCATGGCACATAACGCACAAGGAATCTTAGTGTGGAGCTTTGAATTTGGAGCGATCTTTATTTATTCATTCAAAATTTTTTTCTTCGTTCATCCACACTCCTGATACGTCCCGCAAGGTAGCGCTTTACACAATTTGTACCTAATACTTTATTATAAGTCGATTTCTAGTTCAACAGCTAACCAGCCAGTTGCTCGCACCTAACGAAACCCTATATCTACTAGATCTTTCCCCATAACTCCTTTTAATAGGACGCTTGGGCCCCAACCGCGTTTATCTGAGCCCCACACTCATGGGCACCATGATAAGTTAATCCATCGCTACGGCCCCTTCTGTTACGCCGTACTCCATGGTAATCGTGACTCGCAAGCTGTGGCCCTTGAAAAAGCAAAGTTGAATATCGAATTATTTTGTTCATAATGCCTTGGAGGCGATAGGTTTTTCACATCTTTTAAATTATGCCATAATTATTAATTTATTTGCAAACAAAAAAGATAAAAATTGTTAACAAAATTCCGTGTAAAAACTTGTTTTCACTTACATAAAAAAGCGTTATATATTGTTAGCCAGTGAAAATTAAATAAATTAAATAGAACATTAAAAAGGAAACCTTTCACTATTCGCGTACAGAAAAGTTTTATATTAACACCGTTTTGCCTTTTTAATCCATACTATAAATTTTAATCTGTTTAAGCCGCAATATTGATAACAAAGCCAACCGAATAAAAATAATAATACAACAATAAAATATTTGTTATGTTATAAATGTTATTGTTAATATTGATAGAACTAAATTAACTAGCGTAATTATCTTACGTCCAACTAAATAGGCGGATACAGGCTAATGTTCAATACAATTTTCTTCGTCCTAGTGTGTACAGTGTACACAAAACACCTTCACCTTTCCAATCAATGGATTGCCAGTCGAATAAAAACTCGAGAGCTATTAGCGGCACGTGGCGGTAGCTCTCACGGCAATAGCGCCACTCGAGTGTTTATACACATCGACATCAATTTCAACGTCATATAATGGGGCTAAGTTAACAAATACGTAACGTATTTTCGGCCGTATTGGAGCGGCCTAGAATACTCCTCCAATCCCATGATGGCAAAACAGGGTGTCGTAAGAGGCGACATATTTCAACCTGCTTGGTGGTAGGGCTTCGCGTAAAGATTATTCAAGTATTAAATTATTATTAATTTACTTTGCAACAATCCGCAAACAATGTATGATGATATATATTTCTATACCAACACGTGTTTCGCTCTACTCTACGTAGAATCTACTACCCTGATGATGCTCTGTTTCGGATGAATTTGATTAATACATGAATCTATGATTTTAATACAATGAATTTCCGCAAAGTAACGCCTGATACTATCAACGATTATACGAGTATTATCACTATTATTATTAAGTCGTTAATATTATTATTGGTATTATTATCTTACCGTGAAGCTTGCCTGGCTAGCTACCATCCTTCTGCTTGAGTCAGCCGCCAAACGACTCGTCGTGTTCCGGCTGGGGGCTTGAGAGTCAGTTCTACCTTTCTTACCTTCTCATTTCCTGGCCGACAACGCATCAGTGATACCATTGGTTTTGCTGATGTCCATGGGCGACGGTGACCACTTACCATCAGGTGGCTCGTCGGCTCGTTTGTCGGTTAGTAAAATTAAAAAAAAAACCTACAATAAATTGAGTCAAGCAATTTACTTCGTTTCACTTCATTTGTTTCATTGTTATGGGCTGACATCGCGGACATCATAATTTTAACTAAACGGAGTAAGTACGCACGATGTATTTTTACCGATATTTCGACTTGGTTATATGGATAATGGTCCTTAGGATTAACTTATAACGTAATTGGGAAGAAAACCTTTTTGATACTCTTGATACGAACGTCGTTTGTATCTTCTTCACATTTTCTAATTACTTCTATACTGATGCGTTAGTGTACTACAGCACATACGGTATCGAGTGTAAGTGTAAGTGCGTATAAATAATTACATCTTTTAGTTAACCTCTAGCATTTCCAGACGTTCAGATAATTTAAAAGTTCGTGTCTACTTGTATTAAGAATTTACGACACGTAATTTTATAACTAGTCTATTATTATTGGCCTGGCCTGTTATTACAGTGAGCCAATTAAAATGGCCTATTATTCTCACAGTCATCAGATCATATTCACCAGAAGAGATGAGTGATTCAACGGTCACATACCAGATGTCGCTATAGAACTTTTTCAAATTAAAATTCAACCGTTTAGTTACCGTTCCTAAGAAAATGTCTATTTGACTGTAGGTAAGTATTATAAATATCTACGTTATTTATACTGTAATGTTCTTAACGTTAACTTAATCACTTAACGGTGCGCCCGTACATACGTTCCACATCCATTTCTCACACCACCACACCCCCTAGTTCTCACTGTAACAAATAAGTAATAATTTATTAGATAAATTTCAATTTACCAACAATTCGGTTAGCACCCCTGAAACAGACAACATTATCATGGTAATAAAATAACTTATTCTATCCGCTGTTCTATTTCCAACTTTATGTGTAACACGTAAGGTGGGTGTTTAAATGACAACATGGTAAGTATTTCCCTTCTATAATCTGTCACAACTTGTCGGGCAACCCCAGGGCTGTGATTCCAACAATTTATGTGTTAACATGATTTATGAGTTGGCAGCCCTCGTTTTCAGTGTTGGATTTATGTGATATATACCGAATATCATTGCATAGTTGCGTAAACACATAACTTTTGCATTGTATTGTAAGGGACCCCCATATTGGCAATGTTGAATA
This sequence comes from Megathymus violae, assembly GCA_003671415.1. NCBI lineage: Eukaryota > Metazoa > Arthropoda > Insecta > Lepidoptera > Hesperiidae > Megathymus > Megathymus violae. The sequence continues at coordinate 6,554,577 of PDGT01000002.1, forward strand.
AATAAAAAACATATATTCTTTACATTAGACATGAGGCTTACACTTACTCGATACGCCTGTATTAGCACTGCCTATACGGACGTAAAACTGTAACGGAGCCGGATATATTATTTTTAATTAAGTATTCATAAGATACACAAAACAGTCTTTAAGAATATACCTGTGTCTGTCTGTGCACGTATCACGCAGACACCACTGAACAAATTTACATTATATTTTTATATATCTATATCAAATTTGACGACCCCGTAGCCCAGTTGGTAGTGACCCTGCCTGCCGAGCGTGGGGTCCCGGGTTCGATTCCCGGCCGGGGCAGATATTTATGTGACAGATAAATGTTTGTTCTCGAGTCATGGGTGTTTGTGATGTGATCATTGTGTATGTCCATGCCACCCGCAACACAGGGAATATTAGTGCGGGGGTGTGAATGTGTAAACATTATTTTATTTTTATTTAATACTACTTAACATATTTCTATACAGTATTATGGGACATTTTTTAGGATGTCCGGGTCTCGCCAGGGAAACTGTTCTGAAAAATATATTCCCGTGGCATAGGAAAAACCGTAATAAAATTAAGACGATAGTAAACAAAGTTTTATATTAATATTTAAATAATATATTTTTTTTTAATTCATAAAAATGTTAAAACTAAACATTACAAAAATGTAACATTAGTAGCAGAAATGTATTAAATACCTAAAAAAATTAATAACATGGGTTCGGATGTGGGTGCAATTAGCAAAAGTAACACGAAGGTTTTCTGAAGCGATTTAAGGACAATTTAATCAGATATTAAATGAACAACTTTTCGATATAAAAGAACAAAATGTCTGTCTCAATAAAGAAAAATGCCGAGGCTCCTAAAAGCAAAATCCTAGTTCGCGGCGTTAATCCGTAGCAACAAACGGAACGCCTGCGAATTGCACCTTGTTACATCTAAGAGATTAACATCTCACGTCTAATTGAAAACAACAAACAACCCTTCGGAACGCAACTGCTAAAACAACAATTCGTTTTAAAATCCAAACGCGCCCATTAAATCGCCTTTGGAACTGTCAAACTGACAGTTGACGTTCCCGCCGCTCTCAGTGTTGCCAGCCGCGTTCTAAAATAACTACTACTACTTCGAAATACGAAGGGTGTGTACAGCTGTGCCCATCCCCTAAGGTATTTTACACATCATTAAAAGAGATGTTCCGTAGGGTTGCCGGGGGTCAAACACCGTGAAAAACGGGAAAATAATGAGCGCGCTTTGCCATACCGGTTGTGGTGAGGTTTGTTGATGTTTGAGACACGTGCCGCTTATTTTCTATGGCTAATTAGTTGAAGTTTTGTTCAGATATTTAGTTTTATACACATCTGTTCGCATTGTGTTCGTAAATTATTATTTCTAAAAGTGTTATTTTATTTCACTTTTATAATTTTATTTTTTTACAAAACAAAGCATTTATATATTAAAAATTAAGTTATGCGTTTTGGTTAGGTACTCAAAAACAATCACCGCACAATAATGACTTCAATGTGGGAGGTCAATTTATATTGCCATGATATTTCGTTGGCCATGTAAAGCTTTCAACAGAATAGCATAAATTATAATCCAGTGACGCAACCGGTGATGTTACCCATATCAAAATTAAAATTCTCCTATCATCTATAACATAAAGCGAGCCAGCTATATAACTGTTATTAGAATTTTCAATCGTGCGCGCTTACGGATTAAAAAATAAAATAATACAACATCCATTCGAAACTAGTCCGAAACCGTCCCCATTCAGCCGGCTATTCCAAACAAACATTTCATACGAAAACTGTCACATTACCTATCTATAGAAAAGTGAAAATAAATAGACAGGCATCCGTCTCTTTCTGATGTGCCGAACGGGTGTATGTTAAACAGAAACGGATGTATTTCAATTGTCATCGTTGACAATGGGGGCTCGAGCGATAATCCTCATGACATGGCGGTCTTTTTCTTTTTTTTGGCATTCGCTTCGATGTTATCTTCACGGCTGATTTCTGATAGGGCTACTGCTAGGCTTGTTTATGCTCGGTTGTCTGCTAATGGTATAGTCGTGTAGATCTCAGTACTGTCGATAATTTTGAAAGGTGCGGTGAGATGAGGCCGATAACGCTAAGCTGTAGAATCGATTTTGGTTACGCGTGCTCAATTATAAGTGCTTTAATTAGGCATTGTTATCGAGTAATTAATAATTGCATCTATCGATTTGAGATACTATTTTACGCAAACATTGTAATTACTCTAATGTATAAAATTTAATTTTGTGCTTTTGAATTACAAGTAATAATATTGATATCACATTGTACTAAGTTTCATTTTAGTATTATGTAGAGATCCGTACCTGATAATTGCTTGCATTGGACCGTTTACTCGTAAGTTGTAACCAATCACAGCGGTAAAGTAACCTTTATAACATACTAGCGATCAACTCCGACTTCGTTGGGATTGAAAAATTATATCAGAATGTACATAGGCTATGTGAATATGATATAATAACCTATGTCCATTCGGAATAATGTACCTTTGAAATGGTAGCAGAATTTTTCAAATAGGTACCGTTCTTCCGCTGAATACTGTTCGCATACACACAAAATTTGCACTCTCTCTTCATAATATTACTATAGATGAGGTGTGTGCTAATATAGTATATATTACTTACTATTGAACTAAAAATGATCTCAAAATGAATCTTTTGATCCTTACAGTAGTCTTAACAATTGATTGAATGAGCGGTGGAAGCGCGAAAACATCATATGCTTTTATCACATGCCGGTATGCCGACATACAGTCCGGCGTGATGGGCCTTATTTCTTTTAATCTGCTTCCTTTCTCTGAGAGATTGACTTATGATATACATACCCAACATATATCTTTTTACAACGTAATGATTTGATGTAACACTTGGGACAACATTATTGAATCAGTTATGTATCTTTTGAATTACAAATTACCATCTACGATTAGCAGTTGAACGTAGGACTTACTTTTAAATCTACGTTCAACGATTTTTATGCGTCTTTTGACAAAGTGATTCTTGTATTATTTCATTTACTCCTTTCGGTTTTTCTAATAGAATCAGTCGATTTTCGCGCAGAATAGAATACCTCACTCAAATATTTTTATATATGATTATTCTTTCCTGAAATTAAAGTTCTCGATGCATGATCGACTTAAGGATATATAGTGACATGATTTAAGGAATGCATTTTAACGATAACAAATTGAAACCATTCATTTAAGAGCACATTCCTTATTTGAAAATAAAAGGTATTAGTCCACCGTTGTCTCTTGCACACAAAAGAGCTACTACCAGAGACATGCAGTCTGTCTCTTGACATTCATACGTTGTCTGTTGTCATACATATGACAAATAAAAAAATGTGGACTTAGAACACACAAAACAATTTATCATTGGTGTGTCTTAGAAATAGTGGATATAGAGTCGTTACAAGTCGTATAAAGATAACATGGCTCAGTAAAGTGGACTTGACGTATGGCAGCCCAGTGTTTTTTAATTTCAAAAGGGATTACATGTTTTCTAAGAACATGACCTGCTTTCGTTCGTCCGTCTGTTTATTTTTCTACTGTGATTCGAGATGAATAATGGCGGCCAAATTTTTCGTGTAATATTGACATTGACAGATCGGTTTACTGTGTTGCCAGATGTTTCAAATGATTTATAAATTGGTAAAAGTATGTGATTATGACGTCATAAAAATAACAGATTAATATAAAATTACAAATTTATGATAAACTACTAACTACTTCTAACTTTTTTATAAAAATAAAGGAAAAATCTATATCTTTTTACTAATTTACGTACGAGTAAAAAACTGCAATATATAAAATTATAAAATATTTCATAAGGTATCTAACCTTCGTGATCATAAAATTCCTAAGAAAAGATTTTACTTGCGAACATTAAAATGCTTATCATTAAAGATAATTGCTACGTTACCTTCCTAGTGGAAGCATTTGAACATAAAAATTCAATTAACGATTACAAATTGGCCATCAAATCTATTTTTGAATCCAGTTCGGCGTATAACACGTAATACAGAAGCCTGCATTCACACCGAATTACCATAATTTGATTAGATACATAATTTCAAAAGATTTATGCCCGTTGTTCTGTTCACGACGGTGTGAGAGTGCGTTGACTCTGGTCTATTAACAAAAGTTATGGAAATGTTACAGAAGCGTATTACAATAACAATGTCAAAAAGTATGTAATGTACCGAGGACATCATCAGCAAGAGGAGAAGATTGTATTGATGGTGGGTAGGGAACATTGGCTCAGTTAGGTAGGTATATATGAACAGTGTGTAGACCATGGTCTTATGACCACGTCTACTGAACGTGGGGACCTGGGTTCGATTCCCGACCAATGCAGACATTTATATGACAGAGAGAATTTTGTTGTTAAATGATGAATATGAAAGCGTTTGTTAATTGATCTATAAAGATAATGGCAGATAATAGAATAGGCTGGCTACCTGCTATAAGGTGGTCAGTGCAGTACGTGCTTGTGTGCAACACCTGGGGGGTCAATATTGGGTGGTGATATAAAAATATATTTGGATTACAACTCCACCTTTCGAATTCTATAATTGAAATGAACCACCATCATTAACATACGATCAGTATATATAAAGATTTCGACCTAATGACTATATTTAACAACAAAAATCAACTTCAATTTGAAGAAGATTAATTTCTTGGTTCCATCTCCTATTTTTCCCCTTTACAGGTGGTAATTTTTCTTCAAATGTAACTGAGACTAAATTTGAAGTCCACCCTATGAAACAAAAAAGGAATTTTCCTAATCGATTAATAAGTGACGGTGTTCTGAAACAACGAACATAAAAACCCTCCCCTCTTTTGGAGTCCATTGAAAATAGGTAACCACTTAATGAATTATTTAAGACAATGAATGATATAATCGTTATATGTTTATAACTATAAAGCTTCCGCTTCGAAAAATATGATTCTTACACAGATAATATCACACCCGAAACATGTGTTACTTGTTGTTATCAGGCGTTTTATATTTTTTCCATGATTAAACCCCATACACCTAAATCTTATTCGTGAATCGCTCTATCTATCAATAACAACCATATGAAAATCTGAAGAAATAATATTTGAGATTTATCCATTCATACAGACAAGGATTTTTTTTATGTTGTTTAACATTATTCTCTAAAGCACAAAATTAGTTAACCACTTATCAGTAGGTGGAATGCAGGCGATGCCCGGTCGCTCGCATCATCACAGAAACAACTTCAATCAAGTATGACACGAGGAATCGAAACGATATTACGAAACGGATTCTTGTAATCAATTTTTCGATGACTAATTTATTGAATGTCTGACGTTATATCATAACTGGTTGGCAGTAGTTCCAGAGTGGGTGCACGGCGGAGTCCGAGGCAAGTTTACGCAGGTATACAATTTAGCTAACGTATTGTTCAGATTAGCGTCCAATTTTCTTGTTTTAATCAAAGAAGCAGTGTTTCTGTCCATAGCGTAATAATTTAAGCGTTTCAATTTAAATGTAATATTTTTATTTAATATTTACAAAAAAAGATTTTTTTTTGGCTTTCATTATTATATATATATCTTAAAATTTAAAAAAATCTCCGGTTCAAGATATACATGAACGCTGATTTATTTATATATTTATGTCACAAACTATGTTTAGAACGTTTGCGTCGGGATACAGTGCAATACGTAGGGGCCACTTAAAGATACTTCCATATAGTGGCGGGCAGTATATACACATGTCACCATATCCTC